>OY294047.1:15304117-15687430 GCA_958510825.1 Brachypterus glaber | reverse complement strand
GTAAAGTAGTTTTATTGTTAAATAAGTGTTACTAAATAAATTTTTGTCAAGTTTTGCACACTGAGTTTTTAGTGAACCCGGATTACGTAACAATACTTTAGCTCTGGAGTAAACTAACTAAGAATCGCATAAAAATTGGAAAAGAAAACACTGAATTAGTAGATCAATTTGCAGTTGGAAAAAATTCAAATGCATAAGAGAGTGGCGAAGAATAGCACAAAAAAAAATTTTTAATTCAAAGAGAAATTTACTGTACTTGCTTAAGATTAATAGACACAGTTCATTTTTAGCAAGCTTTAATAAAGCAAAATATATATTTGACGAGACCCATTTTTTTGTTGCTAATTAAGGTGCACTTTTTAATATAAAACCAAATTAAAAATCTTCTATAAAGCTGTAAGCCAGAAAAACGATTTTCATGTGTTTCAATAAAAAAATACGAGATTAAAAAAAAATAGCTTTGACAGCTGATTTTACGCCAAAAAACAAAGGTTTATATGAACTTTTGTGTTAAATCGCTTTCCTTACTTTATAACGCAAGAACCATTTAACTTATAGGCATGAAACATATACCGTAATATGGAATAAAAAAATGTAAACATATAACGTTAAAATAAAATCAAATTTTTGACAAGGGGAGTAGTAATTGGGTGCCCCTTTAATACGGCTATAAAAATTATAAGTCCACCCCTGGTTGAACATTAATTTTTGTTATAGCTTAAAAGGACAACCCTTATTAGTAGTAACCATAATAAAAAAATTATTTCATTAGTTCAAATTGTTCATGAGTTATGATGCGAGAAATATGGTTAAAAATACCACTTAAAAGAGCTCTAGTTCTCCTAGGCAACTTTTTTCTCACTTTTAGAGGTAAAATCAACTGTTAAATTATTTTTTTTAATCTCGTATATCGCACCCCTTACAGAACAGTGTCATAACACAAAATTTTGAAAAAAGTGTTTTTAGTGTATTATTACCGATCTACCGATCTGTATAACTAGCATATTACATATAACTATGCTAGTTAGAATACGCCAGTTATACAGATCGGTATATCTCAATAAGAGCAGTAATAATCAGTATTCGGCGTAAACTCAGTTATGACTCATCAACGTTGAAATTAAACACAGAAACATAGGCTTACGGAATAATTTTGCCGAATTATGAGGGAAATTTTTATAAATCGGAAAATTTGACGACTAATTTGTAACCCACAACAATGTTAACTATACATATTAACTATACATACGTATATATATATCGGTGTTTTTCAAATAAAAAAGCGACATTCGATTTTTATCTTTTAAGAATACAAAAGTTTTTAATTTTTATTTGTCGATAACTTTTTCCCACCTTACTCGTTTAAATGGAATCATTAAAAAAATCAAGATAAAAAGAAATAAAAATGTAAATATTTAAAACCTCGCCTCAACGCTAGAGTCGACGCGGCGCCTATGCGAGTACTGGTAATTCGCCGACTACTGGTAATAATACACTAAAAACATTTTTCAAAATGTTGTGTTATGACACTGTTCTGTAACGGGTGTGATATGTTTTATTAAAACAATTGAAAATAAAAACTTTTGAATTAGCTTTCATATTAAAAAGTTCACCTTAATTAGTAAAAAAATTAACTTTTTGAGTAGGAAAATAGCTTTAAATTTTTTTGTTGAAATGCATTTTTTCATTTTTTTACTTGTGCTGGACTTTCCTCGGTGAAAGTAATTAGTAAACTTACTGCTTCTTCTCTGTTGGGCGTTTCCATGAATGCGGAAAATTCGACTAATCTAAGTTTGTGCGTGGCTATGGCTCTTCCTTCCCAGACAGGTGCGGAAGAAGTCTGTAGAGGGCCGACTTCTCCTGTCGACACCGTCGTCGCAGGTTTGCCGGGATATGCCGATTGTGTGAAAGGTTTGACACTGAAAATAATATTTCGAAATTAGTATAAAACAAAATAAAAAAAAAACAATAAAAAAATATTAAATTTTTTTTATGGTATATTATGAAATTAGTTTGCGACTTAAGGCCTATCCAGAGCTTCACATAAGAAGCATAATACATAACATACGATGCCGTGACTGGCTTGATGTGCCGTCATGTATCTTGTGCGCAGGCTTATGACGTTCATTGCAGGGCAAAAGTCATGAAAACAAGAAGGCCATGGAATTTTGAAAACAGGCGCGACTATGCTAGGTCCGGCAGTATTAGCATTATTATTTAAATTGTCAATTTTGACAATTGTATGTATGTATCTATTTAATAATTTTTTAGTAAAAAATTTTGTGATTTTATCATTTTAATGCTGTTAAAGTTTTAAGTATTTAAATTTATTTTACAAGAAGGTGTTTTAAAGATTTTTTTGTTTTTTTTTTGCACAGCTGTGTGGTGTATTTTATTTAGGAATTTAGGGAAATGTTCTGTAAAATGTGAAATTCTTATGGAAAGGCAAAATTAATGGAATGGAATATAAAGGCATTTAATTCACATTAAAATTATTGCAAAAATATAGTCATTTAATAGTTATTCAAATTAAGAAAATATTTTAGCAAAACAAGGAAATCTTTCCATTTGATTTTAACAAATTACCTTCTCAATCCAATTTAATATCACTGCAAGTAAAATTTGAAAATCAGTCGGCATCTTCTAGCAGGATATGCACATCCAACAACTTTCTTAAAATAAAGACAATAGTCCCAAAATAGCGCGTAAAAAAGAGCGCTTGGACAAAACAGCGCTGGTCAAATGAGCGCTAGGACAAAATACCGCATCATAAAATAAAGCTTGGATAAAATATATCAAATAATTTAATTGAGAACAAAACAATAAAAATTAAAAAAAAAATACAAAGAAAATATGTCCGCAAACCAAAGTTTCCCATTAAAAAAAAAAACACCAAACCAGCAAAAAACCAAACCAACCAACGTTAACGTCAACCAACGCCCCCTAAACTAAAAAAAAACACCCAGCAGGCGCAAAACCAACGTTAAGGTAAACCAACGTTTCCTATTAAAAAAAAAAGAAATCAGCGCTCTTTTGAGACGTGCTATTTGGTGACGTGCTATTTTGTGATGCGCTATTTTGTCCAAGCGGTCTTTAGGGTCGCGCTATTTCGTCCAAGCGCTCTTTTGAGTCGCGCTATTTTGTCCAAGCGCTCTTTTGAGTCGCGCTATTTTGTCCAGCGCTCATTTGACCAGCGCTCTTTTGGAGCGGAGCGTGTAAAATATACGATTTCAATGCACCCTTGATAAAACCTTTTAATGTTTAAAAAAAAAAATCGTCAGAGCTAAGTGAATTTAATGCACGGTTGTTGCCATCCGGCAGCGGTTTTTTCACAACCGCCGCGGCGACAGCAAGCTACCGCTGGATGGAGTGATCCTAATCTTTTATTCTAATGGTAAGTAGTTCTAATGTATCATACATATGTATGTCATATCATGACATATTATGTCATAGTCACAACTGCTGGACCCAGTAAAAGCGGCTTTCCTCAAAATTCCATGGCCTTCTAGTTTTCATGACTTTTGCCCTGCAGTGTTCCCATAAGAGCCTGTGGATATGCCCTTAAGCGAAAAATCATTCATTGCACTAACCGGCTTTCGCAAACGAATGGCGATTTCTCCCGTTAGATTAGACAGGGACAAAAGTTCTACCCAAAAAGAATAGAAGACATACATACACTCCCACTTCCACCCAACCAAACAAATTCTGTATTTGTTCTTTGTTGAACAAATACAATATTTTTTAGCCGGGCGAAAAGTGTAATTATATTTATTTTATTAAAGAAATTACTGGCGCCATCTAAATTTTAGTAGAATTATCTTATTCTACAGATTCACATTAGCTATGTTCGTTCGTGCCGCTCAGTGCTACACTCTCCGGCCAACCAAATAAATACTGTATTTGTTGTATGAAAAACAAATACAGTATTTATTTGGTTTGCTGGAAAGTGTAGCACAAATGAGATAGAGATAGGCTAGACGTCTTTTGTTTCATAATTCTAGTTGTAAAGAGCTCCATTTCATACACTATCTACAGAAGCAGAAACATAAAGTGGGACAAGATTTTTTTTACAGTAAATAACTGTTTTTTTAATTTCAAGTAGAAAAATATATGATGTGACGGAAAACGTCACATTTAGGCTAAAACAAACCGCCGCTAGATAAATAAATAAATAAATAATAAATAATAACTTTATTTCATAAATAAAAATTGAGTATTCACAATAAATGGATAGAGTGACACCATTATTGAGTCTCATAGACACCTTTATGTGGGGTTACTTCATCTGGGCGTACTTTGTTCTTTTGTCCCTATTCTTTTTCAAAGTAATCCCCCAAAAACAAAAAAGTTATGGGGGTTAAACTTTTAAAAAAATCGAAATGCTGAAAGAAATTTTCGATTAACGTAATTTTTCTCAGGAATTTTTTTTTAGTTTTTCGCAAAAAGAAAGTTTATTAAAAAAAATAAAAAAATAAAAAAAAAATAAGTTTTTTTGAAAACTATCTATCTACAATGGAATGAGTAGCAATACATATCTTCACAGCTTGTTTTATTTTATTCGCATATAAATATATATGGTGGCTTTTTAGGAGCGCATCATTTATAATTACTAATTCAAGTTCATTCAAGGCATCCGTGGGAGTCTCAAAACTTTTAAATTAATTCTGGCTCTAATTACTTTTAAATATATTTGTAAATTGACTTACTCTTGTGAAGTTCCGGGTTGTAGGCCAGGCTGCCAAAATTGCTGCAAATAAAATAGAGCATTTTAGATAAATTAACATAAACCTAAAAAAATGTCAAAAATATTGTAAACGATTAGTAAAATTAGATTTAAACTAAACTGTTATTAAATAGCATGATTTTTTATGGATTTATAATCAAATCAAACGTCTATGTTTTTGTACCCTTATAAAAAAATATGAAGACCATTGGATTATTGGGGAAAAATGTACTAGTTTAAGTAACTCATTTTGTAGAGTTTCATAATTATAATTACATAGGCCCACAAAAAAAGTAAGCTCTTATTTTTCCTACGTATTTTTGAGCGCTGAAAACGAATTTGACAGTGAAAATTTTTTCAAAAAAAAAAACTAAAAAGAATATTGGACAAGCAAGCTTGAGAATTTCGACTACTACAAAATATCCAAAATCAAGGGCGTAGATCTTTTTCTTCTATGGGGGGGGGGGGGCTAATACCCAGGGCCGGCCTTTCAATCCTCAAAAGAAAAAACACCCTAAAATAAAGCTTTGTGCGCCCACAAACAAAAATTGCCCCCCAAAAAATGCCATCAAGAAAAAAAGCTTTGTCCCTGACGGTTTCTACCAAACGTGGCACCCCTACAAAAAAAAATGACGCCCAAAAAAGTAGCCTAAGACAAAAGCTTTGTCCCTGACGGTTTCTACCAAACTTGGCACCCAAAAAATACCAACAAGAAAAAAAACTGTGTCCCTGACGGTTTCTACCAAACTTGGCGCCCTGCAAACAAAATTGGCGCCCACGCCTATGGGGGGGGTAATTACCCCCATTACCCCCCTCATCTACGCCCTTGTCCAAAATTCAGCCAAATCTGACTAAAAACACTATTTTATTCGATTATATCTAAAAGCGCCACTTTTTGTATAATAATCCGGTACGAAAATTTTAATTTTTCGTCCTAGGTCGTAAAATAGTCGACGTTGATTGGTTGATTGATATTTAAACTGCTGAAATTTGAATTCTAAGCTAAAATTTCTTGTCAAAAATACAAATGTGTTTATTAATATATCACAACTGAATAAAAAATAGTGTCTGATACACGGACGAAAACTGTTTTTAGTCCTTCTATCATAAACTACTATTTCGTGAAAAGAGAGCGATGTCCTTTGCACAAATATACGTAAGAAAAATAGTCTGGTTAAGACTCTTAACTTAAGAGTAATAATTACTAAATTATTGACAATTTGTTTTTTGGGCTTTAATTTTAGGAACATATTATGGTTTGGTGGGCATTTTACACTATTTATTTATTATAATACAATCATAGCAACAATGTTATCTTCTAAAATAGCCTAAAAACAACACACAGCAAGTAAGCAGCAAGTTTTTATTGTCTGATAATGAAGGATATGGGAGGGACCCTTATTAAGGGTCCATAAAGTATTTAAATGAGCAGCATAATTTGCAAAGCTTTGTAAAACTGGGTAAGCACAAAAAATCGCATAAATGTGACATCCACTCAAAAAGATACCTAGATTAAGAGGAAAAGAAAAACCAAAGATTAAAAATTATCGATTTTATTGAAATTTCAGATAAAATGTAATTTTGACTAATTTTCGCGCAGATGCTGACTGTAATTAGTTAACTTTAAACGTTCATAACTTTCTTACATTTTAACTTAAAACCCCTATTTTTTTATCAAATCTTTACCCCCAGTAATCTACGGTTTGAGGTATCGACTTCGGATTAGGTTCCTTTTCGCAGGAATGTCACAAATGCAAGACTTACCGCTCCCGAATAGGAGACGGGATGGGGATGGGCTAGTCCCATTTCTCTGTGGGCTAGCCCAAAGTTGAGACCTGCTGACTTGCTGTGCATTGCGGAGGCAGATACTATCTGTGCACTCGACATATTGGACATCGTCTGCAAAGCCTTTTCATTTCCTACGTGGTCCTAAGGAACCATGGCCAAAAAGCTCAAATTAATTACTAGGTATTTAACCCCTTGACGCACCACTTTTTTCTGAAAGTGGTTAATTTTTCACCAATTTTTTTTTCTCAATTTTTCGTCTACACTGAAGGCAATAACGAATAATGTTGAGAAAGTTTAAAAAAAGTTTATTTTTTACATTCTAGGTCCGCCCGAGTTAACTCGGGTGAGCGGAAAAGAGCCAATCTACTGTAAACAAGTTAACTCAGGTATATGCGTTAAGTGGTTAAAATAAATCTTTTTTGTATTACTTTTCTCGGTGCAGTTATATACATATCAAGTAAAAAAGTTACTTGTCGCTAAACCGACATTCTCAGCAGGGAAGATAATAATAATGGGGATGTAATTTTTCTTTGTAACATTCTCTTTTTATGTTTTTAATACGTAACGTTGATGAAAAAAAAATAGTAATTTTATACCAAGGTAGCGAGACATTATTAAATCCCGAGCTGCGTAGCAGCGAGGGATTTAAGAGTTTGAGGCTATATATAGCTATATATTATAATAGTCTTCTCTATCGTAGTTTATAGTTTTTAGTTTTTTCACTACTAGCACTATTTAACGATTTTTTTTTACTACTAGCTTTAGACCATACCATTATTTATCATGTTTTCGGACTGTGAAATCAATTTTCTTCACCTATAGCAATATTAATTTTTCCTCTCCTAGTAGGAGTTGATTTTATAAACAATTGATTTTTGTCACTTTAGATGTTTCAGTTCTTTGTGCAATTTTTACCAATTAAACCCAAGAAAATAGCTTTAAATAACTTTTTATTTATTAAATATTATTAATCATAATTATTACCAATTACTACAATCAATAATTAGTTAATTATGAAAAAAATTAAAAAAAAACTAAATTTTAAAGGTCAGTTCAAAGCATTTATTTGAGCAAATGTTATTGATCAAGGCAACTTGATTTTTACGAAAATTTCAAGAAATATAATTTCTGTTAATAATTTATTTTATTATTTGAATAAAAATAGTTAAATAGTGCTAGTAGAGCACAAGAATATGTGAGAAAAGTCTGGTTAAGAGAAATTGATTTTTTTTCTGTGTTTTTGTGTATTTTAACTGGTAACTGAGCGTTTATGTAAAAGAAAATAAAAACTTACCACTTTTAGTTTGGCCTGTATTTCCCGTAATTTTCGCCTCGCCAGAACCTGTATGTGAGAACTGACTTGTTTTCTAGTACGTGTTTTTCCTGTCCTTAATTTTATATACCTTGCTATGAGTTCATTTCGCCCTGAAAGAAAAAGTATTAAATTAAAAAATCATTTTCTAAAAATTAACAAGGTGTCCAGCAAAAAAAAAAATTCTTCGGCTTTCACATAAAAAAGAAAACAAAAAAAAACACTTTGGCTGCCATGTGTATCCCTCCATATACACACATATCGACACGTGTATATGTCAGTATACATTAGTATAGTGCGTAAGTTTTTTTATTTACGTGTGGAGTAATACATTGCACATGATGAAATTTGACATGCCCTTATTTAATACAAAAATAATTTTAGCTCTAACTTTCAATAAAAATTTTGTGTTTTTTATATAAAGTCGTGACATTTTAAGAATGCGAATGCGGTCCGTATCATCGGCTTTTACATAAAAAAGAAAACATGTTTTTCTTACATGATAAAATTTGACATGTCCTAATTTAATACAAAAATAATGTTAGCTCTAACTTTCAATAAAAATTTAGTTTTTTATATAAAGTCGTGACCTTTTAAGAATGCGAATGCGGTCCGTATCAAGTAGTTCCCTATAGCGGCTGGAGTGTGGATTCGACCAGTGGCATACTAATGTTTATAAAATCACTTGTAAATAAATGAAATGATAAAACACGGCGCCTATGAGATGTTGACTGTACACATTTTAAGTTACGACGCGCCGTTCGCTGCTATTCTTGTTAAATTTCTTTAGAGTGAGCGCAATTTCCTATGGACGCAGTAATAAAAGAGATAGATAATATTAAGTTTGTCCGTGATAATTCCTACCATTCGCATTCGTAAAAAGATAGGACTATACATATTTTTATTATGCAGAGCTGCGAAATAAAGTTGAATATATGGCGTGGGAAAAAAAGTTAAGTGCAGGTTGTAAAAAATAACTAGATTTTCGTGAATTTTTGCGGAAAAAATCTCTCTGTGTATATATCGACTTAGTAATATTTTATTAACAAACACGCACTTAATCTTATAAAATTTAATTGCAAATGGAAAGTGAGGCAATAGCGATTGTTATAAGTATTGCCGTTAATTAATAGGTTTGCTACATAAGTGCTTGTCGGAAATATTGACGATTGGATTGTACGTTTAATTAAGTAGCTTAAATGTAGAAAAATCATAATAGATATTAACTATTAGTTATTTATTAATAAGGTACATCGCAATTATAAAATAATGTTAGGATTAAATCACAAGATTCATATATTATAGAAAATTTAACTGAATCTTTTTTACACTGCGTTGAATTGTAGATAGCTTTACTGGCATCGCTTTTCGTGGATCTAAAACAAGCCGTGAAGATATGTTTGTTTGTTTGTATAACCTCGTACTATTCTACTTAATTAAGCATCCCCTAAGTCCAGGACTTGTGTGGGCTAGTAGTAGAGGGAACCACCGGCTTATACTGACTTTCGAACCAGTTCCTAGGGAGTGTCCGTTTCACTTATCGCCTTCGCCAAATTTCAATTATTAATTAACTGAAAAAGGCAAATCGGCGCCAGTGAGAATCGAATTCACGATAGTAGACTTGCTATGCATACGCGCTAGCCACTACGCTAGGCCTATGCTACGCATTCCATTATATACTATTCACAGTAAATTGTACCTATATTGAATTTTCCATAAAATTTTCAAAAAAAAAATACATTTTTTTTCAAAAGATCTTTTTTTTAAAAACGAAAAATAAAAGAAAAAAAACAAATTTTGAATTTTCTTTTTGCGAAAACCGAAAAAAAAATTTTTTTCAAAACAAAAACAAAACAGAAAAATTCAACATTTTCAAAATTTTTCGTTTTTTTTATTTTCTTTTTTGCAAAAAAGGAAAATATTTTGAAATTTTTTTTTTGAAAATTATAGTTTTTTATTTTTTTAAAAAGTTTAAAACCCCATAACTTTTTTGTTTTTGGGGTATTACTTTGAAAAACAATAGGGATCTTCCCCTCATAGAACTTGATTTTTCCTGAAAATTTGGAGTCGATCGGATTATTCGTTCTCGAGTTATCGTGTTTACAAAAAACGTGAAATCAGACGGAGACGGACATTTTCAAAGTTTCTTATTTTTTCATGAAACATATTTGTATACAAGAATTTTTTGTCTAGAACTTTTTTTGGCGATTTTTGGAAATTCGAAACTACTGTATAATACTATTCTAGAGCAGGCGCTGTGAATAGTATAATAAGGTGTACCTTAATTAGTTTTAAACCTATTGGTTGACTTTTTATATTAATTGTTTCCCTTTTTATCTGCAGATTAGTGTTGACTGTGTGTATTATACAGTGCGGTCCAAGAGTCACCCCCCCCCTCTTAACTTTTGAACGAGTTGAGATATCGATTTCAAATTTAGAACTCTTAAATAAGACAACTTAAACTATCTTTAAGCATATATTTGATACTTTTATCTCTTAAAATGTGAGCAGAGGGGCATGGGGGGAAATTTTTCGTTTCTCACCATACAGTTTTAAAATTTTTGAACATGTTTTTTAAGGTTTTGATTTTTAAGTTTTTTGTGCTAAAAAAATAAATTTTTTAAGTTTTTTTTTTTGTTAATTTTTATTTATGTCAACTAAAATTAGTTAAAAAGTATAATTTACTTTTTTTCATTATGAAATTAGGCATTTTTAAAAAATTGTTTGCATTTTTTAGAGAAATTTTGACAAAAATACCCATTTTCAACCCTATTTTAAACCCAAAAAAAATGTTTAAAAAAAATAAAAAATTTACAGTTAAATGGAGAATTTTATAAGCTTTAAAATGATGTATCACACGACCCTCCTTTCCATTTAAAAAAATGTGCCCCCATGCCCCCCTGCCCACATTTTAAGAGCTGAAAGTATTAAATATATGCTAAAAGATAGTTTAAGTTGTCTTATTTAAAAGTTCCAAATTTGAAGTCGATATCTCAGCTGGTTAAAAAGTTAAGAGGGGGGGTGACTTTTGGACCGCTCTGTATTTTCACTTGATGTATTTTTTTAGGTTAAGTTGTGTTCTTCGAGGGAATTCCGTGCGTAAGAGCGCAGAGTTCCAAAATTATGAATTAGACGATATTTATATTAAAATCTGTTCAGTGTATGGAAGAAACAACGAAAAGTATTGAGTTCTTTTTAGAATATTTTTTTAATTTTTGGTTTTACAAATATTTAACTTTAAGCTATTTAATTTATGCAATTTTATAATTTGACTCTAATTTTATGTATAAAACACAGATACACAACAGAGATAATCTCGTGTATCATTATATTAAAATACAGTAAATATTTACTCGTAGCAATCAAAATCCCACGTTACTGTTGAAACAGCGTAGCTTAAAACCTCAAAGCAACCCCAACGAACATTCATGTTTGTAAATCAATCAAATGAAGTATAGGTACATAAATTAATTCGTACCCCTTGCTGAAGGCAATTTGGGGATATAATTTAATTTAATCATGTTTGTAGAGTTGATAAGACATATTATTTGCTTTTATCATCTTTATAAAGGACTAGTTTTTATTTAATTTTTCATGAAATTTTGATGCAGCCAAATTTAAAGCGTTTGGACCGACACACTGAAAATAATTTTGCACCGATGAACACTTTATTGTATCAGTGCTAAAAATGCCTTGTCGTTATGCATAAATTCATTATAACAACGAATTTTTTAAATAAATTTTACATTAAGACAACCAATTTTAAGCATTGATATAATAAAAATTTTATTGTTACAATTAAAAACGTACATCGGTGCAAAATCAATGTAATTTTATTGATATAACGTTCATTTTTTGATATCACGTCAATTTCTGGTTCGGTGCAGGTCATCACAAAATAGTACCTGAATGAAGTCGTATTTTGCATTTTATCAATTTTTCCAAGCCAATTTGTTGTTGTGTATGACTAATAATATATATAGATAGTAATATGGGACCGAATTTTTGCTATTTTTAGAAAGTACTTTTGAGTTATCTCTTCCAAAAAAAGAATTGTTTTTAACTTCAATTACACTGCCGCACATTAAATTCCGGACACCTAAAAAAATGACATTTTTTAAATTCAAATATTTCGAAAACTAATTAATGAATTTGACTGATTATTTTTTAGTTTTAAAGCTTAAACATTCTCTACTTTTGATTGTTTTAAGAATGATTTATTTATTTTTTTTTCGTATTAACAGCAACAAATAATGTACAACTATGTTTTTTACCTCATCTTCTAGGACTTGCATGGTACGCCACTGCAACTTTTTATCAAATTATTAAAGTTAAAGTTAAAGCAGTTTTAATGAATATTTTCTTTTTTATTTTTTTACATTTTTACTTCTGGTTTAGGAGATATCAGGATTTTCCTGAAAGTTGTCATTTTGTCAGTTAACTTAAAAAGTACTACTTGAATTTGATTGATGCTGTGCTTTAAATTTGAAGCTTAACCGAGTTACGTTTTCCTTCTAATCAAGTTTCTCAAAAACATAAATTGGGTTTGAAAAACTTCAGTAGAAAAAAAAGGGTCACTCCGTCCGGCGGCAGTTCTGCGAAATCACCGTTAAGCCTCCGTCAGACGGCAATAAAAAGTTGCCCCGGGATGAATAAACTGTAGAAGAAGAAAAAGTAAAAGACATGAGCGTAGAAGAAGAAGTAAAAGACATAGGCTTCAAATAAAAAACTCTGCTGATTTAGTATTTTTTGAGTTGACTGAAAAAATGACAACTTTCAGGAAAATCCTGATATCTCCTAAACCAGAAGTAAAAAAGTAAAAAAATAAAAAAGAAAATATTCATTAAAACTGCGACAATAAGAAAGACTTTAATAATTTGATAAACAGTTGCAGTGACGTACCATGCAAGTCCTAGAAGATGGGGTAAGAAACATAGTTGTACATTATTTTTTGCTGTTAATACGAAAAAAAAAAAATTAATCATTCTTAAAACAAACAAAAGTAGAGAAAGTTTAAGCTTTAAAACTAAAAAAGAATTAGTCAAATCCATAAATTAGTTTTCGAAATATTTGAATTTAAAAAATGTCAATTTTTTAGGTGTCCGGAATTTAATGTGCGGCGGTGTATTTTATTTAAATATTTCTGCAATAAAGAATAATTTAATTTTTAACATCAGGTACTTACTTTCCCTTAATTAATTTTATCAAATATTACGCTCCACCAATTTATTGCATTAAACTTTAAAAATGCAATAGATTTTGAAACAATCTGATTTTATTTCCTGATTTAAGAAAGAATGGGCTTATCTATTAATATAGCAGGTGTAACAAGACCATGGTACACCCCTTTTTTATTTTTTCTATTTTGCGACTCTTATAAGCTCATAATCACATTGCGTGTTCTTATAGGCCCATAAGAGGTCTCTAGTTTTTTTTTAAGTTTAATTTTTTACAAAATTTTGCGTTTTGGTTATTTTTTACCGTGTTAAAATTTTGGACTGGTTAATTGCAGTGAAAAAAAAAGAGATGACTGTAAAATATATCAAAATATCATTTGTTCTTAGAATTTTAAACATAGTGTAAACTGTAATGCCAACCCAAAACAAAAATTCCTAAATCAGTCATCAATTTAAATTTAAGTTATTTAAATTTTAGAGCAAAATAGAAAAAATTGTATAAAGCACTCGTTTCATAACACGTTTTTAGAGCACTAGTACTTTAGAAAACTCGCCGCAAGAGGCTCGTTTTCTAAACTAAAAACGTATGTTATGAAACTAGTACTTTAATATACTATTTCAAAATTGCCTCAATTACCTGTCAATTAAAAAAAAACACGTTTTCAAATTCATGAAAAATAACAGATATCCAAGTGAGATTTCTCGAAATGAGATTAAAAAAATATTCCTATTATGGAGCACACAGCGCATTCTGGTGGTCATTTATATTATCGCGAAAATTCCTATCAAAAAGATCACGTATATAAGGCGAAAACAGTTTACGATACATCATTAAATATTCATGAGAAATATGAGATTAAAGACATAAAATTATTTCGCAGTTTAAGAGGTAGTATATACTCGGATTGGCAAAAGATTTGCACATAGAGAAAGAATAGTTTGATTCAAGTAAATATTATTTGGACCAAGTAAATCTCATATTTCTATACAAGCTAATGAATATGGTCAATTCAAAGGACTAAGGCAAAAAAGGTTGGTTTAAGCATTATACCGGGTGTTTTTTTTAACCTGAAACTTTCAAATATCTCAAATACTATGCATTTTAGAAAAAAAAATCGGACAAAATTTGTTTATTTTAATGGTGGAAACAAAATGGCGCATTTATTTTTTACGGATATTTACGTTTTCAAGATCATTTTAAGGTCAAACTTGTTTTTTTAAGTACAAACATATTTTTTTACTGTTATTTAATTCCTCTCAAAAAAAAAAATGGGAATAGTTATTTATGGTACTAATGGGTAAAGTAAGATATTGTCCATGAGAAAATTAACCTGCGAGGCTTAGATGTACAAAACATCCTAACGGTGAGTTGATCATTATATGACAGGGTATATTATTTGAGGTTATACAGTGCGGTCCAAAAGTCACCCCCCCCCCTTTAACTTTTGAACGAGTTGAGATATCGACTTCAAATTTAGAACTCTTAAATAAGACAACTTAAACTATCTTTTAGCATATATTTGAAATTTTCAGCTCTTAAAATGTGGGCAGGGGGGTATGGGGGGACATTTTTTTAAATTGAAAGGGGGATCGTGTGATACATCATTTTAAAGCTTATAAAATTCTCTATTTAAACTAACATTTTTAAATTTTTTTAAAAATATTTCCAAACATTCGATTTTTTAAGTTTTTTTTTATAATTTTTTATTTATGTCAACTAAAATTAGTTTAAAAGTATAATTAACATTTTTTCATGATGAAATTAGGCATTTTTAAAAAATTATTTGTTTTTTTTAGAGGAATCTTGACATTAATACCCATTTTCAACCCCATTTTAAACCCATTTTTTTTTGTAATTTAAAAATATGGAGTTAAATGGAGAATTTTATAAGCTAAAATGATTTATCACACGACCCCCCTTTCCATTTAAAAAAATGTGGCCCCATGCCCCCCTGCCCACATTTTAAGAGCTGAAAGTATTAAATATATGCTAAAAGATAGTTTAAGTTGTCTTATTTAAAAGTTCCAAATTTGAAGTCGATATCTCAACTGGTTTAAAGTTAAGAGGGGGGGTGACTTTTGGACCGCTCTGTATATAAGGACCGTCATTTATTGACAATCGATGTTGCAAAAAACGAATAAAAACTGCTATTGACATCACTGCATACAGCTGATTTATTACTAGAAGTAGAAGAAGAAATAAACGTATATTTACATAATTAAAAAAAAAACGCTGTACTACTTTTTTATGTCACGGATAGTAAGTATTTTTTATATATCTGTATATTTTTTGTATATCAGTAAGTATGCAAAATCTTGTTAATTTGCCCGTTAACGCGTTTAGCCCAAAATCCAGAAACATAAAAGTTTTTAAATTTTTAAAGAGTTTTCATAGTTTTTACAAATGATTTTTTTAGTCTCGAAAACCCGAAATACCTGGAAATCTCAACCAAACCAAACCTGAAATACCTGAAAATGTAAAATATAGCTGGTCAGGGAAATGTCACAAAATTTTACTAGTTTTCCACATACCACAACTTGTAAATTTCTGATATTTCCATGACAACTTAAGTTGTGGTATAAAAAACTTTTGACGTTTCCAGGTATTACATTAACCCAAAACTTTTGTTCTTTTTTTGATTCAGTAAATATAAAATGTCATAGAGGATGCCAGTTTCTAAAAAATTAATTTTTACTTTTCAAATAAATTAAATTTTCGGAAATTCTCAAATCATATTTTAGGTTTTTTTAAAAACATTACTATCGAAGATTATAAACTATAAATATTTGTTTACTTAATTCAAATTATTTTTTATCTACGTGTATATCTGGATTGGCAAGCTCTTCATTGGAAGCCACGAGAGAAGCTACCCTTCTTTATATTTTCTTCGTCTACTCACCCCAAGCGCGCTCGCTCACTAATTGCACATTCTTGACATAGTTTCGGGCCCGCACCCTCATCCCCCGTCGGGGATGCTCTCCTACACATCGCCCCCGCCCCCAGTTTAACTCGGAGTCGGGCTCCACTGGCCCTGCACAGTGGGGACGTTTAGCTATTACGCAACGGTACATTTCTTAGAGCGTCTCCCAAAACACATTTTATTTTTAACCGACTTCCAAAAAGGAGGAGGTTATCAATTCGACGTGTGACTGTTTTTTTTATGTTTGTTCCCGCATAACTTTGGAACGGATAAACGGAATTTGATGAAACTTTTTGCAACTTAAAGAGGGAATTCATAAGGTGGTTCCGTTTCAATTTGAAGCTCGGATAATGCCGGGTAAACCGGATAATTAAGATAAATCTAATCGTTTTAACGAAATTTCACTTAAAACCGGCTTAATTTGGTTCTAATATCAACCAAATTTTTAGAAAAGGATCGGATAACTCGGATAAGCCGGATAATGGAACGTTCAAGTATTAAGTTACGTAGTAGGGGGGGGGGTCATTTTGGAGTGTTGCGCCCATGTTAATGGTATAGGAAATTAGCGTTACAGGTGGGGGGGGTCCAAAATGATAAAAATTTGCGTTACGTAATACTTGAACGTTCCCTAACTTGATTAAGGGGATACTCAAATATTACGACAGGCTAAAAATCTTTTAAATGCCGCTAAACTTGATTCTGTGGACCTGTTATATTAAAATGCCAAGAGAAAATTATAAAATTTGTGATTATACCATAAGGTGTTATTTGATTATTACTTAACGCTTAAAGTTTAACAAAGATTTTCTTTAGTATTTCGTTTAAAATGAAGTTAAATTTATTTTTTAGAAATTTATCTTTAAGATGATGGCGTCACAACGCACTAATAGTTGTGAAGTCAGCAGCCTGCCGAGATGGAAGGACAACTATAATTTAGCTTAGATAACGTTACAAATCTATGAGTTCTGTGTCTCTAAAAAGTAAAAAATAAAAACTTTTTGTAAAAAAATTAACCGACTCCTGTCTCTAAAAAGTAAAAAATAAAAAATAAGTATTTGGGAAAATGAAATATACGATTTACTGTGAATAGTATATAATAGGGACCCTAAATAAAGTGACATTTAACTTCATTTGTGTGAAGTTTAATGTCATTATATATAGGGACCCTAGTATATAATGGAATGCGTAGCATTACATATCTTCACGGCTTGTTTTATTGTAAATTAACGACGAAGTAATGTGATCAAGATATGGGAATATATTATTATAATTATTTGTTAAAACTTTCCTAAAGTTCAGACTGGATTTAGCTGACCAATTACTAAAATTATTATTCAGCCATTCTTTTTGTAACTGATTTGACACTTGAAAACCCAAATATCTCTCAATCTAAAACTATATTTAAATGTATTTTTTTAATGTATATTACTTGCAATAGGAACTACTTTCCTCATATCAAGTATTATTGTAAAGATAATGATAATTTTCTTGCTACAGCAACTTTAAAGAGTGTATCTGACGGGACAAAAAAACACGTATCATTCGACGCTTGCTCCCGTTTATTTAAAACTCTGTTAATTGTATGAGACTACAGAGTTAAAAATAATAGTTTCTTTGAATCTGACGGGACATATCTGACGTGACACAATTGTGCGAGCCTGTATTTTAAAATGTGATGTTAAGATCATTTTTTTAATTCATAATCCCTAATGAAACAACTTATAATGCAACAAGAATTTTTTAATAATTTATTTTTAAATTTACACAAAAAAAAACACGGCGTTCCCTTGTTAGGCGTCAGATTAACAAAAATCGCGTCAAAAACGTCTTCGCATTCGGATTCCAGCATATCTTGGTGTTATTAGTTATAACCTACTGAATCCAAATCCCACCCGCTCGTTTTCCAAAGTTATGCCCATATTAAAGAACCTATAAAAAACAGAATAAATCTAAAATATATTACCGGAACTTGAAGAGTAAGTTTTTGTCTTAATACGATATAGGATCTTTTTTTGTTTAATTTAAATTTTTGTACTCGGACTGGTTGCAAAAGAATGGCCGTATTTTAAAAAATACAGTAAATCTAAGCGTTGTCACTTTTGACAGAAAAATCCATGTGACGTTATTTAATCAGCGTCGGACTGGACAGGTGAAATAGTGATAAACATCTCATGGGGCGCCCCACCTTTAAGGGCCATTCATACTTTGCCCCCCACCCCCGCCAGGTGATGATTTTTTTTAGTCATCAAAATTTCTGGGGGGTAAACAAAATTTTTGGGGGTGATGAGCTTTTTTTTAGTCATGAAAAAATTTTGGGGGTGATGAGGTAATATTTTGATAACTTTTAAGCACCTTGATCTAGAAACATGAAATTTGGTATTGAAGGCCTTTGGAACAAGACCAATCGATCCAAATGTAAAAATAACAGAACTAGAATCATGAAATTTGGTATGATGGCCTTTGACAGAACACCAGCCGACTCTGTTGAACTGTAATTTTTAGAGTTGGGTCGATTGGTTTTGTTCCAAAGGTTCTCCATACCAAATTTTATATTTTTAGGTTAAGGTGCTGAAAACTTTTTCAAAATAGGACCTTTAACTGTCATTTTCACAGATCCGTCGATCTTGTTCCAAATCGCACCCACAACAAATTTTATGTTTTTAGGTCGAAGCTTTTTAAAGTTAGCAAAATATGACTTGAACTGCGATTTCTTGGTGGTCACAGCATTTGCAAATGGGATTTTTTTTTGTGATTTTGATTTAGAAAGTACCTTAATTTTTAATAAATGTTACCAAATCTTCAGTAAATAATCACATTGGTTAAGAATCTGGCTACGGATTATCTGTGTAAACAAAACGGATTAGGTAGTATAGACATATAATCTTATTCGGTATTAAATAAACTCACCAAAAATTAGAAATAATTTAAAATTCATGTTGTCCGATCCTGTTATTGTAATGAAAGTATCAACTCTGGTGATCAGTTTACTTGTATAATTTTAATATAGAAAAATATATTTTATCCAATACATACAGATAATAAGACAATTACCAGCTTTATTTTAAATAGATAAACTCAATAATAACCCCCGCGTGACTTTTACTTTATTGAGTGGATAATTATTTATTTTACCCACTCAACTGTCAAATTATTTTCTTGTAAATGTCATTAAAATTTTTAATAAAAATATGAATTCCTAAGCTATTTATTGGATAAAACCTTGTATAGCACTCATGGGTAAACCGATATTGCCCTCTCAAAAAAATAACCTCCTTGGCTGACGCCTCGCAGGTTAATTTTCTCATCACTTTACCCACTAGTACCATAAATAACTATTTTTTAATTTCATGCAATTGCAACTGAAAAACATGTAAAATTTAACGTCTCAATTTTGCCCACTGTGTCCTACAAAACAACCGCCCTTTCGTCCCTTTGTGCCCTCACGGTACAGAAACTGCGCCAACGACACATAAATATAGATGTGACAAGATAACAATAAAACAATTTCTATAGAACACAAAAGATCGAAGTGCTTTTTATAAACTAAGGATCATTAAAAACTTTACGAGGTAATGTATTTAAACTCTTGGCAGCCTAACAGTTGGAGGAGTATTATACAGTGCGCGTGAAAAGTACGAAACATTTTGGATGGTAGTTAAGTTGAGTGCCCAAGAATGAAAGAAGCAAAAGATTTGAAGGGGATAGGGGAATCTCTCTGGCCATGTTCAAATTAGATGCGCAACGGTTTGTTTTGCAGACTGCAGACGCGAAGATCACCGAAACGACTCATATCCCTACTTCTGCACTGACGTTGAGATTCCCCAATCCCCTTCAAATATTTTGCTTCGTACATTGTTGGTCACTACCACTACCTATCATTCAAACTGGTACCCTTTCTAGACGGGTGGAAAAATGAGAACGTCTCTTGTCTCTGTTTCGTTTGAGTTCAAGAACCTTAGGATCTAATAGTAAAACTTCAATAATTAAAGAATTATTCTATTAACAATTTTCTTTTTTTAATTTTTTACTAATTTGTCATTTTCCTATATTTGTGGACCATTTTTATTTGGCCGCGCCATTAAACGAATTGAAATTTCACTTTTTACATCTAATTTTGATCAGACGTCAAAAGTTAAATTTCACTGTAAAAAAATATCAAAATATATTAAAATGCCTGTATCTCAGAAACTAATACGATAAAAAAATGATAACGTATGTTTTTGTAGGGAATTAAAGACTATTTTTAACTGTGTAATTTTTTTTCATCTGCTATAAATAATGAGATATCGCTAAAAATTATAGTTTTTGTCCGTTTTGCCCCCGTTGCCATAACCATGTTTAATGTAACACAAATAATAAGGGTTCTAAATCGTTTGGTGAAAGAATTTTTTAAAACGGACATTTCGTTAAAAAGTTTACAAACAAATAAACAGACAAACAGACGAACATTTATTTAACAAAAACTTTTTTTACATTTTCTCGACGTTTCATGACATTCTATACCCGAAAATGAAAAATAATTTTTTTAAGGGTTGTTTCCTTCCGTAAAAAAATCCATCCAACATAATGCCATGCATGCTATGCAAGTGCGAGGCAAGACAATATTAACCAGTCAAATCTCTGACTTTTATTATCTGCGCATTTGATTGGTTAATTTTTAATATTGCTCTGTACTTGTATATCATTAAACTTTCATTGCGTAAGACGAGTTTAATAAAAGTCTGGGACCTAATTTTTATATTAATTAGTAGTTAGTAGGTACTCTTGGTTCTGAAATTTTTTGAAAAATGTCCGTCCTTCCTATGCATATATGACAGTTTCTTGTCTGGGTACGTATACTCGGGATCGAGAGAACGCATTCCCGGGAGAAAGGTGTTGTAGGTTGCATATAAGTTCTCTCGAAACGCAAAACTACTTATTCATGAACTTCACTTAGCACGAAAATTAAGGAACTTTACTTCTACTACTCGGGAGCGTGAGAAGCGAGAGCTCACTGAAATTTTGACATATAAATTAGTCGCGCGCATTCGCAATCGAGACCGAGAATAGATACCCTATAAGAACACAAAAATAAAATTTTCAGCAAAAATTAAGTCCCATGGGACCATTGATCAATATCTTGAAAAAAATCGATTCGAAAACAAAAAAGTTAAAACAGGGTCGCACGCAGATAAACATTTCCAGGCCCAGGGTGAAAAAAATTTGTCAAATTTCCGTTTTGGGGGTCGCAATCCCCAATTCACCTCCAGTCCGTGCTTGACCCCATCCTTAAGAGAAATATTACTTTTGAATATCCTGCTACGCAGTCATTACATACCTAACTCAAAAAAAATTGATAAGAATATCACTACTGATCGTGAGGTGCGTTCTTATTAATTTTTTATGTAGCCGTATTTGGGTGGCATTTGAAAAAATCTTTCCTTCAGTTAACTGAATCAGTTTTTAATTAATTAGGTTAAAATTGGCTCTGCTAATTTAGCAGGTAATCAGGATGATACCTATTCGAAAGCACTTTAGAAAAAGGTTTAACGACTGCTCTTAATTTTTATGTTTAGCGATTAACGCAGTTAAAAGGGAATCCGAATGTCATTGATTTCAACCACTTTTTTTATAGGTACCTAATTTTAATCGGATACAAGACCATGCAAATGGGCGAATTACAAAATCAAAAATTTATTTATTTATTTATTTACGGAAGAACCTTTTTACAATAATAATATTTGTTTGTACATAATCAAAAAATCACCATATATAATAAAAGAAATATATCACAGAATACATTTTATTTTATTTTTAAATCTAACTAGAGAAAAACTAAAAATATCACACTCATCATTTATAGTATTATTAACTATATTGACCATTCTACATATAGAGGAATGCATGCCGTAATTGGTGCGGTGATATGCGTTATTTAAAGTTTTTGAACATCTTAAGTTAAAAGGAGGAACATAAATTAATAACAATGAAAGGATATGAGGACAGTCTATAACAAAGTTTAGTACTTTATATATGAACATAATATCATAGTAGTGTCGGCGCTTTTCTAAACTAGGCAAAGAAAAATAATTCAAAAGGTCCAACATATCATTTCTTGAATAATCAATTTGACTTTTAAAGCATAGGTATTTCACAAATTTATTCTGTATATGTTCTATCCTAGTAACATGTGTAATGTAACTGGGTGACCATATAATAGAACCATATTCAAGACCAGAATGCACTAAACTATTATATAGAGTTGTAATACAACGCAAATTTGTGAAATCACGTGTATTTCTTTTTATAAAGCCCAAAATCTTATTTGACTTTGCAACTACTTTATCAATATGCATAATATAATTTAATTTGGAATCCAAATAAATGCCTAAATCTTTAAACATTTCAACTCTATCAATGGGAATATTATTAATAAAATATTGACCATAGGTAGATTTCAGTTTTTTTGTGAATGTCATTGACTTGCACTTAGATATGTTTAAGGAAAGACCATTAGCCGCACACCAATCACAAAACAAATTTAAATCACTTTGTAGATCGGCCCTGTCACTGTCATTCGCAATGACCCTAAAAAATTTGCAGTCGTCAGCGAACAGCAGAAATAAGACTTTTAGAATGACAGTTTTAAGGTCATTGATAAATAACAAAAACAAGACCGGTCCCAGATGTGTACCCTGACCAACTCCTGACATTACACTTATCAAAAAAGATATAAAACCACTCAAACTGGCAAATTGTTTACGATCAGTCAACATAGAAGAGATGCATGATAAAAGAGGACCTTTAATATTATAAAAGTGTTCTAATTTTAATAAAAGCAAGTCAATTGGTACCCTATCAAAGGCTTTTTGTAGGTCAGTGTAAATACATTCAAGAATCAAGAAGAAAATAAGCGAAAATACTTGCAAATACTTTAATTTTAAAGATTTTTTTCGAAAAAAGTACGGTAGTTGCCGAAGGGTTAACCGCTGAGAAATTCAGTTGTACCAACAGGAAATCTTGAAGGTAATCGAGGAAATCTCATCATTTAATGATGATCCTTACCAAACGTGGGATTTTTTTTAGGTTATTTTGAAGGTTTTTTTAGGTGTTGAAGGAAATTCCGTGGAAATCTTAAGGGATTACCTCCTAGAAGGGATTCAGGTGTATAAATTTCCTTTAGCGGTTTATCCCTCGGTAGATACTCTACAAAAGTAAATATTTCTAATAGTAGCATATTAAAAGGAAAATGTAATGAATAGTTGAACTAAATTGTTAACATCTTTTTACTCACGGCAGAAAGGATCTTGATTGTCAGTTGTAATTGATTATCCTGAACAAAAATATCCAGGTCTTAGACCTCCCCCCACGTTAAAAAACTGCATCTACAAAATATCCGAGTTCAAAACATTATTAAAAATTTTCTACGATATCCTAGATCCAGGTTCCAAAGGATTCGTGAAAAAAAAATACGGAAAAATTATATACTTTACTGTTAATATTACTAATAACACGCAATATGGACGATAAGGATAAACTAAAACCTAACCCTATTCAATTGACTTCGTCATAGCACAATTAATCGAAAATCTAACAAGATACAAAAAAGAAATAAAACAATTAATTCTTAAAAAACTATAAATTTTAATGCATATTTTTTCTCTTCGCAAAAGTTTATAAAAAGTATATTTAAATTAATATTTTATTAACGTGTTTTTCTAATCCTTTTCGCGAAATAATAAATAATTAATAATAAGAATACAATTCGCTGGACGTAGCTATTTGCGTACAAGCATTTATGCTTAGGCAAGTTTTATCGTATCTTTTGATATAATTTACGTATTTATAATTTTTTAAATTGTATAGCCGTCGCAATTACTATAGACTATTGTGCCTCACTTGCTCGCAACCTGCCTTAAAAGCGTAAAGAGAGTGCGCTCTTCTATAGTAACAATTATTGCTATATGAACCAGATTTAGATCATATATACATAAATATGGCATTATTGTTGATTTGTTTTATGTAGAACATATACCAAGCCAATTGTAAACAAACCACTATAGCGGTAAGGTTGCGAGGATGTGAAGTATAACATATTTGTCAACAAACCACTATAGCGGTGGGTGGTGACCAGAAGCGGGAAGGTGAAATCTACCTGGATATAGCAATGAACCAGATCGCCGAATGAAAAAAAAAATAAATAAAGGGAAATTGAAGATTTAGAGCAAAAATATAAATTTATTAGTGTTTTAAACCTCAGTTATGGTGATTAATCAAAATAAACCTACCCTATGTGAAAAAATATAAAAAAGGTCCCATTTTATGCAAAATCGCGCATTTTTATGTAATATGAATTCCCATAAAAAGCGCAAACTCCAATTTCTATAAATGGTATAATATTGCTTTACAATTTTTACAGTACAGTACCTTAGTTTGGAGCTTTTCGAGCGTGAGTAAAGAAATATTTTCACAGCAATTATATTTTTATTTTTATTAACTTGTAAGATTTATTATGTATTTTTCAGAATTGATATCTTTGCCGTATACAACACCGGTTGAAAATATTTTATTATCAGTCCAATTATAATTGCAAAAAAGGTAAATGCAACGCAAAAATGCAACGCAAAAATTCGAAAAATTTAGATTCTAAAGGAAGCCATTAAAAAACATTCAAGAGATATTTCAATAACATAACTCTACTTAAAAAGAAAACAATAATTATTATTTATATAAAAACATTATTTCGCGAATATATTTAAAATCAGGGGCGTAGCGTCGGGGGCCTAAGACCTACTGCCCCACTTTTTATTTCCGGCCTATCGAAAAAGGACAAGACAGCGTTTGTATGAACTGTAGATCTACATTTTTAAAAGTTGAGATTTTTTAAACTATTATTCAACTTAAAAAAAAGTAGGTAATGAAACATAAAAAAAATTATGCCTTTAGCTTAAATAGTTCCGGAGTTACTAAATACAGAATTTGTTTGTTGTTTGTTTATTCATTTAACGTCGTTTTTCGCTGGTATGGCCTAATTGACGCTACGGAATTTTAGGCGCCCTCTTTAGAGATCTATATTCCATAGATTTTATCATATTTATATCGGCACTTTGTGCTACTAAGAGTGATGTATTGAAATCTTCGCCGAAAAGTCAAAATCTTTGACCACGTTTTTTTTTCACATTTCTCGACGTTTTAGACCATTCTGAGTCGAAATCAGTAAACAAAATTTTTGCGTCGGTCTGTCTGTCTGTCTGTCTGTGTAAACTCTCTAACTCCATTTCTACATGAGATATCGACTTGCGGTTTTTTGCATATTGTTTCTTATCGTATTCCGAAGAGCTGATTAGATTTTGGGGGTAAACGATTGGGGGTAAGGGGGTAAAAATAGGATAAAACTCCTATTTTTAGCATTTTTGTTTATAATTAAGGCAATTATTATTGTATTTGGTTAATTTAGCACTTATATAAAAGATAATTTTAAATTGGTCAAAAAATGTTATAAACAACATATCTCACATATTTATAGCCCGATTTCAAAAAATTATATTTTATATAAAAGCTCTTTTTAAGCCCTATAAAAAATGTTATATACAGTTTTTTGCTAGAATATAATGTTTTAAAGATACAGAATTTAAAATCAAACAAAACCCCTAGTTTGAAATTTGCTAACTAGATGGCTCTAGTGTATAAAAGTGCCGATGTTTTGACAGGGTGCTTGCAACGTTTCATTTAGTTTCCGATAAAAGACACTTACTTTTTTTTTCTGAATCACCCTGTAAAGGAATAGGACCATTTGGGTAAATCGCGTGATATTGCGTTGTATTTGATCCCTTTGCATGATTCTAAAACTAATATGTTTTGCATAAAAAAGTATTTCTATTTCACCCCTTGAAGGGTATACCTTTAGGTAGAAAAATGTCACGTAGATCCTTAAAAAGAACCCCTTTATCTCCATATGGGGATCGAAAACTATTCAATGTGTTTATTTGATAATACGCACAGGCCCATGAAAAAAAAAATGCGTTTACCTATTCTTAACCACAATAAATTTTGGCTTTGGCACTGAAACAAATTTAATAGTGAAAAAACTCGCTGAACCCCTATTTTTTTAAACTACAAGAAAGAATATTAGACGCGCTAGATTAAGTTCTCTAGCACCTAAACTCTTGAATTTTGGAAGTTGTGTGCCCGAAGAACTTTTGATCAGAAAGTCGAGAACTATTATACAGTCAAATCTGACTGAAACCACTTTAACATAAGAAGAGAGGTCTTTTCCAACGAACTAATAACTTTTTTCTCTAGAATAGGCATTTCATTCGTTAAAACTGACAAAAACGTCGGCAACATAAACATTCGTCTGTCTTACTCGCACATCTTTGTTCTAACAGAGACAACAATACCGGTTACTGGTAACTGTTATTGTTCAGGCCTAAATATACCTACTATTTGTTTACAAACAAACCGATATGTTGGCGATACTTTATTTTAACGGTATGCGTATTCTAGAAAGAAGAGTTATTAGTTCGTTGGTCTTTTCATACGTAGAGCTAATGGGAGGAACGTATTTCGCTATCTGCGCATGCGCTAGCTGAAATCAACATAAGAAAGTAAACCAACGACCCCCATTAAAAAAAAAACACCAAAGCAACCAAAAAACCAACGTAAACCAACGTTAATGTAAACCAACGCTTTCCAATGAAAAAAAAACACCAAACTAGCTCAAAACCAAGCGCCTGCGTAGATCGCGGAATACGTTCCTTCTCTTTTCGTTGTCAAATTCGTTTTTAGCGCCAAAAATATGTAAGAAAATTATAGCATTGATTGATTGATTGATTGATGAAGAGAAACAAGATGAGCATTCATAAATTATAGCATATGTATACAGGGTTATTCAAAAATAGGGTCATTAATTTTATGGGGTGATTCTACAAAGGCAAATATAAAAAAAGTTCCTATAAACAAAAAGTCCAAAAATGCGTCGTAAGGTAACTAGGCCCCTTTGAAAGTGGCTAAAAGATTCAGTTTTTATTTAATAATTCTGGAACACTTTCAGATATAGCAACGAGGTTTTGCACGTAAACTAATCTTAATAAGGCCCATCTTCGTATGTTATTTGCATGTACCTATTTTAACCAGGGGACAGTTTTTGATATAGAATAACTCTGCATCATTGGTTTTCAACATTTTAGTATTTAATTTTTCGTCCTCAAACCGTGTAATTTCACCTTCAAAGGGATTTTTCTTGAAAACGGTTAATCCTACAGTATTACAACAATAGTACCTTTTTTATGTATTTTGAACTCAGGAATCATATTATAAAAATAAAATTACAAAAAAGTTAGACAGAAAAAAGTTTGGGACAAAAAACTGATAAGGCCCCCCCGTTTCGCAAACCCCTGTTTAAAATAAGTACATGAAAATAACATACGATGGACCTTGAGTTATTAAATAAAAACAGAATTTTCTAACCACTTTCAAAGGGGCTTAGCTCCCTTCGACGCATTTTTAGACATATGTTTATAGGAACTTTTTTTCATATTTCCCTACGTAGAATCACCCCTTAAAATTAATGACCCTATTTCTGAATAACCCTGTATAATAATAATTTACGTTTTTTTTTTATTGTGGATGTAAAATCACAATTATAATTGTACAATGTGTTTTGTCAAATATATGCCATTGAAAAAAGTATATTTTCTTGGTGTATATAGTAATAATTTTAACTATAGCCGAGCGCGCTCTTAACTTTACGCTTTACCCTTCGTAACGCTGGATGCGTGCAAGTGAGAGGTACAATAGTCTATAGTAATTGCCCCGGCTATATAATGGAAATTTACATAATTGCAAATGCATTCAAATAGTAATTGTACCATAGATTAGATTTCCTGCGCTTTGAAATAGAAAATAGTTTATATGTGAAAATATAAAAAAAAATAAACAACCAGATAATATAACTACAGTATGTAATGTATGTAATCTAATAAACATATAAGTAATATTTTAAAAACAAAATTAATATGAAACAAAATTTTCTATTCCTTATTTATCCGTACTACCTATAACTTAAGGTCCTTGTGCTCACGATCAGGGTCATTTTAAAGACCTTAGCTTTGCACAGTTTGGCCCGGAAAATATTGTCCGTACAACTAAAAACAAATAATTACAGTGAAATTAAAGTCAAATTTTGTGTAACTTTGAATGTAGCCCTTAATACTCTTAGGGTCACGAACAGGGGGCAAGGGTAATTTTAAAGTCCTTAGCTTTGCGCAGGATAGCCCAAAAATATTATCGGTCTAACTGAGAACAAAAACAGTAAATATTCATTATTTTAATCGACAGTACGAACCAAAAAAGTCCAAACCAAACCAACACTTTTCTAGTTAACCAAAAAGTCTACCAACGACTGAAAAAATTGCATAGCAAAATAACAAGCCGTGAAGATATGCATTCCATTCCATCATATACTAATCCCAGTAATATAATATATGCAATATTACATTACATTACATGTTTGTTTAACCTCGTACTATTCTACTTAATTAAGCATCCCCTAAGTCCAGGACTTGTGTGGGCTAGTAGTAGAGGGAACCACCGGCTTATACTGACTTTCGAACCAGTTTCTAGGGAGTGTCCGTTTCACTTATCGCCTTTGCCAAATTTCAATTATTAATTAACTGAAAAAGGCAAATTGGCGCCAGTGAGAATCGAACTCACGATAGTAGACTTGCTATGCATACGCGCTAGCCACTACGCTATGCCTCCCATGAATATATCATATTGCATTTTCCCAAACACAAGAAATATTTTTCAAAAAGAAAAAATAAAAAAAAACTTAATAAAATTCAACCCACTCTTCTGAAAAATTTTATTTATCTAGAGAATATTTTTGAGTTCTCTTCTAAGAGAGGGTTCAATTTTATTAAGTTTAAATTTGCTTCTCATAATGGTTAATCTTTCTATTAATAAAAAAAATCAAAAAAACTTAAAAAAAAAATATTTTTTTTTGCTAAAAACGAAAAATGAAAGAAAAACATTTAAAAAAAAACTTTTTAATTTTCTTTTTGAGAAAAACGATAGTTTTTTAATTTTTTAAAAAGTTTAACTTTTTCAATGTGTATAAAATAGTATATTACATGCACTATGCACAATTGTTGTAAAAATTATAAATTTTTTAAAAACAATAAACATCAATCTAATCTAATCAATCTATTACATAACTAGTGTTACTAGTTTCTTACACTCGTGGAGTTTCCTCACTCGCCTGACGGCTTGTTCGTAAACCTTCCCACTCGCGTGAAATATGTCACTTTCCAACGAGTTATGTACACTATTTTTCCTACGATCCCAAAAAAATTTAAGTTTAAACTTTAAGAATTCTTAATTTAATATTTTCTAATTTTTATTACTTATTCCGCGAATTTTTGAGAAAAGCCAAACACAAAATAGCATTCAAATTTATATATGTATGTCAACAGGAAATATGTTTTTTATTTACCTTTAGTTTTCTTGGTTTTATTTTGTGGGTTTTATACTTAATACAACATATATTGGAAGCTCAACACTGTTTAATAGGTTGCCTAACCGCAAGCATCTTTTAAATCAGGGAAAATTTGACAGTACTATGATAACTAAATTTGATTTCTGTGGATATGCTACCATATAATACTGTAAAATTCTACAATGTTCTACATTTCATGAGGAAATATCGATGTTTTTTATAAAATGTAAGGTAACTAAATCACAAATTAAGTAATTTTTATAAAATCTAGACATTAATAAAACATATTAAGTTATATTGACCTTGGTCAAAATAGTAAGGTTATAACTATAGTTTTTATTTTTGACATGAAAAACAGAAATATTTCGATTGAAAAACATAATAGACATCAAAAAAGTCTGTAACGAAAGGTGGAAAATGGCATATAAAACGAGGTAAGTAAAATTCGTCGAATTTACAAAGTAAATATCTAAATAAAATTAGGCAAACCTCCATACATAAATATCACACGAGTGTGATATAAAAATATCACACTAGTGCGATATGAGGCTTAGAAAACGCCTTATATCAAAAAGAGTGCTAAATGTCATTTTCGTAGAGGATCGTAGGAAAATGTAATTATTATTTGTAATTTGTGTCCCAGCGTAAGAATAATTACACGGTTTAATTTTAAATACTGATATTAATTTAACGATTAACAAGCCGTGAAGATATGTAATGCTTCGCATTGCATGGTTTACTCTTCATAGTGGATAGCATATTGCGTTTTCTTTCGATATACTCCTCAAAATATCATTGCTTTGGTCTGGTGTGACTATCTTATTTTTTATACTGTTAAAAAGTGCACCGCCTAAATTTTGTTTTGTTTATAGATGTTTTAAATTGGTAAGAATATTTCCATTTATAAAAAAGTAATCTTTTCCGAAAATTTATCGAACGCTTCTTTCTCTAAAACTTTTTATTTTTTTAATGCATATTTTTAAAATTTAGTAGTCCTACCAATTACGGATTGATCCTAATTTTCTTAAAAAATACTCACCCTTTTCTTTCATCTTTGTTCGATTTTTTTTCAAGTTTAACACGTAACTTTTTGTTTTTGGGGGGATTATTTTCAAAACAACAGGGATATAAATTAATTTTTCCTGAAAATTTTAAGTCGCTCGGATAATTCGTTCTTGAGTTATCGTGGTGACAAAATACATGACATCGGACAGACAGATGCACATTTTCAAAGTTACTTATTTTTCATAAAAACAGATTTTTTCTTTAAGCGTACTAAAATATTCATATTTTATAACTGAACACACTAGATAGAAGTGATCTATTTATTTACAGTAAAAAAATGAGTTCATTGTTGTACGCCGTAAAAAAAATAGTTAGCACAACCGCCACTGGTGGCAGCACTCTTTGATTTTGATGACAGCCATACTTCACAGTTGTTTGTTTATTATGTAAACAGGTAGTTGACTAGAGATTCTGTGCAAAAACGTTGTGAGAAATTGATTAAAAATGATTGGAGAAGAATATATGTATTGTACACCTACAAATCTATCCGAAATTACAAATACTACATTAGACAAGTTACCATCAAAATCTCGAAAAGTATACGATTTAGCCTACGAAAATTTTTTAAAATAGGCTAAGGAAGGTTTAATTTTATTTCTAAAGTGTTTTATTGGCCTATTTTAATAAAAAACATACTTTATTATTGAATAAATTAAATGCAAAAATTAATATAAAAAATAATATTCAGGACACTTGAAGAAAAAATAGTATGTTTCACTCAGAGGAAAAGTGCTTTTTTTACTCGTTACTAGTTTCCGGACTCCGCTTCGCGTCGGCCGTAAATTCTACTAGTAAAAAAAAGCTTCACTTTTCCTCTTAGTAAAACAATATACTAATTTGTACGACCTAGTCTACACAACATCTTTTATATAGCATAGTTGAATGAAATGTCAACTATGCACACTCATTTATCCAAACGAGTACACATGGAAACGTTTGTTGCAACAATCGTTTCCATGACAGACAGGGTAGGTTCAGACTTGAGCCAGTTTTGTACAACCGGGCCTAAAGAGTCTAGACTGTAGATCGAACGAAAAATGTTGTTCGTAACTCGTTTGCGACAAGTCCTTAGTGCACTCGAAGTCCTTCGCGACGTCAAAAAAAACTTCATTCTCGTGCACTAAGGACTAAAGTCGCTTACTCGTTACGAAAACTACTATTTTTTCAATAATGTTTTCTAGGACGTTTATTTGGGGATTTTGGAAAACCAGAAACTACCGTACTCTTCTGGTGCTTACCCGCTGTGAAGAGTCCAATATTATATTGTTAATTAGTTAGAAATAAATTAGCCATTATTGTGAATAATTAAAGCAAATAGTTCCTTAGAATATTTATAAGTGTAACGGTACCTTTAACAGCAACGTTTGTTTTTTTTTCTGTATTTAACTACTTACTTGTATATAACTATCTGATATAAATGATATATTATCGATATTAATACTTTATGCATTATGCAACTATTGAATATTATTAATCATAATTTGTATTTGTTAAGCAACAAATGTTTTTCCGTTTTATCCGAGATTATAAATTTTAAAACCGTTAATACCCAGATACAAATCGTGCGTCGCACGTTTCTAAAGTTTATTTTTTTAAGGTATAGTTATTTTAAATTTGCCGCTAAATACTCCACAAAGTCCGATTTACACTGAAGCATGTGGCTTGTTTTGAATGTCAACAAAACCAAAATTTATAATTTTTGTTTACTTACTTTGTTATTATGTTTTGATGTAATAAAAGAGAATTGATAAAGCTGTTGCTAAAAACACTTTTGTATTCCTGTAGAAACAAAATTTGCTTATAAAATCGCTTTTATTCCAATATTTTAGATGAATAAACCATTGTTTTGTTCTCGTTAATGGCACGTCAACGTTTTACGGTTGTGTAAATTGGGCCTAGTCATTTCGCTTAAGACGCATGCGTATCTTACATTGGTATGGTAATTTCGAGATTGTTTACAAGCGGGAAGGTTTAAAATAACTATACCTTAAAAAATAAACTTTAGTACGACGTTCGAGCTCACGCGTGCGTGTAAATATCTACTCATATGAGAGGCAGTAACGCACGGTCTGCATATCTGCATCGTGCGTCGCACTTTTGTAGCACGACGTGCAATGGTACGATCTGCATGTATTATGCAAGCATCGAGTGTCGCACTTTTGTAGCACGATGTGAGAGCTGACGTATCTGACGTATACTTACGCGTGCAAATATATTTGTCCGAACTTAAAAATCACTTAGACAAAAGTTCAGGGAAATTTTAAAGACCCCGAAAATATATGCAATCATATAATAGTCGCTCACGTTTATAAACGATACATTTAACATCATTAACAATAATTTTCAGTCGTCAGATTGGTTTGGGCGGGCGGACGTTGTGCGGGCGCACGCGTGCGTCTCAAATGAGACTTAATTGAAGACAGATTAGACTGGGGATATGAGTCGCACGTATGCGAGATAAATCGCACACATGCATCTCATATTGCACTCACTGTGCGCGCATTTTGTTATCGGGGTAACCACGAACGTCTCAGACAGTAAAAAAATCAAATGTTTTTTAGTGTGGGATTTTTTTGTTTTGGTTAGGACCGAGGTTTTTTGGTTTCGGTTTATACGAAATTACCTTTAGCCAATAAATTACAGAGGAAATTTGTTGTGTGAGGTTAAAATCGTCCCTGAAATAAATCCCAATAAAAAAGTCATTACCGTGACTTTTAATCATTGTTGCCGTGATAAAAACCACGGGAATGACGATAAACAAGTCGCACTATAAATACAAGACCACCATAACTCAAAATTTATTGATTTTGAGTCAGGGCCTTAACTAGGGCCTTGGTTTGAGCCCCCCCTGGTATTTTTTTGGGGCGCCATTTTGCAGTTTGCAGGGACGCCAAGTTTGGTAGAAACCGTCAGGGACAAAGCTTTTTTTCGTAAAGGTACTTTTTGGGGACAAAGCTTTTTTAGTATAGGCAATTTTATTTGTTGCAGGTGCGCTCTGGTGGCGTTTTCGCTGAGCCCCCCTGGTATTTTTTTTAGTGGGGCGCCAATTTTTTTTTAGCATGTGTCAAGTTTAGTAGAAACCGTTAGGGACAAAGCTTTTTTTCGTAAAGGTAATTTTTGGGGCGCCAAGTTTGGCAGAACCCGCCAGGGACAAAGATATTTTTCATGAAGGTATTTTTTCTTTTTTTTTTGTTTTTTTTTTACCCTGGGTGCTGAGCTCCCCTACATTTTTTTCTGGTTACGGCCCTATTTTGAGTATGTATTGAATACAATTGAGTATAGTACAGATATCTCACTGCACGTGAAATGCGCAAAATTTTGAAGGAGCATTCGTGCAGATTTCTGAATAATTTTCTGATTTGTCGAAAGTTTGCATCCCTCTCTCTTACAATCGGTGCTTTTACTCTAGCTTTACAGAACAAAAATATAGTTCTCCACATGACACAAAGTCTCCGACAAAAGGGGGAGGTATCATGCGCGCTCTCTTCTTTCCGTCAAAAGCGTTATAAGGCGTGCGTGCCTGCAACGGGCCTCTCATTTGCACACACATTCTTCACATATTTTCGGTAGCCACAGATCTGTGTGTCAAAGTTTACCATCATTAATACCGTAAATCATTTTTCTTTAAAATTGCAGTAATTATATTACTAAGAACATAAATTTTTAATTTTAAACAAAATTATAAAAATATTAATTTATTATTCCATCAATATATTTTTTAATCATCGTAGAGAGTGATATTGGTAGACTGACAGTTTCGGGCTGCTGGCCCTCTTCAGTACCAAGAGTCAACTCTGCACGCTGATTAAGAAAACGTTTTTAGACTTTATTCGCAAAACGAATATAGACATTAGATTGATGTAGTCTTGTGCGTCATCTATTGCTAGATGTAGACAAGTACTCTATTAATAAATTAGAAAAAATAAATAAATTTATAATATAGTCCACAATGGTATGATTCTCTTCCTGTACACGAAATATACGTCCTGTGTTTTTGCAAGCAACCCCTTCTTGTCACCAAATGAGCTTCTCCTCCGGACATACGGTCTTCGGAGGCTCTGGAGAGGAGAGTGGACAGACAGTGGACACAGGCGGTCAATATCTTCGCATCCTGCGCCTTGCATTCTCATTTGTGTCACTTGTCTTACGTGTCGAAGGACCGGACACTCGGATCGTGTCTCACATTACAACAAAGCAACAGCGTGTCTCTTCCGCATCCCTAATTTTATTATACACAGTGAAAAAAATAGCAAATAGAACAAGTTGAATGTTACATAAATAAAAGCAAGCAGCAGAATGGCATTTTTTTAACGTATTTCTACAGTAATGAGTAAAAAAGAAACGATTTTTGTCCAGTAACTTTTTTTATCACTAAATAACCAAAATCACTTAAAAATGAAAGAAAATGGTCTTTACGGTTTGTAAATGCAAAGAACAGACACCATGTCGAAAAAGAAAAGGTTCCGTTTTTTACAGTCTATGTTTATATATTATCTCCTGAAGCCAAACGCTTTATCCGATATCGACGATTTTGATTAAGGTTTATCTTATTTGGGAAATATTCTGGGCGACATTAAGGTTGCAAAAAAAACAAAATGGCGGCTGCTAGGTGTCATTTGTTTGTGACGAAAAAATTAAAATTTTTAAAAGGTGTCAAGTTGGGTATCAAGTTAAAGGAAATTTTTCGTAGGTAATTAAATATTAAATTTGGTTCAAAAAAAATCAAAATGGCGGCTGCCAGACGTAATTTTTTATGGCAAAATAATTTTAAAAAAATAGCAAGTAAAGGATTTGTTTAGGTTACATTATATTACATTTGTTTGCAAGAAAACAAAAATGGCTGCTGGACTGCTGAAAGGATTTTTTGTGGCTTATTAAAAAAGGACGGCTCCTAATTAAAAGCCAAAGATTTATTAATATTGATATGGGTTCAGGTTTATTGTTTTAAATAAAGAAATATTTAAAAACTTGGTTTGTAGTGAAAATTTTTTATTATTTTTATTTTTAATAATTAAGGCAGAAGACCGTATATACCCTGTATATTTAATTTATAATACACCATCTTGAATTCGCCATTTTGAACGTTAATGCATTGATATAATTTATTTTTTTTTAGTTGTTCCCAAATTAATTTCGTGGGATTTTCTTTATTGTAGTAAAAAATCGTTTTTAATCATTCGTAATCTTAAATTCGGCATCTTGAGTCCGCCATTTTGAATTTTATAATATTATTATCAGGAATATTTATTTTTAACGGTCTCGAAAACCCCCCCCCCCCGGTAAAAAAAAACCTAATTAATATGTTTCCAAAAAAAACTGTTTAATGAAAATGTGTGGCAGAACGGTCTATGACGCTGGAAGAACGATCTATGACGCTGGCAGAACGGTCTATGACGATTTTTAAAATTTAAGGCCCCTTTTAATGTAATAAAAGTATTTGATCTTAGTGTTGGTAAATCGATGGTACTTTTCAATATTACTGTTAAAAATAATATAAAGATTTGATTGTTCCCTTCAATGGGTAATAAATAAAGTAATTTAAAAATTGGCAGAACGGTCTATGACGATTTGACTGACATCCATGTAGTTGGAAAACATAAAAATTTATAACTCCCCAACCAAATGCAATATAATGGAACTTCTTTTTTTAATCAAATCCTATATTAAGTGGTTATCATTTTCAGTCCTATCAATGATATTTAATATTTAGTTTTTAAGTAATGGTAAATAAAAGATCAAAATGCATAAAAATAGCGTTAAAAGCTCATTGATCTATTTCGTGTTGAAATCTATTAACCGACAAATATGTGGACGTATTACACCTTATTTCAATTCTAGAAAGGCGTCCAAACTTTTTAATATCAAAAACCGCAAATACACCAAACAAAAAAAAAAGTTTTCTTTGATAAAAATTAAATTTTTTATTTCGGACACGTAAAAAGTACACTATTTTCGAACTATTTCCATTTTTTTTCCTATGGAAGCAAAATCTTACGTATTTTATCACATGTTTTTAAGAAAAATAAACGAGTTAAACAATATAAGCAAAAAAAAAAAAAAATAAAAAATATGTATTATAATAATTTTTTCTGCCCGGACATGAAATTTGCCATTAGTGTAGAAACACCCATACGTGTAGTTGTGTATACAAATGGATACATAAGCCTATTAAAGTGGATATTCAGTGACAGCCGATAGGCGTCCCTGTTTATACAGGGATATTCAGAAATAAGTCCGAGAAATTTAAGAGGTGATACAACGTCAAAAAATATTTTAAAAAGTTCCTATAAAGGTTGGTCCGGAAATGAGTCCTAAGGGAGCTACGGCTTTTTAAAATTGCAATAAAAATAAGGTTTATAATTAATAACTTTTGTACCCTTTAAGCTAGAGCGACGAGCTTTTGCATGTATACTAGTATTAATAAGGGCAATAAGTTTATGTTAATTTATTTTTTTGAATTTATCCAGAAGCGTGCCTAGACGGAAAAATATGTGAGACTTAACACATTTTTGCCCCAAACTTGTTTATGTATATTTTTTTTTGGATTTTTGGTAAAAAATATAGATTCCTTGAGTAAAAATACATAAAAAATGTCATACATTGTTACACTGTAGGAGCAACCGTTTTCAAAAAAATGCAGTTAATAGGAAGTAACATTTTGTGCCACTAAAAATGTTACTTTTTAAAAGGCTATTACTCCTTTAATATTAAATTTAGGTGTTTTGGTGAAGAATACTTTTTTGCTTAGTTTTAAATGAAGAATCGCCCAGCAGAATTAAAATTTTATTGGTGCTTTTTTTGCTCCCCATTCAATATGTACATCCTCGAAGGGCCGCAGCTCCTTTAGGGCTCATTTCCGGACCAACCTTTATAAGATTTTTTTTTATTTTTTTTTAACGTAGAATCACCTCTTAAATATCTCAAACTTATTTCTGAATAACCCTGTATACGGGTCGTAGCTACACGTAGGCCCGATGCCCTTTTTGCAAAAATAATATTAAAATGGGTCTTTTTTTGTTAAAAATTGGCCTATTTTTTTAATAGTAAAAATTGTTTACTGGGACTATTGGGGCCGTGGACAACTGCTCACTGAGTATACTGGGTAGGCCCGATTTTTTTGTAACGGGCCGTTTTTTGAAAGTAGATACTCTGTAAAAATTTCTTCAAAACGCCATGAGCAGTACAACACAGAACAGAATTATGAAATTAAAAATTGGTAAAGCCAAATATGTTACATATGTGACTTTTAAGTCACCCTACCAGGGTTTTATGTAAAATTCTAAATTTCATGTTGAATTTTTATGAAAAACATATGCAAACTAGTCTGTTCTAGTTCTAGTTCTAAAAGTTTTAGTCTAAAAACTGTTATTGGTATTTCATAAGTTATATGTCATAACTCATAAAAGAAAGCCGTTTTAACAAATGTGCTAATGCAAAAACTCTAACGTGACAAAAAAACATGAAAGTTATTTTCGGAATCAGCAAATAAAAAACTATAAGACTAGGCACTTAGAATCCAAGCATTTTTTTTCTATTTTGCGACTATTAAACTTTAATAATTAAAGGGTCATAAACAAACGCATTTTGCGTGGTCTTATAGGCTCATAAGACGTCAGTACTCTTCCGCTTCGGTCCACAAAATACGACCTCACACAGAAAAAGTCACTTACCTCTCTACGAGAGCAAATAACTATTGTTCTTTGAATTTCAAACATGTAATGCCAACCCAAAAAAAATCCCGAAATCATAAATTTAAATATACGTTTTTTTTTTTTAATTTTAGAGCAAAATAGGAAAAATAATATAAACCACTCGTTTCATAACATGTTCTTAGCGCAGTTTCTAAACTCGTGCGCTGAAAACGGGTGATATGAAACTAGTACTTTAATATACTATTAATTACCTTCATCTCGCAGGTATGTTACCAATTACTTAACTAATAACTAATTAATGTTTCCACTTACCGTACATCTTGCCCTCATCTGATAATATAATTTTCCGTCGGCCGCAGGGTGGGTATATGGCAAGTGCTTCCTGAAAACTTTGTTCGATATCCGGACTCCATACTCCCTCCGCATCCGCCGCTGACATGTCCTTTTCATCCTGAAAAAATATTTAAAATGCGAAAAAGGCCAGAAAAAGTTTTATAAAAAACGATGTTTGAAAAGTTATGACAAAAAAATATGGGTTATAATTATTTTTCTAAACAAGACTTTTTATTTTAATTCATTACTACCGTCTAAATATTCATACAGATTTAAAGATACGGGGGGGGGTTAGTCAGCATCCAGTGTTGGCTGGGAGATTTCTATTCTAACCTAGGGGGCCCCCAGCTATTAAATTTTTTTATTTTTTTTCCTTCCTAAATAAAATTTTTCAATTTTCAAAAATTTGGCGCCCCTTCCAAAACAAAAAAAAAAACAACATTAGAAAAACAATGTTCTTCTCGGCTGGAGCCGAAAATTCGATAACGAACATTGATTTGGATTTATAACCGAGGAGAATAAGATCTGGCTTATTGGAACGTATTTGCCTTACAGTGGGGAATGGATAGTTCCAATAAATGCGACAACTATCATTCTCCACCACGGACTCAATATCGGCTGGAGCATAGGGCGGCACTGGCGTTTCGTCTAACCCATACGAGTGCCTGAGAAAGAAATCAGCACTCGTAAGGCCGCGTTATGTCTACAGATATATGCCGAGACCGCATATGTTGAACATGCAGATAACAAATGCATTATTACTATTATTATTAGTATTATATTATACAATAAAATTGTGCCTTTGTTGATATGCTCTATTAATATTGATTTTTTTTTTCGTTTTATTTAGAAAATATTGCAATATATTGCATAAAAAGAAAATGGGACAAAACCTTAATTTTTTAAAAACTTTTACAATAACCGTTTGGCCTAGCGATTTAATTTACTAGTAATAATAATTATTCCTCGTACTTACACTTAACCTAACGTTTTTAACCCACGGAAAAATGCACATCATTTTTTATAGAAAAATAAACAATTGGACACAATGAATGCAACTAAGATACTAGATTATATTTTTTAAAATTGTTTATGTATCAGAGAAAAAAAATGTTAATAATAATTAACAATAATTTTACAGTTTTCTAATATTTTGCAATACATTAATGTAAATAATTGTAATCTATTCTTGTGTTTTAGATGTTTAATAAACATAGCAAACAAATTGTGGATGACAATAGATTTTACTTAAATTGCAAATAAATATTATTCCTGGAAGCAAAACTATACACTGATTAGATTGATGGATCGGATGAAAAAGTAAAATTTTAAAATTGCTTCGCATAAATAAACTTTATCACACTTTAGTTAAGGTCGATTCAGGCATAATTATCACTAACTACAATAAAATAAATTAGGAAATTAATAAATTAATAAAATTAAGAAACATAACCTCAAATTCTATAATAAATTTTCAGTGGTATGCAACAATTAAGATAAAATATAAAATATAGCATAAAATAATGATAGAATCTTAAAATACACAATAGAAAAAGAATTTCTGAATCACACAAACTTTAGTGCAAAATTTTATAAACAATCGTTATCCAAGTATCAAAATAAAAATGAAGATGGCGACACCTCTGTATTTTAAAAATTCGTACATTTTCAGCGTTAAGTAAAAACACAGTAGTTATATAAGAAAATAAAAGGTACTTTTAGAGATACGTTAGTTTTAAAGCACGATTTTTAGTCCCAACAACTGCAAATATAGTAATAATCTTCCTGCGCAACAGATATTGTTTTTTTTAACTTATTCAGTCGTATTTATACATGCTTATTATCTATTTGGCATTTACCTTATTGTTGCATACCCCGGAAAATTTATTATAAAATTTAAGGTTATTTTTCTTAATTTTCTTAATTTTTTAATTTCTTAATTCAGTCTAATGTAGTTAGTGATAATTATGCCTGAATCGACCTTTATATTTTTTAATTTAAATAATATTATCATTTATATAATCATATTTGAACATTTAATTTCCAAAAAGGCCAAAACTTTTTAAATATTTTTTACGATAGATAAATTTGTAATTAAAAGATTAAATGATTTGAGTCTGACTATTTGTTAAATTAAAAATATAATTGAATTACAAATTTCGAAAAGGGCTCATCTCCGAAAATTAAAATTTTTCGGAAGACACAAAAAACTTAATTTCTGTTGAACCATTTGACTTATTTGAGCAGTTTTTTTTCTAAAATTACCGACCGCTGTGAACATTATGAAAAAGCAAAATAGTATAACTGAAGGAAAATTTGATGGAGAAAATGATCGTTACAGTTTCCCGAGATGAAAAGTCCTTTTCGAACTTCAACTGACGACTTATGTGGTTTTAGTAGTAAACCGGCATTAGTAAAAAACCCATATTATTGAAAATAACAAAAATACTATTAAAAATACAAAAAATATATACAAAAATAATGCTTTTATTAAGGGTACATCCACAGGCTCGCATAATATATAAGAATGCGATGTCGTGATTGGCTTGATGTGCCGTCATGTATCTTGTAAGCCAATCACGGTATTGCATTCTTATGTATTAGGCTTGTTATGCGAGTCTCTGGATGTGCCTTAAGTCTTCTTTGACGTCCAGCTGTAATGTCGCTTCTATCGGCCACTGCAGAATTCTTTCAGGTTTTAAAATTCCCCGGTATGTATTGTCTTAACTTTTGTAGGTCGTTTCTTTTTAAGACATTGAAATGAGACCTTTTTGACAGATATGAGCCCTTCTCGGTCATAGAATACCGGTCTATATGAATACATGAAAAAAGAACGAAAAACCATTTTGAGAAGACCCCGAGATGAGCCCTTTTCGAAATTTGCAAATTCAATTATATTATTCCAAAGCGCTTTACACGGAAAGAAATTAGTGGGCTCTGCGCTATACATTATAAGATATTTGGTAACAGTGGAAAATTATAGTGATTTAAGCTATAGATTATAAGGGACACAATAACTAATAATGTTAAAAATAAATTGGAAACGATTATATATATTACAGACACGATTATATTTATTACAGGCACTATTATAAATTTACAGAAATTTTATTATATTATAAAAATTATTAGCACGGACAATAATTAAATCTATTTAAGCTATAAATGCCATACTATTTGTTATATTTTATTATTCACTAAACAATTAAAGTATTTCATATAAATTTTTACACTGACTGCCATAATTGTAAGAGAAAGCCTTGTATTTATATAATAAGCGATTATAATTTGCTTGATATGTGTGTTATAGCGCTCCTAGCTATAATTTTTTTTTTCCGTGTACTTTTGAAACTTGGCTTTTTTGCTTTTAAACTATACGCCTTACTTTCGTAGAAAAAATAGTGTACACTACTGGAGTGGAGTGTTTTTTGACGTTATTGCGACTAATATGCGCTCTCGGTTTAGAAGTCTTATCGAATTACTTACACAGCCACACGAGAAAAAAATGGTCCGTAATTTTTCGAGACCATTGCATTCCTATGTATTTTGAGGCGCTAAGTCCGAATTTGAGGTCGAAATAGCACCAAATCCGATTTGTTTTGGAGATAAGCTCATCCGATTAGTTATGGAGATAACCTCAAAAAAACTAATTTTCAAGCTCGTTTTCTAGTATGAAAATAACGTTTTTTGAGGTTATCTTCAAAACTAATCAGATAAGGGGTGATATTTTGATCTCAAATTTGAATTCAGCGCGCTGGAAATACATAGGAATACAAGGGTCTCCGAAAAAAATCTTGACTTTTTTTTTCTGTGGCCACACAATGTCACAAAAAGAAGGTTAAGAATTGTTTCGAAGACCATTGTGTTCCTGTGTATTTGAGGCGCTGAATCCGAATTTGAGGTCAAAATAGCACATCATCTAGTTTTGGAGATAACAAAAAGCGTTATTTTTGTGTATATAAAAATAAGATTTTTTGAGGTTATCTCCAAAACTAATAGGATAGGGTGTTATTTTGACCTCAAACTCGTATTCAGCTCCTCAAAATACATATAATATATATGTATATTAGTCTCCGAAAAAAATTCGGACTTTTGTTTGTATGTTTGTGTAATTTTTCTTATGCATCCCAGTCAATAATAATTTCCATTACTAACGATTAATTAAGATTAAAATACTTACGTCACTAATGTCTCCAACGTCGAGGTTTTTTGTGTCGGGGCCCGCGCCGTTGGAGTCGGCGGGCGGGCCTGTGACCGGTGTCCACGGCGACGAAATGGTGCCTGATGTCACGACGCTGCCTGCAAACAGAAGAGCAACAAGTTAGAAAAAAAGCCAACTGGGAAAACTGGAACGATTTGAGTTTGTGCAAACATGTGTCTGTATCTGGATTCAAGACCCTAAATTAGAGTTAGATAACTGTAATATCATAGAAAAATTACATTAAGTTACTTAAAGTAATATCAATGTAATTTTACTATAAAATGTTCAAGGTATAAAAATTACAACCGACTATAACAAATATTGAAAATGCTGTTAAAAGTTTACTCATCTATTTAAAGTAAAAAAACTAAAGTACTTTAGGCCAATTTAGAATATTTTTAGGTCCCTTAAAATAAATTAAAGTCGTTTAAAGTAGTTTAAAAGGATTTACAGCAATTTAAAAGAATTTAAAGTAACTTAATTTAGGGCCTTAAAACATTTTAAGGTAATTCAAAAGAATTTAAAGTAATTTGAAGTAATTTAAAGTGGTTTAACACGTTGGCTACCACTAGAGCCACAGGCGACTCTTAACATTTTTCCATATACGATTTTATGCAGGTTAGAAAGAGAAGATTACGGGTGGTAGCCAACGTGTTAAAGTAAACTTTAGGTAATTGAAAGTAATTTAAAGAGATTTAAAGTTGAAGTTATATTAAAAGTAATTTATAGTAGTTTATATTAATTGAGAATAATTAAAAGTAAATTGAAGTAGTCTGAAATAATTTAAAGTAATTTAAAATAATTTAAAGTAATTTAAGATAATTAAGTAATTGAAAGTAATTTAAAGCAATTTAAAGTAATGTAAACTAATATAAATTTTATTATATTATTTTTTTAATTTAAAATCATCTTCTAGTACTATAGCTCTGCGGAGAGTAGACGCGAATGAATTGCTGTTACATAAATAAAAGCTTTAATTGTCTTTGTGTAGTTGGTTTCGGTGCGATATTATAGTAAAACATGATTTAGTGAATTTTTTGATATATTGCACATCCAGAATGATATTCATGGCGTCAATTATTAAAGCGAATTTATGTACTCTCTTTAATAGAGCCTTGTTTGTCGCTAAAACAGATATACACTCTGGCAGGTAAAAAAAAGTTGTTTTTGCATTCGCGCGATTACAACCAATGAAGGCCTGGAGATATCAACTGTAAGTGATTTTTAAGACAGATAAATGATAATTCTTAGGACTAAGTATAGACATTTTTTGACAAACATTAAAAATATGAAGAATTTCAATAAAAAATCTCAGTTTTTTGATCATAGTCAATTATTCTTTGCTATGAGGATCTTTTAATCATTTTCTTGTTATAAATACTTTTCCGATGGCCAAAATTTATGTTGTACAATTGAAATTTAAACTTTTATTTGTATTTTACAAATTTTAAAAAACAGAGCCTCTTTCAGTTAACGCTTACAATTTTGACCTCTATTATAGAGGTCAAAATTATAAGCGTTTACTGAAAAATTCAAACCAAATAAACGTGCATTTTTCGTTTAGTTTATATTGGTCATATTATAAATGAAGAAAATCCGAAAAAGTACTTTTTATAATAAATATTAACTTTAAAAGTCTTACAAATAAAATTTGTTGAACTGAAAGCAAACTTTAAAAATGGGAGAATACTTTGCCCCATATGTATGTAAGCACGTTCCTGTAATTTTGGCGTAAGTACACTTATGCACGCTTCCCACTGGCATTGTATTAACGCCCATTGTTTATTTTCCAAAGATTTTATACCGATAGCATGGAATGTTCAGGTATTATTAAAGGTTAACAATGTTATTGCTAAACTGTGTCTACGTGCCACCTGATATTAAGTTATTACACGCTCAAGAATTTAATTTTCTTCCTCAGACTTTCCACCTTGTTACGCGTTTTATTCACTACAGACATTTTCATATTCCCTTTATTTACCAATTTTTATTAAAACCGTATTTTAAAAATATTACTTGTATTATTAAAAAAAATCTATTATATTATTTTTTTACTTTTATAACTTTTATAAGTAGGTATTACAGATTTGTTAAATATCATGAAGATTATGTATTGGAATAAATTTTTAGTTTTTTAGATCTAAAACATAGAAAAGCTCTATAAAGTCAGCTTTTCCCCGCCCTACGCTATGAGTTATCTAGTCTAGTTAGATATTTATATATTGTATTATTGAGTTACTAATTGTTTAATATACATTCACTGTACCCTGCAAGTACAGTACAGTACAGTACAAGTAGTATTTTAATTATTTTAATAATAGACCTAATTACAAGGTGTTTTAAGTTTTCATAAAATATATGAACGCTGTTGTATAGCTATTTTCCTAACAAGTGCTGAAAGAGGCCCTTTTCCGCACTCAATTGCATTTGCCTAAATGACGCGTAGCGGAGTTCAGGCAAGCAATCGAGTGCAGAAAAGCCTCTTTATGCATGCGTTAGGAACAATACTTTTCCTACGAGCATGGTTAAAATAAAATATACTTTTATATTTTATGAAATAAATCGAAATAAATCTTATTTGTATAATCTTTCAATAAGAAAATCAATTAACAGTTAAAAAATTTAAACATTTTTATAATATTATGAATAAATATAACAAGAATAACACTACGCAATTAAGAAATTAAACAATATTTATGCGTGCGGAAAAGGCTTTCTTTCCACACCCATATGCGTGCGGAAAGAGTGATCTTTCCGCACGCTCGTGGGAAAATTAATTACTACCATGCATGATAGTGCTGACCATGTATCAGTGGGACTAATTTCTAAAATTAGTTACAATTAACTATTTACAAAAAAAATATTATTTCCGTCCCTTGTATGCTTATGGTTTATTTTATTTTACCCATAGACAAAATAAACATATAGATTGATTTTTGACCGTCTGCCCATACTTCTGCGTCCCGACTAAATGCGTCCTCCACTTATGGGAGATTTAGCTCAGTGGTCAATGGCATCGATATAGCCTGACACTGATCTAATGATCGTGAGTTCAAACCTCACTGGCGCCGATTGCCTTTTTCAGTTAATTATTAATTGAAATTTGGCGAAGGCGTACTCCCTAGATATATTGGTTCGAAAGTCAATTAAAGCCGGTGGTTCCCTCCACTACTAGCCCACACCAGTCCTGGACTTAGGGGATGCTTAATTAAGTAGAATAGTACGAGGTTAAAAACAAACATAAACATAAACATAAACTTTGATTCCAATTGTCCAACATAAAGTAAAAAAATATATATTTTATGTTGGTAACACTGTGTTGCGTTAGATAGGAATATTTTCTTTGTTAGAGATGTGTCTTTTCATTTCACTTCAGTAGTCAGTAAAAGTTTCTTTTTGTCGTTGTTTTGTTGTAACAGTTTGTTATATATGTAAAAACTAAATCAATATGTTATACTACACAGATATTTATTTATTTTTACCAATAATTTAAATATAAAAATACAATTCTTCGCACACACCTCTAACATATTCGTGCAACAGGTTAACATAACCTAATTTATGTATGTTTTGAGTTTGTTTTCGAGGTTTTTCGGTTATTTTTTCTACGCGTTTGGTGTTTTGTGCTAGAACGGTGAATATTTTATTTTATTATAGGCTATATAATAGCGTTTTTGAACTTTTAAAGTCTTTCTGTGTTTTTTGTATATTTTATAGTGCTTTTTCAAAGAACTAGTAAAGTCTTTGCAATGACGTGTTTTATAAAAAGTTGTAGAAACATAAAACGACTGCTACCTGCAGAGAGCAGTATCATATTTAAATTTCCCGGCTGATTTCTGACGTAACTTCCGATCAAAATGGAGGACTCATAAATTTGTATATAACCTTGAGATGACAGCTCATCTATGTTCTTTGTCTATGATTTTACCTAATCATATTTTTTTTTTAATTTTTACCTATATTAATAATATATTTTCAAATTTGGCGAAGGCGCCAACACTGTACAGTGTACAAAATTAAATTAACAATGTTATGGGTGGATTTACCAACCATTAACACTAAATTACTAAGATTTTAACCAATGAAATGAAACGTGTCAAATATTTATGACATTCCATTGGTCAAATTCTAAGTTAGTTTAGTGTTAATGACTGGGTAAACCATCCATAAACTTTAGTCGATAAGTCAACAAATTTTCTTGCAAGTCATTGGCTAAACTTTATATTATTATATTTGGTGTTTAGTGGGATGTGGGACGGCGTATGTGTTAACAAATTTTTTAGATTGCCTACGTTTCGGATAGGGTTTTATTCTTCATCAGGGCTTTCCAAAATTATTAGACATCAAATACAAGGGAACGACCATTATACCATTGGGAAATTATTAAAAATTGAAGCTGGAACTCCAAACATAGAGCTTATTTTGTACTTATAGTTTCCCAATGGTATAATGGTCATTCCCTTGCATTTGATGTCTAATAATTTCAGAAAACCCTGATGAAGGATAAAACCCTATCCGAAACGAAGGCAATCTAAAAAATTTGTTAACACATACGCCGTCCCACATCCCACTAAACACCAAAATTTGGTGTTTATATTTAATATATTAATTGGCAAGGACACAAACTCGCTTCATTTATATTATTTTAAAGAATACTTTCTCGCAAAAATGATTGCAAATTTTTAGATTTTGATTATTTTGTTATTTTTATAATTAGTTTGTACTTAGTGTAAAAAATGTAATAGTAATTATATACCAAGGTAGAGAAGCCATTTTTTATAGCCGAGCGTATTAAATCAAAGCTGCGTAGCAGCGAGGGATTTAAGAGTGCGAGGCTATAATAGTCTTCTCTACCGTAGTTTATATATTAGTTTTTTCACTACTAGCACTATTTAACTATTTTTATTCAAATAATAAAATAAATTATTAACAGAAATTATATTTTTTGATATTTTTATAAAAATCAAGTAGCCTTGATCAATGACATTTGCTCAAATAAATACTTTGAACTGACGGTTAAAAATTTAGTTTATTTTTATTTTATTTTTTTTCATAATATTTAGCTAATTATTGATTCTATTAATTTGTAATAATTATAATTAATTATATTTAATAAATTAAAGTTATTTAAAGCTATTTTATTCGGTTTAATTAGTAAAAATTGCACAAAGAACTGAAACATCTAAAGTGACAAAAATCAATTGTTGCTATAGGTGAATAATAGTTATTTATGGTACTAGTGGGTAAAGTAAGATATCGGTTTACCCATGAGTGCCATACAAGGTTTTATTCAATAAATAGCTTAGAAATTTATATTTTTATTAAAAATTTTAATGACATTTACAAGAAAATAATTTGCCAAGTGACAGTTGATTGGGTAAAATAAATAATTATCCACTCAATAAAGTAAAAGCCACGCGGGGGTTATTATTGAGTTTATCTATTTAAAATAAAGCTGGTAATTGTCTCATTATCTGTATGTATTGGATAAAATTTATTTCACAGTCTGAAAACATAATAAACAATAGTATGTTCTAAAGCTAGTAGTGAAAAATTGTATATTACGCACCGAGTACGCGAATCTAGTTTTCAGTGCACTCGAAGTGCACTGAAATAGGTTTGCGTCGAGGTGCGTATATTATTGTTCCTACGACCTAACACCTAAACATCCAGAAAAAGCAAAAATTGTCTGAAAATTAATTTTATTAATTTGACGTTTTGTGTTTGGCGTTCACTTGTCTTCTGACGGCAGATAAGCACTAACTACTAAATAGATCGTAGGAAAATGTAAATTTTAACACGCCTTTGCCAAAATTATAAAAAAAATATTTAAATAGATTTATCCAGGTAAAACTAGTAATAACATGTTATGTTTGTAATTTACTATTAACGTATACAATTTGAGCAACATCGTTAGAGCCATTTAAAAAAAAAACAATTTTTCGATTTTTCAAACTGTAGGTCTCTGGACAGTAAAATTAACTATCTCTAAAATCGACGCTACACTTTCTGCTGTTTTTATAACACCTTTATTTTACAATCTATCAACAGCATATGACTCATGGATTTTCACCGAGTGTATATTTAAATGCTATTTATGTGCTATCTAAATGTCAAGTTGTAGCTAGGTTCACTTTTAACCACAATTCTATTGGATCAAGTTGTTTTGCATTTCAACGACTGTATTTTATGCAATTCACAAGTTTTTTATATCGGATGAGAATTATATATAAAACTCTGCGTATATCGATTGAAAGAAGAGTAATTTAGGCGACTTTTCATACACCTACCACTTAAAAGTTTTAAGTAAGTTACCCTGTTAAAAAAACTACATAAAACGTTGCAAGCACCCTGTCAAAACATCGGCACTATTGTACACTAGAGCCATCTAGTTTGCAAATTTCAAACTAGGTGTTTTGTTTGATTTTAAATTCTGTATCTTTAAAACATTATATTCTAGCAAAAAACTGTATATAACATTTTTTATAGGGTTTAAAAATACCTTTTATTTAAAATATAATTTTTTGAAATCGGGTTATAAATATGTGAGATATGCTAAAAAAACCTTTTACTGCTTTAAACGCCAATATCTCGAAAACAATGCGTTTTAGGAAAACGTTGTTTATAACATTTTTTGACCAATCTTTTATATAAGTGCTAAATTAACCAAATACAATAATAATTGCCTTAATTATAAACAAAAAACGCTAAAAATAGGAGTTTTACCCTATTTTTACCCCCTTACTCCCAATCGTTTACCCCCAAAATCTAATCAGCTCTTCGGAATACGATAAGAAACAATATGCAAAAAACCGCAAGTCGATATCTCATGTAAAAATGGAGTTAGAGAGTTTAAACCCAGACAGACAGACGGACGCAAAACTTTTTTTACTGATTTTGACTCAGAATGGTCTAAAATGTCGAGAAATGTGAAAAGAACGTGGTCAAAGATTTTGACTTTTCGGCAATCTTAGTATCACTAAGTGCCGATGTAAAACAAGTAGAGACCAGTAAAAAACGACTGACCAATAAACTATCGAATTCTAATGGATTCAATATGTGTTAATGAAATGGGTATTCCATTATAGAAAACGATAGTGTACCTATTGGGACCATTTAAAAGGATACCCTTGCAAGTATGTTCCGATAGTCTATCGGAACCTACTTGCAATTAGCTTCTGAAAGTCTATCGGATAAAAAAATATATACCAAAAATTAACGATTGTTGTATAATAAAATTTTGTAATTTTTAATATACCTAGGTATTTGAAACCTTATTTATTATTTTGTAATTTACAAAATTGTCTTGCAGTTCTAAATTAAGTTTTCTTAGCTGCTCATTTTCATTTTTATAATTTTTAGTTTTGGTTTTATTTTTATTGCCGTAATTTCTGCCCTTATTTCTTTAATATTGTTATTAACCTTTTCTTTTTCTAAATTTTCTTGTAAATCATAAGCAATTGTTTGCTATATAAGATTATTACTAAAATTGTTGTTTTTTTTTTGTATTTCTTATTTATTGGTTTTTATCTTCTTTATGGGCTAAAATTGAAATCATCTTAAAGGACCTGGCTGAAAATCATGCATACTGGGTAGGGTACCTCTTAAATGCGAAAACTCAAATGTTAACGGGCATCCCCAGATTTTATTTTCCCCTATAAAAAAATGCTTCAAGCCAAATTTGCCAAAATCTAACAATTCCATATATTTTTTTTAGGGTTATTTGTGATAAACACTCGGAAATCAAGCAAATAAAAACTTTATTGCATTACATAATCATGCCAACGTTTCACCTAATATTTAGGCTTCTTCAGGGCTAAATTATTAAATATGCATTAAAACAAACAAATTAAACAAAAACATTAATTTGTTTGTTTTAATGCATATTTAATAATTTAGCCCTGAAGAAGCCTAAATATTAGGTGAAACTTTGGAATGATTATGTAATGCAATAAAGTTTTTATTTGCTTCATTTCCGAGTGTTTATCACAAATAACCCTAAATAAATTTTAAGAAGCATCCTGTAAAAAATATTATTATATATTTTTTTTAATATTGTAAATACACATTTTAAATGGATAAATTTGGGTTTAAAATAATTTACGATAGTTGCCTCATAAAAGTCATGTTCATAGGTGGCATGAGGGGTCACGTGGCCCACCCCTAGGCATCAAAATATATATTTTTTTAAAAGTTGAACCACCCTTAGAACCCTACTCGTATGTAAAGACTACAGGGAATAATAAGGTTTATCCTAAAATAAAGTTTTAATATCACAATATTATTTTAAAATTACGGTATGAGCAAAGAACTTTTACCTCAAGAAGGAGCATGATGAAATCTACCGTATGCTTTGTTTGAAGCGTGAACCAACTGTGGTGAGGGGCTGGTGGGGAGTGACTATTGTTTACACTTAGTATGCGTAAAGAGAGAGAAAGAATGTGTAAACTCACAGTCTAATGTCGTAAAATAACTGACAGGGGTACAGTGCTGCCGATTGGAAACATATACTTTGGATATTTTATTGTAAATTTTAAGAAACATTAGTTCTGTATGAGTTTTATATGAACTAGTAGTTTAATTTTAATAGATTTAAATATACTATATTATTAAACATAATTATAGTATACACAATAAAGTTTTTTACATTTTTAGTTTAAGTATAATGATTTGAATTCATGATAAGGCGGAAACTACGCAACATCGCTACTAGGTAGCCTGAAAGTCGACTAGCGACATCTACATTTTACACCACAAAGGTGATCCCGTTTCTGTTAGTAAATAAACAAACAAAAAGATGACACATTCATAAACATTGGTCTGAAATTACTTCTTAAGGTAAAAGTTCTTTGGGTATGAGATTGGGCGAAGGCTGCAGTCCAAAATTAAAGCAAAAATGTAATTTTACTGTAAAATTTAAATTTTACAACTTCTTTTAAAATGGTATTGAGAGCCGGTAATTTAATTGCAGGTTATCTGTAGCGGAAATATTTTTTACAAGAGTCAACATAACTATAGAATGTAAAGCAATAAATATAGAATATTTCCACGACATGTTTTCTGTTAAAAGTGCATAACAGTACATATTTTTTTCTATTTTTATATCATAATGTAAAAACGTTTAAATCATTCTTGTTACATTACACTGTAATTACCAATTACCAGTTGACGGATACAAATGAACTATGACTATTTATTTATATTTAAAATTTAATTTAATATAATGTACAATATAGATTTTAAAGGATTAGGGCAGGTTTTTAATGCTTAGTTAAATCTATGTCAGATTAACTGACAACTACACTGTAAAATATGTTTCCGGTAAGGATAACCTGCAATTTAATAACCGGCTATTCATACCAAAATTTGTAAAATTTGAATTTTACACTAAAATCAGATTTTTGCTTAAATTTGGACTTCAAATGTGCAAATTTTGACCGTAATACAAGATGTAAGTTTCATTCATTTGTATCAAAAAAAATTCTGTCAGTAAAATTGACATAAGATCTTTCACGTTGCGGTCAAAGCAATCGAGAACCTTCCCAAAAAAATTAACTAAGTAAGAAAAAGTTTTGTTTTATTTTTTTCTGTGTAAAAATATTACATTTTTTACATCATCCAAAAACTACAATGATAAAATGATCTGACTGAGCCAACCAAATCAATAAACCAGAAATCTGTTAAGGGCAACAACACAACTTGTTGTGGTAACCAGAAACAAAACTTATTTTACAGTAAAAATTTTACTGTGTAGATATTTAGTTGATTTTTCAATAACTCAAATTCAGCAGTTTATTTAGGTGTGAAAAGAAGAAGAAGAACAAAACAAAATTAATCAAAAGGCAAACAACCAACAAATCCAACTTTTCACTGACTTTAATATTATGTTCCATGTCTATTGTGCTTTTCCGGCTCCTATTTTATTCGCCTAATTGTTCCGTAATATATAAAGTGCACATAACCTAACTTTTTAAGTCACTCTACCTAGGGGTGTAAGCTCAGGGTTAGTAGAAAATATAACACAGAGGGTTACCTACTTCGTAAAATTTTATTTCCACCAATCAGCGATTGCTAGGTTCTCCATCTCTTAAAAGTTCAATTTTATATAGCTATCTTAAACAACGCTGCCAAGCTAAGCTTTTTTTACATTTAGTTAACAATTAAACGAGACTTTTTCTCAAACTAAACACACACACATAAGTAATAAAATGTAATATAAAAAAAAGACACAGGAATTAAAAACAAAAACCAAAGAACTCTAAACAAACAATATAGCGCATGCATCTGACAACAATGCACATACAAACGCATACGTCATAGATTCTCCCGACCAACCTCACTTTCCTTTCCGTATTACCTGCACGAGTATGCCACCATCTGTATTATATTTTCTACGAACCCTGGTGTAAGCTTTTATGTATTTTTGGTCCCATTTTTGTGGTTTAACAATATTTTTGCACTGATTTTTGGTTTTACTATTAAAACTTTCTGATTTAAATATAATTAGGTGCAAAAAATACAGTTTTTTTTTGTTAGAATTTTTATAACACAAAATTTTTAAAATACTTTTTTTTTTGGGGGGCGTTGGTTACGTTGGTTTTGTGCATGTTTGGTGTGTTTTTTTTAATGGGGGCTGTTGGTATACGTTAACGTTGGTTTACGTTAGTTTTGTCTTTGTTTGGTGTTTTTTTTTTGTAAACATTTTTTGTTTTTTTTTTGTAAAAATTTGGTTTTTTTTCCTACATTGAAATGTGGAAAATCGCCCAATTTGGTAACATCGCACGCCATTTAAAGGTTAAATTCGTTTGGACTTTTAAAAAAATTAATTTCTTCTTTATTAATAAATATTCCGCAATTTTTTTTCACGAAAATACTATTAAACGCGTGTACTTTTAGCTAGCCTTATGCGCACCGGCCTCGTCTTTTTTTACTTCAAAGATTTTTAAAAGTTGGAGCCTATGTGTAAAATATACATAATTTTACATATAACACGTTTCTGTCTTAATTTAGGTCTACACGGACGAATGTGTAAACGTTTTTCTTACAGTGTATTTTATTATTAACAAGAATCATAATAATAATAACAATAATAAAAATAATACTTTTAAATCAACCTGTAACATATTTTATATGTGATTATCAAAGTCAATCATACAATCAACGTCACCCCATTCCACGGTACTTGTTTGCAGTAATAATTTCTCTGTGTGTACGCAAGCTCGATAAAACCGCCGCTAGATAGAGCAACTCTATCACTTAGTTTTCTATTTCGACTCACTCAAACATCATCAAAGCTTTTTGAAAGCTCAAAACTTTGTCTTCTTATTCAGAGGTAACGCTAAACCGGCATCCTCTATGTGAATGCTCGCTTAAGCTTTTGTTTAGCTACAAAGAAACTTCATTTTACGGAATAATATAAGTAATATAGCTTGTTGTCTTTTTGTCCCAATTTTATTTGCGAACTCCGTGTTTCTTTGTGAGTTATTTGTTAGGTTAATGTGATTTAATCTAACAAATGACTGCTACTCCTTTAATTTTATCCAAATTTTTTACATCCTACATCTTTTGTTAATTGTGCGGCGAGTTGTGAGCAGAATTTCATTTTTGATCTACCTACCTCCACAGCTCAGGATTTAAGAGTGCGAGGCTATAATAGTCTTCTCTACCGTATTTTATATATTAGTTTTTTCCTACGACCGCCGATGAAAATGACATTTACCACACTCTTTTGTTCTTTAGAAAACGCCTTATATCACACTTATTTGATATTTTCATATCACCCTAGTTTGATATTTATGTATGTAGGTTTGCCTAATTTTGTTTAGATATTTACGTTGTAAATTCTACGAATTTTACTCACCTCGTTTTATATGCCATTTTCCACCTTTCATGACAGACTTTTTTTTATGTCTTTTATGTTTTTTAATACAAATATTTCTGGTTTTCATGTCAAAAATAAAAACTATAGTTATAACTTAATATGTTTTATTAATGTCTAGATTTTATAAAAATTACTTAATTTGTGATTTAGTAACCTTACATTTCATAAAAAACATCAATATTTCCTCATGAAATGTAAAACATTGTAGAATTTTACAGTCTTATATAGTAGCATATCCACAGAAATCAAATATAATTAGTAAACTGCCAAATTTTTGATTTACAAGATGCTTGCGGTTAGGCAACCCATTAAACAGTGTTGAGCTTCCATAGTAATATGTTGTATTTAATATAAAACCAAGAAAACTAAAGGTAAATAAAAAAATAGTGTATTTCTTACACTCGTGCGGTTTCCTCACTCGCCTGACGGCTCGTTCGTAAACCTTCCCACTCGCGTAAAATATGTCTTGACTTTTCACACTAGTTATGTAATATACTATTTCACTACTAGCACTATTTAACTATTCTTATTCAAATAATAAAATAAATTATTAACGGAAATGATATTTCATGAAATTTTCATAAAAATCAAGTAGTCTTGATCAATGACATTTGCTCAAATAAATAAACTGACGTTTAAAAATTTAGTTTTTTTTTAAATATTTTTCATAATATTTAGCTAATTATTGATTGTTTTAATTGGTAATAATTATAATTAATTAAATTTAATAAATAAAAAGTTATTTAAAGCTATTTTCTTGGGTTTAATAAGTAAAAATTGCACAAAGAACTCAAACATATAAAGTGACACAAATCAATTGTTTATAAAATTTACTCCTACTAGGAGAGAAAAAATTATTATTGCTATAGGTGAAGAAAATTGATTTCACAGTATGAAAACATGATAAATAATGGTATGTTCTAAAGCTAGTATTGAAAAAAATATTTTATGAATTTATTTCAAGTGTATACATGTATATCTTTTGATGATTCTTGCTTTAATCAGAACGTAAAAACCTGCACTTCGACCCAAAAACAATTGCAAAAAAATACAAAAAAATATTGTCAAACAAAAAAGAATGATTTTTTAAGGATTTGCGGTAAAAAAAAACCATATAAATAAAACATAATTATATTGTTTAACCATGATCCATGTTAATAACAATGTTAACAATTTAATCAAATAAATTAATATAAATATATTTAAAATCAATCATCATCATTGAGTAATAAATTAAAAATTATGGTTATCCACTTTAATAATATATCAATTTTACGGCTAATTAATTTTTTATTTTAAATGTATTTATCTGGTTGAGATTATTTATAACCACGAGTCGGATCTAAGTAGCCATTACCGGGGGCATGCAAAAATTAGAATTAAAAAAAACTCTTTTTCAAGTAAATAGACACTTTAAACTATTGTTCACCAAGCGGAATGTCATGTCGACGCTGTTAATACTTAGTGAGCCACTTCGTCATGGTCCATTCCTCATAGAGAAAGACTTTATTTTTTTTTTAATTATTTCCCTTTTCAAAAAAAAAAAAATCAATAAAAAAAACAATATTTTTGTATTAACTATTCGTTTTTTGAAAAGAGAAACAATTTTCAAAAAAAAATCAGTCCTTCTAACAGCGTCGACATGATATTCCGCTTGGTGAACAATAGTTTAAAGTGTCTATTTACTTGAAAAAAATTGTTTAAAATTCTAATTTTTGCATGTCCCCGGTAATGGCTACTTCGATCCGACCCGTGTTTATAACAATAACATATTATTATATCTTTAATCCTAACTTGTGATTAATATTCATTTACACGGAAAAAAAAATTATAGCTAGGAGCGCTATAACACACATACCAAGCAAATTATAATCGCTTATTATATAAATACAAGGCTTTCTCTTACAATTATGGCAGTCAGTGTAAAAATTTATATGAAATACTTTAATTGTTTAGTGAATAATAAAATATAACAAATAGTATGGCATTTATAGCTTAAATAGATTTAATTATTGTCCGTGCTAATAATTTTTATAATATAATAAAATTTCTGTAAATTTATAATAGTGCCTGTAATAAATATAATCGTGTCTGTAATATATATAATCGTTTCCAATTTATTTTTAACATTATTAGTTATTGTGTCCCTTATAATCTATAGCTTAAATCACTATAATTTGCCACTGTTAAATATCTTATAATGTATAGCGCAGAGCCCACTAATTTCTTTCCGTGTATTGCGTTAAGAAAATAGTATTGCGTCTTTTGTACTATTCACAGCGCCTGCTGTTGTCCTCGACAAAAAATTCTTGGATATAAGTTTGTTTCAAAAATAAGCAAGTCCAGCTGTCTGTCTATCCATCCGATGTCACGATTTTTGTGATCACGATAACTCAAGAACGAATAATCCGCGGATCCGATCAACTTGAAATTTTCAGGAAAATCAAGTTCTAGGAGAGGAAGATCCCTATTGTTTTTTAAAGTAATCCCCAAAAAAACAAAAAAAGTTATGTGAGTTAAACTTTTTTTTAAAAATGAAAAAAATCATTTAATTTTTTTTTTCGTTTTTCGTAAAAAGAAAATAAAGAAAAACATTTTTGAATATTTTCTTTTTGTTTTTTTTTTCAATTTTATTTTATTTTTCAAAAAAAGATCTTATTTTAATTTTTTTTTTGTTTTTCGCAAAAAGAAAAAAAAAATTGTTGAAATTTTATTTTTTTTTTAAGTATTTGGGAAAATGCAATATACCATTTACTGTGAATGGAATGCTTAGCATTCATATCTTCACGGCTTTTTATTTATTTACCATAGAAATAGCAGGGCATAAAATAAGGTATAAAGAGGAAACTTGTATGCAGATGTATTTTTATATTGTCTTGGACAAGTAACTTGTTTTAGACCAAGTTTTAGACATGACTTTTTTATTATTCACAATAGAAGAAAAAATTAAAAAACACCTAGAAGGTTAATAAAAATTACACAAAAGATATTAAGATTTTTACCATAGCCCCCCTCCGTCTCCCCAAATTAAAAGAATTGTTTCTGAATATAACTATTATTCACAATATATTAATAAAAGAAAGGACAGAAATTTTTAATTTTAAACAAAATTATAAAAATATTTATTTATTATTCCATCAATCTATTTTCTAATCATCGTACAGAGTGATATTGGTAGCCCGAAACTGTCAGTCTACCAATATCACTCTGTACAATGATTAGAAAATAGATTGATGGAATAATAAATTAATATAAGGGTTAAAAAACATCCAAAAGGTCAAAAAAATACAAAAAAATCTAAGACGGGATGGGGCAGGGGCCCCAAAATGTAAAAAACTGCTTACTGTGATATACTCCGAAAATAAAATTACAAAAATTATTCATTATACAGAGTGTTTCATTTATCATGACAATCCTTAATATTTTAATAAAAAGATTTAAACAAATGTTATAAGAGTATAATGGCCTATATTTGATAGGTTTAGGGGACACAATGGAGGCAGGGGATAAGAGAAAACATTACTTTTTAATAAAATAATATATATCATATATTTTTTATTTTTTTCAAAAATTTTTTAAGGGTGTTAAAAAAGTGTTAAAAATAAGAATTTTCGTCTAAATTTCTTGAAAAAAAAAAAACAAACAATTTTTGTTTAATAATTAATTCTATAATACAAAAATTATATTAATTATACTTTTAAACTAATTTTAAATGATATAAATGAAAATTTCAGTTGAAAATCGCATTTTAAACAAAAAAAACAATTTTTTTTTTGATAAATTAAAAATTATATGGTCAAAAAGAGAATTTAATAAACTTTAAAATGATGATAACACAACTCTTCTTAAATTTTTTTTTAAATAACTCCATTTGAAAAAGTGTTTCCCCTTGTCTCCATTGTGCCCCTTAAACTTATAAAATATACACCATTAAGCTCTTTTGTTGAAAACTATTTTTAATCTATATATCAGTTATTAAAATATTAAGGATTGTCATGATAAATGGAGCACCCTGTATTATTTATGACGCTTGGTTCCTTTTTAATTAACATTATTCATTCTTCCAAAAACAACGAAATTTAAGCAAAAAATATGTACTAATCCCATTATTACCATATATACCATAGGAACTTCATACAATTCATGCTTAAAACAATTACCATTGAAAGGACTCTCTTGTGTGTTCCCCATCCCCCAGCACGCCGCTGACATGTCCAGCCTTGGGGGTGATAAAAGCGGAACATCAGAATTAATACGCTTATGCTCCATATACCTATATATCTGTGTATGCTTGTCCAAGAAGGACCTTGTCGGTTAGAGATTGTTAAGCATTGGCAAGCCACAAACCACGTGAATGTATTTTGGGCTGCATATATATATAGAGAGAACCGACTAGTTGTGAATTAGTTATTTTTGAAAATCAACGTACTCATGGCTAAAATATGGCAATAATACCAAATATTCATAATTCTGTAAATACTGTGTAATATTCCAAGGAAAGGGCAGTCACCACCCTTCCTAACATAAACTTTAATGTGAGGGGACGCCGTTGGATGCGTTAACAAAAGACGAACCATTCTAGTCTAGTCTAGTAGTTTTAGTCTAGTAAGTCTAGTCTAGTAAGTCTAGTCTAGTAAGTCCATTGTTTCATCCAGTAAAAATTAAACATTTCAACCTTTTCAATAAAGTACAGAGTTATAAGATTTTTATGGATGCCGTTGCGACCTCTTAATTCAACGGCTAAAACGTCCTAAGGCAGGATGCGTGCAAGTGAGAAGGACTAGTTTCATAACGCCCATTTTTACCGGAGGAGTACAAGTTTAGAAAACGAGCCGCTTGTAGCTAGTTTTCTAAAGTACTAGTGCGCAAAAACGTGTTATGAAACAAGTGCTTTATACTATTTTTTCTATTTTGCTTTAAAATTAAAAAAATACATTTAAATTGATAACCGAGGGATTTTTGTTTTGGGTTGGCATTACAATTTTCGATGTTTAAAACTCATAGAACAAACGACATTTTGATATCTTTTATAGTCAGCTCTTTTGTTTTTCACTGCTAGTAACCAAGTCACAATTTTAACGGTAAAAATTAACTTAAAACACGATTTCGTAGAAAACTAAACTTAAATATTTGCACGGAAAACGCCAAGCGATAGTCTTTTGTCCTGTCTTGCCAACCCAAAAGAAAAAAAAAGTACTAACCTCTTAATGGCCTATAAGAACACGCAGAAGGAGCTTATAAGGGTCGCAAAATAGAAAAAAAAATCTTACTATACATGCTAAACCGATCAGTGCTAATTACCGACCATGAATTCCAGATAAAAAAATAGTAAATAATTCGAATGGAACCAAGTTAAAGATATGTTTGGGTGTACGTTTCTGCATATAACTCCAACCCTCAAACAAGACCCTTTTTGGCACAAGTAGAATATATCTGTATAATAGTCCGCAATATTAGAGGCGCATTCCGGAGTCGTCATCGCCGTCATTACGGAACAAATTTACAACTGAGGGTTGAAACGGTCCGGCAAGGTCCATACAATGTGCTTATTTCCCGGGAATGGTAGTACATCCTGGATAGCAGCGCACATAGGTTCAAAATGTCAGAATTTTGAGACAAAAATTGCTTAATCCAAATATTTGTTTTTTTACGTTTCTTTTTTTTTTAATTAAAAGAAAAAAGTTTAAAGAGATTATCCTTATTTGTTAAAAAAATTATAGCAAATAAACCTAGACCCCCAGTAACTATTAGTTACGGGTACTGCTATAACAGAACACAGCAGGTACAAATATTTGAAAATTTTATTAAATATTTGTCAGATATAAAAAATATTGAGGTTGGGATCCCACAAGGTAGCATATTGGGACCTTTACTGTTTATTATCTTCGTGAACGATCTATATGTGACGCTACAAAATTGTAATCAATCCTTGATCAGTTTCGCTGATGATTCAAATTTTTTAGTTAAATCAAATTCCTTTGATAATTTAAGCATGGAAACTGAAGCTCTCTTTATTGCAGTAAAATCCTGGTTAGAAAGTAATAAACTCATTTTAAATGAAGAAAAAACAAACTTTATTATGTTGAAAATGAGACAACAGGAACATAATACTATAAACATATCTAAGGTAAGAAGGGAACTTTCAGAAGAAGTAAAATTTTTGGGTTGTTTGCGAGGAAAATTAAACAAAGTCAGCTACTCGCTCCATGTAATGAAGAGTTACGTTGATGTGAGTATACTTTTCGAATTTTCAGAGTCTCCTTAAATATGGAATCATCTTTTGGGGGAAATGCAGGAATATAGAGTCGGTTTTTATATGTCAAAAAAGAGCACTTCGCAAAATGCTTGGGCTATCGTACAATGAATCTTGTCGAAACAAATTTAAATCAAGCAGGATCCTGACTGTAATCGGGATATATGTATACGAGTCTGTCTTATTCCTGGTAAAGAATATGCACCTTTTTCGGGGCCTGGAATCGGACAGAGTCCTAGACTATAGTTTTCCAAAACATCGACTAGCCACATATGAGAAAGGATCATATTATTCGTCAATACAGTTTTTCAACAAACTGCCTCTGAGTTTAAAAAGTTTAAAAAACAATAGGACTAAGTTTAAAAATAGTCTATACAACTACATTTGCGACTTTATAGCCTGGAAGAGTTTTACTCATCTGTTTAAACAACTTTTTATATTAAGTATATTATTTATTTATTTTCTGTTACTTTTAAATATGTATTTTTTTTAAATGTGTTTTAAATTGTCCGTATTTCTATATTTATACATGTATTTTTTTCTGCAAGGCAGGTTTTAGTAAGCCAGCACCACTCTTTTTGACAAACTTTCAATAAATATTTTTAGTTACTTTTGTATCAGAAGTGTTTATGCAAAATAAAGATTATTATTATTATTATTATTATTATTATTATTATAACTGTTTAAAAAATAAACCTAATCCTTTCAAATTTTGAATGAAAGTACCTTATTATAATATTATTATTATTATAGTATATTCAACTTTAAAATGAAGTGAGTGCAAGCAAACGCACGTGACAACAACTGATTTAGTTTATTATTCCATCAATCTATTTTCTAATCATCGTACAGAGTGATATTGGTAGACTGACAGTTATTTTTATAATTTTGTATAAAATTAAAAATTTCTGTCCTAACTGATTTAGTGGCAGGGTAGGACTCAAAACAAAATATTTCTATATAACGGTCCATTGCAATGCATTGTGCGCTTCTTCGCAAGTACTCACGTACTGATCTGTTTAATTTTCTACATCCCTACTCTCGCAACATTCGAGTGTTCTAACCAATGAAACCACGCGCCAGCTGCCGCGAGCGCGATTGTTTTATTTACTTCTACTGCATATTGAAGTTGAATACACTATAATAATTTATTAATATTATGAGCTAATAGCAAAAACAAAGTTTTTCTATATTAAATAATTTACGAGTTAAGTAGTTTTAGGCACTCTTGGAACGTTTCCTTAAAAAAAACGCTCTGGTTCTAGGTTTAGGAACCAATCTAGTCTGGTTCAACCAGATCTTTAACAATTGGTCTGTCTCCGGAAATTGGGGATAAAATATAATATTCATTTAATCCTTTTTTGGGCACGTCACGTTATTTATTGTAAAAATATTTAAAAATTACATTTTTAGCACAATTAGAAATTAAAATGAAATAAAAGTAAAAACGACAAAATTTTTGGTTGTGGGTAACTTAATCAATAGTTAAATATGGAACAACTATATTTCTGGTTGCTCCAACCACAAATCTCGTAAGAGCACCAACAAAACTTCTTGTGGTTACCAGAAACAAAACTTAGATTTTGGGATCCGGTAAGCACAACAATTTGTTTTGTTGCTGGTATTGCAGCAACCAGAAAAACTGTTATTCCATATTTGAGTATTGATCTAAGTAACCTAACCAGGCTTTTTTTTTCAGTTCAGTAACTAAAGAAAGCAACAACAAGTGACCTTATTTTAAATAGTTTTCAATTATTTTAAAAAATGAGTGAAAAATAACGTTTGAAAATTTTGGAGACATCTCGAAAAAAAAAATTAAAATAAAAAAAATCATTTTTGGGACAAACCGATTTCCACTCCAGCCCACAGTGCTCTAACGTAGTTTCCCTTTGGTTCGGAGCCTGATATACTGTGTAATTTCAGCGTTTATTGTGCAACCACTTCAATAAGCTCTTCCCCTATGGAGGGTTGTGTTATTGGATTTTATAGGACATCGCCGTTTTAAAGTTGAGTGTGTGTTGATATAATAATGAGTTTTCCCTAGGGGGCCTGATATATGGCTAGTTTGTGGATGTAACTACTTTTATTTTATTATTTTATACATGAATAAATTAAAAAATACTTATTATTTAAAAAAAAAAAATTATGAACAGATGCGCACGTGTCCTATTGGACCTTTTTTTTGTCCCCTATTAATACTTTTTTTTTGAGAAATTTATTAATTACTTCAAATCTATAATAGTTTTTATCTACGTTCTACGCATACATTTGGGATAATTAGTGTTTACATTACAACACTAGTGCTTTTCTTTTTTCATTTTTCGCTTACGTGTCGTGTTCTTTTGCACTAAGAGCTTAAGTCGTAAACTAATTTCATAATATAAGTATTATAGTATATTAAAGTACTAGTTTCATAACATACGTTTTTAGCGCACGAGTACAAGCTTGCGGCGAGTTTTCTAAAGTACTAGTGCGCTAAAAACGTGTTATGAAACGAGTGCTTTATACAATTTTTTCTATTTTGCTCTAAAATTAAAAAAAACTTACATTTAAATTGATGACTGATTTAGGGATTTTTGTTTTGGATTGGCATTACAGTTTTACCATGTTTAAAATTTTGTAGAAAATTCAACTTTAAAGCGACATTGACATTTGCACGGAAAACGTCAAGCGATAGGCCAGGTCTGTTGCCAACCCAAAAGAACAATAAGTACAGACCTCTTATGGACCTATAAGAACACGCAAAATGCGTGTGATTATGAGCTTATAAGAGTCGCAAAATAGAAAAATTATATATTTTTAACCTTAAAATGAATTTCAAATAATTTTATAAAAAACTTTCAATTTGGTATACATTTTGATACCGGTAAAAGTAACCTTAGTACTATTTTTGTGAAAATCACAGTGAAATTTTATTTATTATTAAGTAAAACGGCAATTTTTTAAAAAATTTGGCAATAACTTTAAAAACTTTGACCTAGACACTTAAATCTGGTATAGTAACTTTTACGCTAAATTTGAAGCCCTATGAAGTAGATCGATGTTATTGCAAAAAAACTAAACAAGGTACCTAACTAAGAACATTTTTTTACATTTCTTAAACTTACCTTAACATTTTTAGACAATTTACAATTTTTTGTGCCAATTAAAAGACTGCTTAAAAAAAATAGGAAGCAAAATAATGGTATATTAAAGTACTAGTTTCATAACATACGTTTTTAGCGCACGAGTACAAGTTTAGAAAACGAGCCACTTGCGGCGAGGTTTATAAACTACTAGTGCGCTAAAAACGTGTTATGAAACGAGTGCTTTATACAATTTTTTCTATTTTGCTCTAAAATTTAAAAAAACTTTTAAATTGATGACTGATTTAGGGTATTTTGTTTCGGGTTGGCATTACAGTTTTCGACATGTTTAAAATTCTAAAAACGAATATTATTTTGATATATTTTATAGTCATTTCTTCTCTTTTCACTGCAAGTAACCAAGCCACAATTTTAACACGGTAAAACATAACCTAAACACAAAATTTTGTAGAAAATTAAACTTTAAAGCGACGTTCACATTTGCACGGAAAACGTCAAGCGATAGGCTTTTGTCTGTTGCCAACCCAACCTCTTATGGGCATATAAGAACACGCAAAATGCGCGTGATTATGAGCTTATGAGTCGCAAAATAGAAAAAATTAAAAACAGTTGAAGTAAATCAAGAATGTTGAAAAGAAAAACAGCAAACATAATAAAGTATACCTAAACATTTGAAGGATTATTTTCCACTTTATAAAGAAATAAATAAATATTTATACACCTGCAAAATCTTAGTAAAAGGAAACGAGCTTTTTTGTTTACGTTAACAGATATAATTAGGACAAATTTATTTAATTATTGTTAATAAAATAATACACTTTATGGACTGTCTAGTTGAAAAGAAAACAAGTTCTATTTACAATTTGGAATATAATATACTCCTCGCAGCTTCACAGCTGAGGAGTAGTATACGTTAACTTCAGACCCCGAAACAATATTTCGTCCAAAATCAAAAGTTTTTGTACCAAAGTGCGTTTGGACTTTTTGTACGAAAAAAAAAAGTTATAGGGGGCTTAACTTTGGAAAAATTGAAAATTACTGCTGCCAACAAAATAATACTTTCCCCTATAGGCCTATGTTCATTAAAATTAAAAACAAAAAAAAAAATTAAAAAAAAGTTTTCAAACAAAATTTTTTTTTTCAAAAAGGTTCTTTTTTCGTAAATTGAAAAAAAGTTGTTTTTACCCTATTTTAGCCCCTTACCCCAATCTGATTTTTACGAAAAACAATTCCAGTCTAGAACTTTGGATAATCAACCTGTGGCCCAAATTTGAAGTCTTTAGCCCGAAGCGTTCTTGAGTTATCGTGGTCACAAGTTTCCCGGACTTTTTATATTTTTATATTTTATATGAATTTTCGAATTTTTTTTACTAACGCAAGACTTTCCTTGGGGAAAGTAAAATAGAAGAAAACTTGCTATCAACGTGATTTTTTCAGGAAAAATTACTTTCATTAAAGAGTCAAACATACCAATGAAATTTTAAGTGCGTTAAGTGTTAATGACTGGGTAAGTCAACATTTTAAAAGTTTATCCGACCCTTATATTTAATTATTTTGCTCAAAGGAAAAGAACAGAAAATAAATTAAATTTCTTCATTTGTTGTAAATAGTTAATTTGATAATAATTAAAATATTTTAATTACATTTATATTAATTTCAAATTGCTATGTAATTATTGTGAGCTAATTATTCAAAATATTTTGAAATTATTGTAAACTATTTTAACATAATTTTTTACGAAAGATTTTTGTTTTATTTTTAAAATTTTACGCACACAAAAAGTCCATTTTAATAGTATTTATATACCAAGGTAGAGAAGACATTTTTTATAGCCGAGAGTATTTATTTAAATTCAAATAAAATAAATTATTAACAGAAATTACTTATTTCTTGGAATTTTCATAAAAATCAAGTAGCCTTGATCAATGACATTTGCTCAAATAAATACTTTGAACTGACATTTAAAACAGTTATTTATAATACAAGGGCGAAAGGTTAAATTTTTTTCGATTGAGTAGGTTTTTAGAAGCCGAGGGCCGGCCGATAGGGCCGGCCCGAGGGTAATAAACCTACGAAATCAAAATTTAACTTTTTGCCCGTGTATTGTACAATATTTTTTATTCGATTGTTACTAATTATAATAAATTATTAAAATATACTTATCTAGTTATCCACGACAATCAAATCGTTACAAAAACAATAGAATCGTTTATATTGCTTGCGGTTTCATTTTCAAATTAAAAAAGCTATAGCTTGGTGATTAATTTCTGTTAAAATGTGTCTGTTGTGAAAATAATACTTGTAAAACCGTTCTATGAATATTAAAAATATTGAAAGTGATTTTACAATTGAAATTTTGTGTTTTTAATTTATTTTAGTGGGTGAATACAGATTAATCAGTTGATAGGTATATATTTTAAGATTATATGGATTTTTTTTTATTTTGTATGAAATGATTATAATAACTGTATCTGGTCAAAAAGAACGGTTAGTTCAAGACCAAAAGTGACCAAAAGGTCATATTTATTTATAAATATTACAGTAAAGGTAAAGCATCTTCTTTTAAAAAGCTTAAAAATAACAAGTTTTAGTTAGCGGGCGAAAAAAACATTTTGGCCCTGGGGCAGTTGTTTATAAAATTTACTCCTACTAGGAGAGAAAAATTTATTATTGCTATAGGTGAAGAAAATTGATTTCACAGTCTGAAAAAATGATAAATAATGGTATGTTCTAAAGCTAGTAGTGAAAAAATATTTTTATAGCGTTTTGTGACATATTCTTTTGAGGCTGGTTTATTTATAATTATAACTTAATTAGGTATCACTATTTAGTAAACTTAAATTTAGAACTTCTAACCAATAAAATGTCAGTTTTATTGGTTACTTTTAAGGGTTGATTTACCGAATAAATAACACTAAACTAAACTAAACTAAACCAATAAAATGTGACCAATAAATCTGATATTTTCTTTTATTTTTTGTAAATTTTCCTGATTTTATGCCATTTTAAAGAAGGAAGTCCACCTTAATACAGTTGTGTCTAAAAGAAATTTACACACCAAAAGGCCAAAAGTTTATCAAACGGGGTCGAAGTCTGGTACTTTTGGCTTAAAAGGATATTATTTCAAAACGAAAACCCAATTTTTCAAAAAAATTAATGATTTAAAAATAATAAAAAATTATAGGATTTAGCTTTTAGAATATTGCAAACAGACAATTAAATTCTAAAATAAACTAAGTATTATGGTTATTTTAATAGGTCAAAGTTGCCCACTAAAGTATTTATATAACGTAATAATAAATGCATATTGTTGTATGTATAGGGGAGACAGGGCTCATTTAAAAGTAATTCAGATTTTCGCTAAGATTTCTGAAATTTATAAAAAATATTGTGAAGATTTTTGCGATTTTTAGTCTAAAATTTTAAAAGACGAAAATATGTATAGTAGGCTCCAAATATATAGTAGAATGTCTACTTTTAAACAGATTAATGCGGCAGGTCAAAAATTTTCCAACTAAATGTTAAAAAAAAATCCAACTTCTTTAACAAAAAACTTTACCCCTGAAAAATTATGAGGACTAAAAAAAGTACTTACCTCTCCAAATTTCCCAACTCTACCAATCAATTTTCCCAACCGTACTGCAAATTTTAAAACTCTCTCTGCCACTCAATTTTATCAACTGGATAGTAGATTTTCCCAACTCGAGCGTGGTTAGGGGGTTAGCGCCCCCCTATCCCCCCTTCGCGTCACTTTGGTCCTCTTAAAATTAAATATAAAAATGAAATATAAAATTAAGTATAATTTTTTTTTAATTATATACTAAGAACGTAACATTTCAGAATTTCATACATAATAGTTATTTAGTGGGTAAAGTAAGATATTGCCTATGAGAAAATTAACCTGCAAGGCGTCAGCCAAGCAGGTTAATTTTCGAGAGGGCAATATCGGTTTACCCATGAGTGCCATACAAGGTTTTAGCCAATAAATAGCTTAGGAATTCATATTTTTATTAAAAATTTTAATGACATTTACAAAAAAATAATTTGTGACAGTTGAGTGGGTAAAATAAATAATTATTCACTCAATAAAGTAAAAGCCACCGGGGGTTATTATTGAGTTTATCTATTTAAAATAAAGCTGGTAATTGTCTTATTATCTGTATGTATTGCATAAAATAATATTTTTTAATTTACTTCTCCCCTTATAGCAAGTAAGACGTCAAGATCGGAGTATACTCTTTACAGTGGGTAGCATATTTGGTTTCCTGCCGATATTATTTTAAAAATATAATTTCTGAATTAAAAATGGCGTCCCCTCGAGCGCCTCCTTTAAATTTTTTGTTAATGTCCGTTTTATTTTTTTTAAGAATATTTCTATCAAAATAATGTTTTTTAAACATTTGGGGAACTTAAACTTAAACTATTTTTTATAGTGGCGACCACGGTGGCGGCCATTATAACTTTTTATTTTTGAAAGGATTAAAAAAAAATGTTTTGAAAATATATGAAACACTGGATACATAAGTAATAAATACATCGAGAAGAGAGGGTTGAATTTAATTTAGTAAATTAAATTTAATAAAGTTAATTTAATACATTTATACATTGATAAGAGAGGGTTGAATTTAATTTCAAGTTTTCTCCTTCAAATGCTTAACGTTTCATAAGTTATATTACATAAGTTTGTCCTTGGCACATTTGATACCCCTTACAATTGACCCCAACCTCCCCTAGTAATTCAATATGGCCTGTTCTACGTAGCTAGCTCATAAATACTTGAAATAAAATACGTATAACATTTTTATGATAAGGGTATTATTTTAAGAATTGCAACTATGTTTTAATGTACATAAAAGATGATATTGTATTTGCATTATTTAACATACTTATCTGTTATGGTAGGTAATTCCCTGCAATATTTTTTACAATGACAACTAAATAAATGGAATAGTGTAACATGCATTTTTAATTTTGAAAAATATTTATTATTAATAATAATAGGTTATGTTTATTTGTTATGTTTATTTTTAACCTCGTACTATTCTTCTTAATTAAGCATCCCCTAAGTCCAGGACTTGTGTGGGCTAGTAGTAGAGGGAACCACCTGCTTTAATTGACTTTCGAACCAATATAGGTATATTAATTGTTATGCGAAATGAGTTTTTTTTATAGTACTTACTGTTACTATTTGCACATCTCTAATAATTGTAAGGGACAAAATTCAGTAATGGGAGAAAATATGTCTCTAGCTCCAAAAAAACTTAAATATGGACTTTCTGTGCAATTTAGTTAATAAAATGTCTTCAATATTAGCTTGTTTTGATACTCAGTTACTAATTGATTCTATAAATATCGTGTGTTTTGAAAATCTAATATATTAACCTAAAAAACGTAACCATATTTGTATGTAGATTACCTTAATTGAACTTTGCAAAATATTTTTTAGTTAATCTAAGAACTGTTAATAAGACTTATTTACTTGGAAAATCTTATACTGGTTTGAATAAAAAAAATAATAACTTATGTCTCCCAATTTAAATCGAGCGCTTCTTATATTAGTAAAATCCGACACTGCTAGAATGCCGATCGTGGTACGTTAAAATTATTAGTAGAAGATCAGTGCCAAGTATTTTCATTACGTGTTAAGAGCGGTAAGTACTTATAATTGTAAATATGCATTTAATAAATTTAGTTTAAAATATATCTCAGACTAAACATTTTAGATTTGTACAATAACATATACAATACCTAACCCCAAATTTACAGGAACTGATCTCAAAGACCTTGATCCAAATCCCACTAATTGTGTCTAAACGCAACGACGGTCCCTTGTAACGAAGGTCCCCACGAAAAGGAACCGTTGTTGCTAAAATAGAGAACGTCGTTACATATTTGAAAAATTATGTAAATTTTTACTCTGTTAACATTGTTCTTTCTAAAACTCTTGCAGAATAAAGAAATAAATATATTCCAAACTCAAAAAAAAATATAATGCCTAAAATTAAGCTTAGAGAAAGCCAATTGGATGAAAAGGGGAGTGAGAAATATAAAAAATATTATATTAAAAATATTAATTTTATTTTTAAATTGAGAAAATTTGGTCCCTTTGCTAAGAACAACGGTCCTTAAAAAATAACGACGGTCTCTATAAATAATAACTACGGTCCCTCTAAGAATAATAAAATTGTTGCTAATCAACTGTATGTACAACCCTCTTGGATTTCATCTTTTATTACAATATGAAGAATAACTATGACAATTTTTTCTTTTTTTAATATATTTTTTTAATTTATAATTATTAAAGCAATTTATACCATTATTAAATTTTATCCCGTAAATAAAACAATAATTGTGGTTTTAGGAAATCTTGTATGTGGTAAGGGCATATTAAAATTAAAGAAGTATATTGTTTTAATAGGAAATTTTGGGATAAATGAGCAAAATCAATTTTCGTTTAAAAAAATGCAAAATGAAGAAAATATGATTTTTAGGTTTTATTTATTAATATTAAATAAATAGAAAAATAAATAAAACTTGTTTAAAACACATTATATTACCACAAATTTGGCAACAGCGCATCACTCAACACACTCTATTACTTGCGATGTTGTTATTCTGAAATTATGGAAAAGTGTGCAAAACCTTGTTATTTTGCGTGTTTAACCCAAAATCTGAAACGGAATAGTTCATATGGTGCAGTATTTTAATAATACTTAGTTATTATAAAACTTATTAATTCTTTATACTTTATTACTAAACGCAAATAGTAAAAAAATATTTTATCCAATACATACAGATAATAAGACAATTATCAGATTTATTTTAAATAGATAAACTCAATAATAACCCCTGCGTGGCTTTTACTTTATTGAGTGGATAATTATTTATTTTACCCACTCAACTGTCACTTGTCAAATTATTTTCTTGTAAATTTCATTAAAATTTTTAATAAAAATATGAATTCCTAAGGATAAAACCTTGTATGGCATTCATGGGTAAATAGATATTGCCCTCTCGAAAATTAACCTGCTTGGCTGACGCCTCGTCTAGCGAGGCGTCAGCCAAGCAGGTTAATTTTGTCATGGGCAATATCTTACTTTACCCTCTAGTACCATAAATAACCATTTTCGTTTTAGTAAAATTATTTGATAAATATTGATTTACCTCACTAAAGAAATTATTTGGTAAATAATATTTAAATAGTTTCAAATTATTATATGGGCGGATTTAGGGAGGGCATGCCCCCCCCCCCCCCCCAGCGAGATATATTGGCGCAACTTTTTGCCTTATGGATTCCCCTACCCCTTAAAATGAAATAAATCCGCCCCTGAGTTATTATTGACTACTGACATATTTATGTATTTAATTAGCATAATATCCATTTCACTTTTAAGTGTCTTCTATTTTTAAAAATAGAAGACACTAGAAAAACGACCCATGTCCAAAAATCCTCAAACATAATTTTTAAATTTACAGAATACGTTAATCAAAACCCTTTGAAGCTATAAACTTTTAAAAAATCCTATTGTTATTGAGACATCCCGTCAAAAATAAGCAAATTTTCAAAAAATTATAAAAAATAGGAAGAAAAGCACACAGAACATAGGTGTTTTAAATTTTAATATAAAAAAAGTTCCTATATTATAGTATAAACATGTCTAAAAATGCGTCGTAAGGGAGCTAAGTCCCTTTAAAAGTAGCTTAAAAAAATCGGTTTTTATTTAATAACTTAGGAACCCTTTGGGATATAGCAACGAGGTTTTGCACGTGAACTAATCTTAATAAAGTCCATCTTAGTATGTTATTTTTATGTACTTATTTTTTAAAATTTACTAATTTCATGATGAAAAAACGTAAATTATATTTTTAAACTAATTTTAATTGACATAACTAAATAAAAATTTACAAAAAAAAAACTTAAAAAATCGCACAAAAAACTAAAGAAACAAAACCTTAAAAAACAATGTTTAAAAAATTAAAAAATATACAGTCCAATAGAGAAGTTTATTTGCTTTTAAAATGATCTATCACATGACCCCCCTTTCCATTTAAAAAAAGAACTCCCCCCGTGTCCCCTGCCCACATTTTGAGAGCTGAAAATATCAAATATATGCTAAAAGATATTTTAAGTTGTCTAATTAAAGATGGTTTTCGTAGAACTTGATTATCTCTTTTAGTTTTCGAGAAAATCGCTGGGTAAATAGAGTTGGGACACCCGGTACCCAGAACCTTGACACTAGATTTTTGATTGAAAATGGACTTGCGTTGTTTTTTCCTTTTAGCTTCAAACGTAAAAAATGAATTAATGGAAACACATCAAGTAAAATGTTAACACATTAGTGTAATTAATTAGGTAATAAATTTAAATTTATTAAAAACCGAGTACATTTGGATGTTGTCCAATAAATCTTTTTATTTTTGAAAACTTGATAGAAGGTAATAAAATTATATAAATATATTTACGAGAGGAAGTTATAATTAAAAAAAAAAAGAAATTTAAATATTATATGTTTAAGATTTACTCAATCACCGAAAAGTATTTCTAGTTTCACTCTAGAACAATTAGCCTAGTTTAAAATCAAACTCCACTGATAAAATGATCCTACAGATATGCTAAATGTTTTTTATTTCTGAAAAAAAAAAAGCTTTACCCCAGCAAAAATGTTGATGACTATTTTGTGTCTATAAAAAAAACGCTTTACCCCTGCAAAAATTTTGATGACTAAAAAAAAGGTCCTCACCTTTAAAATATAAAGAGCTTTGTCCCCTTTTCATGTGAAAATTCTTTTGTAGGTCGATGAAATCTCATGAAGATTGACGAAATCTCATGTAGATTCATGAAATCTCATGTAGATTTATGAAATCTCATGTAGATTGATGAAATGTCATGTATATTGATGAGAAAATTAATATAAAACCATCATGAATTACTTTTTACCTAATATTATGCAATTTGTTTTTTAATTTTACCATACACCTGGAATCTCCGCAAAATCTCCACAAAATCTACACAATTCTTAAATTTCCACAAAATCTCCACCAAGCTTTAAAATCTCCGCAATTTGGGGAAATCTCCACAATTTGGCAGACTGTTCTAAAGATAATAAAATTCCAGTGTTTTGGACTGAGGGTCAAAAACCAGAACTGAAGGGGACTTTTCGTTTCATAATTGGAAAAAAATAAACTTTTTATTATTTTTTTTTTGTGAAAAGAATATTGTATTTATTGAACTGATTTCTTTTGGGCATTTTTATAAAACATATTAAGAATATATTTTTTTTTGCATTTTATGTACATTTTGACCACTTCAGAGGGCGTCTTCCAAAAGACACTTTTTAAACGGCTCCACAGGTTTTGGGCTTTCTGTAACACATAGAGTAAAAATTCCAACGGTATTCTATTCATAAGACTAGTAACTAAACCTAAAAAATATTCTATTTTTAATATTTTTTAGGTTTAGTTACTAGCATTTAGTCTTATGAATTCCCGTTGGAATTTTTACTCTATGTGTTACAGAAAGCCCAAAAACTGTGAAGCCGTTTAAAAAGTGTCTTTTGGAAGACGCCCTCTAAAGTGGTCAAGATGTACTAAAAATGCAAAAAAAAATTATAATCTTAATAATAACATAAAATATTGTGTTTTACAAATATGTCCAAAAGAAATCAGTTCAATAAATACAATATTCTTTTTACAAAAAAAAATAAGTTTATATTTTTCCAATTGTGAAACGAAGAATCCCCTTCAGTTCTGGTTTTTGACCCTCAGTCCAAAACACTGGAATTTTATTATCTTCAGGACAGTCTGCCATATTGTGGGGATTTCCCCAAATTGCGGAGATTTTAAAGCTTGGTGAAGATTTTGTGGAGATCTAAGAATTGTGTAGATTTTGTGGAGATTTAAGAATTCTGGAGATTTTGCGGAGATTCCAGGTATATAGTAAAATTTAAAAACAAATTGCATAATATTAGGTAAAAAGTAATTCGTAATGAAGTTTTATATTAATTTCCTCATCAATCTACATGAGATTTCATGAATCTACATGATATTTCATGAATCTACATGAGATTTCGTCAATCTTCATGAGATTTCATCGACCTACAAAAGAATTTTCACATGAAAAGGGGACAAAGCTCTTTATATTTTAAAGGTGAAGACCTTTTTTTTAGTCATCAAAATTTTTGCAGGGGTAAAGCGTTTTTTTTTTCATAGACACAAAATATTCATCAAAATTTTTGCTGGGGAAAAGCTTTTTTTTCATAGACACAAAAAAGTAATTTTAGAATTTAGAGGTGAGGGGACTTTTTTTTTAGTCATCAAAATTTTTACAGGGGTAAACCTTTCTTTTTTTCATAAAAACAAAGAATGTGTATGTCTTCATGGTTTTAGTTCATTTATAATAGCAAATACAGAATCGGAGATTTTGCGGACATTTTGTGGATATCTTGTGGAGATTTTGAACAACATTTTCGGAGATTTTGACCTTTTTGGTTTGGCAGCACTGCTTTAGATCTACTGTGTCCAGGGTGTGGGATGGACGATAAAACGTCCTATCGCCATAGGAGAGTGCGAGGACTTTTTTTCATAATTTTAATGCAGAATACTCCCTAAAAATGTTGCAACCTATTTATAAATCGCCCTGTATACATAAAACTTTTTCTAAACAAGGAGATGCTAAATTAGCAACGCTAAATAATAATGTCAGGTCAGATTGAAATGTAGTGTAACATCGATTTATGCTAATTAATCTATCCAACATACAGTATTACTCATTTAATTGGTTAAGGTCAATGCCGCCGATGATCTTTTAGTTGTTTAAATTGTGTTAGCATCAACATGTGTTTAAATTTGTTATTTTGACGAATTAAGCCTGATTTAAGCGTTTTAATCGGAACATAAAACATGAGACGCCGCTGGCTACTAGATAGGAAACTAGCAAGAGTAAAACGAGAAAGGGTTTAAAACAAGTTTTTATATGAGTCACACAGGCTCCGACTGTATTAATTGCGCCTACTAAACGGCAACGTCGAAAGATGAACATTGTTGCCGATACAATTTAGTATTTACCAGGTTTAATACCTAAGGGTCTTACCATACAAAGTTATATATAGTCCATTATAGGTTATATAGGTTATTATAGGTTATATAGGTTATAGTCCATTATAGGTTATATATAGGCTGGATTAAAGAAGATGATCTAACCTAAGATTTAGTACTGAAAGGGACAATCGCTACCATATTGTTTGACACAGTTCTAAAGCATCGAAAAAATGCGGCAAAAAATGAGAAAGCAATATACTACATAGAAAAAACGGGTTCCTTGAACCAAGAACACGTGTCTTTGGATATGTTCAAAGCCATATTCTCTTGTTTCAAGGCTATCATTTTCTTGAACCAAAGTCAATGTCCTTAAATAAAGAGCGCGGATTTTTATTCCAAAACCCGTGCTCTTCATTCAAGGACATTGACTTTGGTTCAAGAAAATGCCAGCCTTGAAACAAGAGAATATGTCTTTGAACATATACAAAGACACGTGTCCTTGGTTCAAGGAAACCGTTTTTTCTATGTATATAAAATCTAACTAAAAACACGTCCGTTGAATTCGATTTAATTGGAGCATTTTTTCTTCATCCCCCTTTCGTCGTAAGTTTCTTACCGAAAACAGGGAAATTTAAAACAACGTGACAACTGCGCTTTCTCTCGCGGTAAGATGACCAACCGAAGACAACGAACGCTATTCAAGCGAGACGTGTTACACTTCTGCATCTCTTCTGCATCAATTTACAATATTCCACACTAAAAGGGACCCCTTTAAGAGAAAAAAAAGTAACTAAATAATGTTAAGTTTTGTTATTTTTTGTTTTTTATTGAGAAATATACCTATAGTGAACAGTTTCTCCGAAGCAAGTTACGTGACCATATGTTCTTACCATTTTGCCGTTCATAATCATAGAGTGGGAGAGCGCACGGTAGTAAGGTGACTTTTTTGCGAGAAAATGTTCACTATACTAACTATATTATTTAAAAATGAACCAAAATAATTAAGGTACTAGTTTTTAGCCCCCCAACATACATACGTAGTTTTTTGGGTTAATTTGAACTACTGAAGATGACTTTTTGGTATTTATTTACCAGAGGATTTCAAAATATAAAAAAATTAAAAACATGTTATTACATAATATAATTATCTTAGGTATTAATCTATACTCTACACTTCCCTAGCTGGACCACCATTTTGATTTTCGTTAAAAAAAAATATTTTATACCTAATTTGAATTCAGTGTCAATTAAGCACTTAAAAGAGCTAAAATTTCAAAATTTTGGTGAACCTCAAGGTTCAGTGCTTTTATTTTGATCACGATGGTATATAGTTACTTTTCGCCTGGAACGACATAATTTATTATAGACTTTTAATAGTGTGCTTTATCTTGCCCGTAGCTTATTCAGAAGTCGTTTTTGCACCGGGCGATTTAGGAGTAAAAATCTTCATAATGAAAGTTTCATTCAACAAGAAAACCCTCATCTTAAATAATCGTGAGTAAAATAACACGCACAAAAATACAACATTGTTTTTTCAACGAGTTAAACACAAAATATTTGTACACGGACTTTCGAGATTTTTGTAAGACTTTCGAGATTTTCGACATAAAAACTTAAATATTTTAAAGCTTTTCGGTAACATTTCTGAAAAACCTCGAAGTCTTGGTGCAATTTTTGAAAGACTCCTGAAATTTATTTTACGAACTTTTTATCATCACGCACTGTAAAAAGTAAACCGAATATTAGTGTCCGTCCCTGAATATTAAAGTACGTGACTTTAGAACTATAGAGTTTTTAACAAAAATTAAAGTACAACTGTACAGGATAATAACTTCCTATCCATCTGTAACCTAATACTCAGTTTTATCAATCTCTTTTCTCTAAAACGACTTGACAGAAAAAGACGGACTGCTATCGGGATTTATAAATCCCGGGAGTTAGCGCTATGTATAGCGTGATGTATAGCGATTTACACCTCCGTTTATTTAATTACTTACTTTGACTACCCAACCAAGCTCCATTTTTTTTAATTTTCATTTTATTTTATTCATTAAGGCCTATTTACAATGTCAACGTAAACGTTAAAAACGTAAGCAATATGATTGGTCATTTGCATAAAAACGTTGAAATCTAACCAATCATAGCCTACTTTCTTATGTTTACGTTAACATAGATATTTTTTCAGGTTGGAGTTACAAAGTTGTATATCTTCACTCAAAGTGCAAAAGGTCGTATGTCAAAATTTATCTTTGTTTTTCTACATTGGGTACGTTCAAGTATTACTTAACGCAAATTTTGATCATATTGAAACCCCCCCCCCCTGTAACGCTATTTTCCTATAACACTATGGGCGTAACACTCCAAAATGACCCCCCCTAGGAGCGTTACATAATACTTAAACGTTCCAATTGTAAGAATCCTAAATAAAATGACACATAAACTTCAAACTTTACACAGTATAAAATTTAATGTCCACAATATTCAGGGACCCTTCTAAATTGTGGCGTTTTATTAAAAGATACAATTTAGCCCCAAAATAAAAAAAGTAAAATTTTGACATACGACCTTTGGCACTTTGAGTGACGATATGCATTTTGTAAAAAGTCCAAACCTGACGATTTACATTCTAAACTGCTTAACTTTTTTGGTAATGTTTGCTAAAACCTTTTTCTCAGTGTAACTATGCCGTTTATACACACCTTTTTATATGCACCTTTTTATCTCCATTCAGGAATATAATATAGCTGTATTACGAAATAAAGGGTCTAACCCTCTCAAACTAATTTAAACAAGTGCACTCTTAAGTGAAAAGGGGTCTTTTCAATGAAAAAGATTAGATATCAAAATGAGACGATCTTTAAATAGCGAAAATTAGCAGCTTATATTAGTTATCAAAATCAAAAGATCTTTAAATAAGCACACAATAAAAAAGCTTTTTAAAGTGAAACACATTTTCCAAATATACAATAACTTTGGACACTTTAACTTAAGGGCCTTTCGAATAAAAAAAAACTCTACAAAGTTTTTCTTGACCATGATGGAAAAAAAATAGGTATGTGTGAGTGAGTAAGACCAGATTTCGATTGGTTAAAATACAACTTTTGGCATTTGTAAGGCTTTTTTTGATGCAAAAATTCTCGATTAATAATAAAGGTATTGGGTTTTTAGTTAAAGTTGATTGAGTGTCTACCGTCGCCCTTTTTTCATTTTTAATAAAATTTGACTTTGAAAATTAGGAAATTTTACGTAATTTTAATTCCTTAAAGGAGTCGAGGTAATCTTCTTATAGGAAATTCTTAAGGAATTGCCATCTAGAAGAAATTCAGGTGTACAATGTTTTTTTTTCAGCGGTTATCCCTCGGTAATAACATATCTAATTTTTACAGTGTAGTTTTTATCTGCAGCTTTATTCCGGATATGGTTAAAATTTTATTTGATATTTTTGGATAGCATATCCTTGAGATGATCTTCTTTGCGGTTTTGCGGTGAAACGATTCTATTCATAAATGGGTTGGTTTATAAAAAAAGTGTAAGTAAAGATGTTTATAATTAGTTGTTTTTGTCATTTAATTTAATATACAATGGTAAATAAATCAAAAAAATAAATAATAATACTTGAAAATAAATAAATAAAAATATTTAAAAAATTAAATTTTAAGTTTTAACTTTTCAAAAAAATCAAACATTTAAAAAAATAATTTTAATACTTTTCACACCCTTACCCAACCTCAAAAATTCCAGGGAGCAGAGAACTTTGGATAAGTAACTTGTGGAACAAATATGAAGCCTTTAGCTCACAGCGTTCTCATGTAACACGAGTCATGTTATCTTGGTATTTTTTCTGTAAATAGTTATTTTTTTGAAAAATTTTGTCGACTTACTTTTTTTGCATATGAAATTGATTCTTAAAACTTTCAACATTAAAATTATCCTGAAGGTGGGCAAGTTGTGCTTTAAACATGCATTTAAATACACTTATATAATTAAACAAGCCGTAAAGATATGAAATGCTACGCATTCCATTATATACTATTTACAGTATATGAAACGTTCAAGTATTACGTAACGCTACTATGGGGGGGGGTTATTTTGGAGGGTTACGCCCATGTTAATAGTATAGGAAAATAGCGTTACAGGGGGTATATGATCAAAATTTGCGTTACGTAATACTTGAACAATGTTCAATGAACATTCCTATATTGCATTTTCCCAAAAATCGCAACTTAAAACTATTTAAAACGCAAAATAAAATAATGCTGCCAACAAAAGAAAACTTCCCCGGTATACGGCCTACAGCAGGCCTATTTCGCTAAAAGAAAAAAGTTTAAAATATATTTTTTTTTTTCGAAAGACGAAAAAAAAATTGAAAATTTTTTATACAAAAAAAGAATTAAAAAATATTTATTTTTTAAAAAAATGTATTTTTTTGCAAAATAAGAATGCATCGGACGGACTGACAGACGGACGGATAGACAGACGGACATTTTCAAAGTTTTTGATTTTTTTTTTTGTTTTTCGCAAAAATGAAATTTAAAAAGTTTTTTTTTGGATTTTTTTTTTAATTTTTTGGATCTTTTTATTATTATTATTAATTTATTTTTTTTAATATATATATTTTTTTTTAATATTTGGGAAAATGGAATATACCATTTACTGTGAATAATATATAATGGAATGTGTAGCATTACGTATCTTCACGGCTTGTTTTTTTCATGAAACAGATTTGTATATTTATATAATTTTTTAAGTCTTTTTATGACAAATATTCATGTTCAAAATGTGTATTTTATTTTATGAATAAAGTTTATTATTATTATTATTATTATCATCCAAGAATTTTTTGCCTTTGACGGTTTTTGGCGATTTTGAGAATTTCGAAACTACTTTATAATACTATTCTAGCGCTTGCGCTGTGAACAGTCTAATAATGTATACCGAACACATGTGTTTTAATTATAAAATATATTGTTAACATAAAGTACAATGGCTTTACTCTTTAAAGCGATTTGTTTTGTTCTGAAATACAATGGATAGTATCTGGAGAAAAGTCGTGAAGATGCGAATTGCTTAGTCTTTCGTAGTGGATACCCTTCACAGTGGATAGTATAATATGTTTCAATTATAGTGTGATAATTGCATGATAGCTTTTATTTGGCAAAATTTGATATACCCACATTAAATTTTTACTTTGATTATTCCGAATTTTCAACGATTTTTATTTAATTTCGTTTGCCTTTACCTGACTTTTTCTGGAATATCAAACACCATATTATACTATGGTTCGTTAATACGTGATAGTGACTCATGCTTAAATCGTCTTCCCCCTTACGCTTCGTTCACGGCAACCTGTATACTTAGCCTTCCTTCTTTACGTTTCTTTCCCCGCACAGTCTATATACTTTAAATACGAGTCACTATCATGTATTAACGAACCATAGTATAGTATACTATTCCCCGATGCCTCCCTAGAAAGTCAAATATGTAATGAAATAAGGTCTAAAATTTCTAAAAATCTTGAGACTGTGGATAAGTCTCGCATAACATGGTTTCAGAAATAATTTGTCCACTGAAACCGCAACAGTAGAATTATGTCAAGCAGTTCATGACAAAATTGATAAAAATGAACATGTAATCGCGTTACTCTTCGATCTAACAAGGGCATTTGATACCCTGGATCCAAATTTTTTATCAAAAAAAATGTTTAAACTTGGTCTACGTGGAAAAATAAATAAATGGTTACTCTCTTTTTTGACAAATAGAACATTTTTAGTTAAAATACAAAATTACTTTTCTTCCAAATTTAATTCCAACATAGGCACCCCTCAGGGCAGTGTTCTAGGTCCTCTTTTATTTTTATTGTTTATAAACGACCTTCCAGATTATATAACAGAAGGTCTGTTATTCATGTATGCTGATGACACAACCATTCTCATTTCTCATAAAGACTTGTTACATTTAAGAAGACTCGTAAATATAATTTTGGATAGTTTCAAACAGTGGTGTGACAAAAACAAACTAATTATTAATTTAAATAAAACCGTAATTTTAAACTTTGGCACCAAGAGAAAAAATGTTGAGCAACAAATATTTCAATTTAATAACTTAGATATACCAACATCTGATAGCACAAAATTTTTGGGAATTATGCTAGATAAAAATTTGTCTTGGGATCTGCACATAGATTACATTGCCTCAAAATTAAATAAAGCATTTTATATGTTATATTCGCTAAAAAAATCTGTAGGCAAAACTCAGCTACTGTCAGTGTATTTCGCAAACGTGCATTCAGTTTTGTCATACGGTATACTAGTATGGGGTCAAAGTGCGAATATGGATAGACTATCTGTGATACAAAAAAGAATATTGAGACTGATTTTTGATTTAAAACCTGGCGATACTTGCCGCAACATTTTTAAATGTAATAAAATTTTAACTGTGACGTCCTTATATTTATTTAAACTTTTATCTTTTATTTTTACAAAAAGGAATGAATTAAAAACATTAAGTAGCAATCATAATTACTCGACTAGAAATAAAGAACTTCTGCTTCTCCCCAAACCTAGACTTGAGTTTCAAAAGAAGTCGGTATATTATGCTGGCCCTTATTACTTTAATAAGCTACCTGAAGAGCAAAAAAAATGCGCAAAGTTGTCTGTGTTCAAAAGCAAAATTAAGAAAGTTCTTACTGATAATTGTTTTTATTCATTACAGGAGTTTACTGATTTTTTAAAATGTATGTAATTTGTCTCAATTTTAACTATCACTGTTTTTTTTTTTTTTTTTTGTTTTTTGTTTTTTGCTTTAAAATTATTTTGTTTTAATCATCAATATTTTTTGTATATATTTATTTATTTATTTGTATAACTAGTTTATTTATTTATTCTTTTTATCTAATTTATTTACTATACAATTTGTACAAGTACTCCTATATTTATGATACAATCTGTTTTTTTTTTTTTTTTCTTTATTTTTAATTTTTTTTCAGAATTTGTATCTACAGATATAGGTACATGCTTAATTTATTTTTTTAGGACGTATCCAATCTATTGTAAAATAGCATAATGGACCAATAAAGAATTTATTATTATTTATTTATTATATAAAAACGTAATACATAAGAATGCGATGCCGTGATTGGCTTGATGAGCCGCCATGTATCTTGTAAGCCACTCACGGCATCGTATTCTTATGTTTTATGTTCTTATGCAAGCTTATGAATAGACCTTTAAACTGTTCTTTTATATTAGGATTGACGCCCAACATATTTATAAAATCAAAAGAAATCACATTATTTTGGTCTAGTGTTTTTTCACTTTCTGAACAAAAAGCAATTAATTTGCATAACTCGCAATTATTAGAGGTAATGATGACCGGTTAGTCATTGCCAAATAAGATTATAACATGATCTCATACGTTTTCGGCACATACCTTCGAGGAAGGTTCCTGAAACATATATAACATTGTTTTTATTCTATAGTTTCAGGAACATTGCATGCGTTACGTTCCTGCAAGCTATTTGGAAGGTTAAAATTTCCGCTGGGTGTTACGTTCCAGAAAGAGAACAATGTTAGTTCCCATAAATGTTTAAAAAACAGACTGGAAATTGAAAGCGCTTACCTTAAATGATGCCAGCGTTTTAAGTTAAAAATTTTAAATATATGTACCTTACTAAAATTTTACAATAATATCTTTTACATCACATTTGTACGATTTACAATTTTTTTAACCATTTGACATTCATTTTTTTTTAATTTCATTCTGACATTTCTACTTAAAAGAATTGCTTGATCCAAGGCTCATTGGTAAAATATTTAATTGATAACATTGCAATGCAACTTTGCAGCTAGCTTTCAGGAAGGTAGATTATGTTATGTTCCTGGAAAAGTAACAAATGTAATGTTTCAATTTGCCAAGGCTTGAAAGGTTTTAGGAAGGTAATGTTATGAAAAGAGAAGGTTTCATTGTTCCTGGAAGGTCACTGGAACCTTTGGTGCTGACGAGGTAGAGGCTTTATGAGACCAAGTGAAGTTTTGCAAAAAAAAATACCCAGTACCCTATACTAAACGTAACTCTTTACGTTATTGCAGACATGGTCATTATGGGCCAAAGAGGGCACATAATTTAGTAAAAATGTGTATACCTTTAATAATGTCCATTCCCCTCTCTTTGGACAGTCATGACCCCCATAGTTATTAAACTTTAATAAAGATTTTTCTCTCTAAATTGCCATTTTTATACTTTTCTAGCTATATAACTGGGAAGAGTACAATAATGAGTAATCAGTTTGTTTACATAGGCAATAAATGCACCGATCAGTTCAATTGTTAACTCGATTTTAACCACTTGTCCGCTAAGCCAAACATAATTAAAAAACGGATTTGTTATTGATATGCTAATTTAGCAGGACCTAGCAGAATGACTAAATACATGATTAAAATGACACTATTTTACAAGGGGGTTTCTCTACAAGAGTTTTCACATTGTCTAGTAAATTTTTCACTGAATTAAAATCCGTTATTTAAAAAAAAAATAGTTTTTATGTTTATTTTTATGTTTATTTTTAACCTCGTACTATTCTACTTAATTAAGCATCCCCTAAGTCCAGGACTTGTGTGGGCTAGTAGAAGAGGGAACCACCGGCTTTAATTGACTTTCGAACCAATATATCTAGGGAGTACGCCTTCGCCAAATTTAAATTATTAATTAACTAAAAAAGGCAATCGGCGCCAGTGAGGTATGAACTCACGATCATTAGCTCAGTGTCAATGCTATATCGATGCCTTAGACCGCTGAGCCCATGTAAATGGAGCTTTATTTCAAAAATGCGCGGAATTACTATTCCATACGTGTTGTAGACTATACTTTTTCTTTGACTGCAAATATGAAACACTGTATGGCTTTAAACTGCGGACAAGGATAAAAACAATGTTTTTTTGTGACTGGAGATTGTAAATGCAACAAAACACATATTTTTAAATAAAGCAATTAATGTTATTTAATAATTTTATCAAATCAGTACTTAAAAAAGAGTTTTATTTAATTTTAGTACATATTTACAAATTATAATGCAAAAATTGAAGGTTATGTCAGATTGTTGTGACAGATATCAGGTTTATATATTTAACAATAGATGGAGCAGTTTTAATTTTTTGGACTAAATTGAAAACAAAAACTGCTCAAATATTAAGAAAAACTAATAAACTTTATGTAATTTTAACGCAAAACTTTAAATTGCATTAAATTATTCAATGTTTCATGGTAAAATAAATATATTTTTGCTAATTTTGATACAGTTTTCTTTACTTTTATAAAGAAAAGATGGCACTACATGTGCTCATTCTTGATACGGAATATGCATACCGTATCTAGAGCTAGAAAGTATTAATTCTGTGTTTGAAAAGTGTGAGTATTTGCTTACATTCTAAAGCAGTCGTAGAAAAAGTTTCTACTATATAGAAACATGTAGAAAAAGGGTGCCCACTAGTTCTGTTCACCTAAGTCCATACCCTTTTCCTGACCTATATTTAAAATTTTGAATTTACCTTTAATCTATCTTCATATCATATTTCCGAATTTTTACGGATTTTTGAGATTTGTTCTCTCTTTTTCCAGATTAGCGATTTCCTTGAAATTTCCATGATTTTTCACAAAATTGGATAACCTGCGTAAATGGTAAAAAAATTAAAAAAAGTCAAATAGGTAATGAAATGACTTTAATCTTTTTTAGTTTCTAATAGAAACCTCAAACAGAATGGTACCATGGTGCCCAACAGTTTATTTAAAATCTAAACAAACTAATTTTTTTTTATTTCGATAATCAAATTTGATCTCAAAAACTGCATATTGGAAGTTATGTAACGTTATCGGCAAGCAAAAAGCATTCAAAATTGAACAAAAAAAACATTATTTGGTTCAAATGTAATGTTTATAGGATTGAATCCTGGTTTGGACCGAAATTGTAACCATAGAAAATTCCTTTTCGGAAATCTGTTGATCAGTATGTATAGGGTTGCTTCATTTCCAGAATTCGAAAAATGGAAATTTGTTGATTTTATGAACATTTACAACATTCCCTCGACATTTCAATAAATTTAAGTTGCTAAGTTGCAAAATAAATATTTAAAAAGTAAAAAAACAATTTTTTCCTACGATCACCAGTCATCGGCGAATCTCCAGTGCTCGCATAGGCGCCGCGTCGATTCAAGCGTTGACATTAACATTTTTATTTATTTTTATCTTGATTTTTTTTAATGATTCCATTTAAACGAGTTAGGTGGGAAAAAAGTTATCGATAAATAAAAATTAAAAACTTTCGTATTCTTAAAAGATAAAAATCGAATATCGGTTTTTTCTTTGAAAAACACCGATATATATACATATTTATAGTTAATATGTATAGTCAATATTGTTGTGTGTAACAAATAAGTCGTCAAATGTTTCGATTTAGTGACCTTTATAAAAAATTCCCTCACAATTCGGCAAAATTATTCCGTAAGCCTATGTTTCTGTGTTTATTTTCAACGTTAATGAGTCATAACTGAGTTTATGCCGATTACTGACGATCACATATGAAAACGAAAAATATCACGCAATAATTTTGTGAAATTTTACACCGTAATTTTATAATTATTATACTCTGTGGCTGAAATACAACTCAGTGACTAATACACTATACATTTTGGGTGGTATATTTAAAATAATTTTATTTTTATTATTATTATAGGAAAAATGGTGTACTTGTCGAAAAGTATCTTTTTCTGCGACTGCTTTAGAATGTAAGCAAATACACACACTTTTCAAACACAGAATGAATCCATTCTAGCTCTAGATACAGTATGAATATTCCATATCAAGTGTTGAATGAGCACATGTAGTGCCATCTCTTGTTTATAAAAGTAAAGAAAACTGTAGCAAAATTAGCAAAAATATATTTATTTTACCATGAAATATTGAATAATTTAATGCAATTTAAAGTTTTGCGTTAAAATTACATAAAGTTTATTAGTTTTTCTTAATATTTGACCAGTTTTTTATCAATTTAGTTCAAAAAATTAAAACTGCTCCATCTTTTGTTAAATATTTAAACCTGATATCTGTCACAACAATTTGACATAACCTTCAATTTTTGCATTATAATTTGTAAATATGTGCTAAAATTAAATAAAATTCTTTTTTAAGTAGTGATTATTAAATACCATTAATTGCTTTATTTAAAAATATGTGTTTTGTTGCATTTACAATTTCGAGTCACAAAAAACATTGTTTTTAACCTTGTTTAAAGCCATACAGTGTTTCATATTTGCAGTCGAAGAAAAAGAATAGTCTACAACACGTATGGAATAGTCATTCCGCGCTCGCGTGACCGTCATACTCGCCCTCCGCTCGCGCGGAATATTGTCTATTCCATGCTAGTTATAGAATATACTATTCTTGCATTCGCGACGCTTTCGCTTATGCGAAAAAAGTCAATTTCCGTACTTATGTAATATAAATTTTTTTGTTACGTTAAATATGGCACAGAGGACAAAAGTATTATTTTTGGAGATGGACAGCAGATTTGTCAACCAAAAAAGATGACGGATGGCGACCCTATCATATCGCGGCGCGGGCTAAAGGGGCGAGGGACAACGCGGGGGGCGGGGGCTTCTAGATACGCGCGGAATGACGCCCCGGCCAGGTAGAACACAGAGCGGAATTCAATCGGCCGCCATAATTAATACAGCCCTAAACAATACACGCCGGCCGAACGGTGGCCAGATTCCGGCCGGGAAAAACAAACCTTTGTTTTTGCCTGTGCGATTTAATGTTGTATTTCGTACGAGGGACGATTTTTATGTAATGGACATAAATCCCAAATTAATTGCAAAAATAAGGACGTTAACCTCCCTAAGGGACATAGGCACATACGTGCACAGTTAAAATAAATTACGCAAAATGAAATTTACCGAATTTATTAACGCTCAGTGGTCATGGCTGTCGCCACTCACAAGCGATATCCAATGGCCGAGAATCGCACATCTTTAGTTATTTACATGTTTTTACAATAAAAAGCGTTTTTAATTTGTGCTACTAAATTAATTTAAACAAAAAATACGTGAAAATGTATGTGTCTGACAATATAAATGACCCAACAGCTCTCAGAGCTTCAATCATAAAGTGTGAGACCCTGTTTTATAGGAAATTAAATTTTAAAAGTTTTCCCCGTGAAAGGCACATTTCAATAAATCATTTTAAATTTACAAGAATTGGCGATTACACTAAGTATAGGTGTAAGTCTTATTACTTCTTTTTTCACATAGACCATACGTTTGTTTCGGACCCCAAAAAAGAGTCTTAAATCATAAGATTTTGTACCAATTCCAAACAACTTTTAAAAACTTTTGTCCGTCTAACAATCTTCCAATTTTTAGGAAAAATCAAAGCCCATTGAAGCTGGAAAGAATTCCCAAAAACAAGAAAGTTATACAAAAAATCGAAAATAGTGGAAGAAAATCTAAGATTTTCTTTTTAATTAAATCTGCGATCAATTTAATTTTTTTTTAGGATTTTAGAGGATGATGACTTTAAAGTACTTCACTGGGGGACACTAGTGTCCCCGTTTATAGCTTATTTTATCATTTTATTCCATGTCTCTGTTATCGAGTAAATTATAATTATAAATAATAATTATTGTTATACAATAATAACACTGTCACAGAAAATTTAGGCAAGATATCTGTCAACGTCAGTCGTTAATTTAGGACTTTTAGTCCCCAAGGGGTTTTACTACTTTATGGCATTTAAACTATTTTTTTTTTTTATTTAAAGTTACCAATGCAACCTAATATGCAAGACCCATTTTTCAAGTTAGCGTTTCATAACTTTGGGAGGTGAATTCCTATCAAAAGACATGAAAAAAAGTTCATTTAAACTTATGTCCAAAAATCCTTCGTAAGGGAGCTACGGTGCTTCAGTGACATGCCCGCAAATTAGATTTTCGTTTAATACCTCAGGAACCCTTTGAGCTACAGAAATGAGTTTATGCATGTGTTTTTATATTAACAAGGCCTATTAATATATACTATTTTAATATATACTATTTGAATGTTTTAAATTTAGTCAAGGGCGGGCCAAACGAAAAGGCCCAAGCACTATTTTGCCCATTTTTTTTTTCAGCGTAATTTTTTTGCTGTTTTTTAGTTTGAATATGATCCTATACAAAAAAATACATAAAAAAGGTCAGATGATGTAATCATCTAAGACTCACTGTTTACGAGAAAAATGCAATTAATAGTTATTTTCTTAACTAGTGTATTAAGTAGCATTTTATCCACGCAAAGTGGATAAAATCACTTAATACACGAGTTGAGAATTTAATTTAATTTTATTTTTACTCAAGGAATCCATATTTTTTACATGATCCAAAAAAAGTACACATAAAAAAGTTTGGGGCAAAAATGTGTTAAGCCTAATACATTTTTCGGTCCAGGGACGCCTGTGGATAAACTCAAAAAAATAAATTATCATAAACTTATTACCCTTATTAATACTAGTATACATGCAAAAGCGCGTCGCTCTAGCTTAAAGGGTACCAGAGTTATTAATTAAAAACCTTACTTTTATTACAATTTTAAAGGGCCGTAGCTTCCTTAGGGCTCATTTGCGGACCAACCTTTATAGAACTTTTTTTGAAATTTTTGATGCAGAATCACCTCTTAAATTTTGGCATGCCAGTTATTGATCACCCTGTATATTATATTATCTATTAATAATAATAATATATAACATATAAAAATTTATTATTTTATATTATTGCCAGTGACAATTTGGCACTGCACCTAGGTTTTACAAAATAACCCTTGTATTTATGGGAATAGATGTATGCTGATTGTGATTTGTTTCAAATAATTGGCATTTGTTTGAAATAGAGGAATTCTCTGCTTTGCCCAAATATAATAAAAATAAATTGTTTGTAGGAGAATTCATCCATATATTTAGCATTCCGCCAATACCAACTGCACAGCAAAAATAAAATATTTTTTTTTTAAATCCGTGGAATACTTCGTTGCATCATATATTTTAGGAATATTGAACAATCTTTTTAGAATAAATATAAATAAATAAATGATCAGTATGAAAAAACAATTTCTTTGAACCAAATGCCGACCCCGATGGCGCAATGGTTAGCGCGTTTGATTACGGATCCCAGGGTTGTTGGTTCGAGCCCCACATAGAGCATGGATGTATAGTGGTGTAAATAGTCGGTAGATGGAACTACGATGACTAACTGTAATGTGGGTTACAGGTGAAACTGTAAACACATTTCAGGGTGGATGCGAGTTCTGTTGAGGACCGGAGGGCACATAAAGATGGCCATAGCGGCGAAAAACGAGTTAAACAGTATAAAACAAAACTTTGAATCAAATAAACGTGAAGACATTTTCTCAAATTATTAAATAAATGGCGAATTTGAAGTACCTAATATAACCATTTATTTTCAAAGGGTTTCTTACTTTCCATTGGATCGAAGTAATATGAGTTTACTTATGTTAAGTATTAACCTAAGTTACAACAGTAATGTTGCTTTGGTGTAAGAGAATTTGGCGATGAGATCAAATACTGAGTACTAGGGTACTTTCAAATCTCATATTTTTGTCGAAAAAATAAATATAGTCCAGTCAAATAATAAGTGTAAATTGCAATAAATGTACACGGGCTGATATTTTAAAGGGTAGAAGTGGATGAACATTTTTTTCACCTGGTGACTTGCGTAAGGGAACGTTCAAGTATTACGTAACGCAAATTTTGATAATTTTGGACCTCACCCCCTGTAACGCTATTTTCCTATACCATTAACATGGGCGTAACACTCTAAAATGGATAGCAATAAATTTAAACTAGCCTCCGCTGCCTGTTTCTCAATAACCACTATGTGGTCAGATTCGATAGGTTACAGCATTATTTCATCAAAATCCATATTTTTTATTACTTTTTCTTGAAAAAATTGTGACAGTGTCACATTTAAAATACTACGGCCATATTGTAAAAAAAATTTAAAACGCAAACCTGTCATTTCGCGATTCATGGATATCTTAATTTAATTAATAAAAGAACAAGAAAATACAAGTGGAAGAGTATTTTTTATAAAGCGAAGCTATTACACAGTTTTATCGAACTTTTTGTATCAATCTCCTACGTAATAGAAATTTTAAATGAATCCACAAAAAATTGTTTTGTGCATAACGATTATCGCAATTTGTATGCATAATATTTTAAACATGTAGCTAGTCATATCGTGTACAGGGTGATCGAAACTTAAGTATTTTTTAAAAACATAGAACAGTGATACTAACTTAAACCATTATTCCATTGTAACGGGTGCGACAGTGTTATGAAAATTGTTCCTGATATTTATGATAAAAATATTTAAATATCAAAGAACTTTTACCTCAAGAAGGAACATGATGAAATCTACCGTATGATTTGTTTGAAGCGTGAACCAACTACGGTAAAGTGGGGAGTGACTATTGTTTACACTTAGTACGCGTAAAGAGAGAGAAAGAATGTGTAAACTCACAGTCTAATGTCGTAAAATAACTGACAGGGGTACAGTGTTTCCGGTTGGAAACATATACTTTGGATATTTTATTGTAAATTTTAAGAAACATTAGTTCTGTATGAGTTTTATATGAACTAGTAGTTTAATTTTAATAGATTTAAATATATTATATTATTAAACATAATTATAGTATACACAATCAAGTTTTTTACATTTTTAATTTAAGTATAATGATTTGAATTCATGATAAGGTGGGAACTACGCAACATCGCTACTAGGTAGCCTGAAAATCGACTAGCGACATCTACATTTTACACGACAAAGCTGTATCGCGTTTCTGTTAGTAAATAAACAAACAAAAAGATGACACCTTCATAAACATTAGTCTGAAATTACGTCTTGAGGTAAAAGTTCTTTGGTAAATATAGATGTTCAATCCAGGCTAGTAATTTTTATAATAACTCAAAAACAAAAAATATTTTTAAGTGTCGACGCTACAAATTTCACAAACGTGTTCTGTTTCATTTCTAGGTTAATTTTTGTAACATATTGCATGAAAACTTAAATTGGTAGATTTTTGTATTAAAATACAATAATAGTCCAAGGCACAAGATATTTCGAAGGTGATTTGAAAAAAAAAACATGTCAGATTATAGCATAGCCTTCTTTTGCTAAAAGGTTTGCTTTTCATCAGTCAGTTTTCGTGAAAATACCCCAAAGTTACTCTAAACGTAAGATTAATTAGAATCTGCCTATTTTATTTCATTTTTAAATAACAGACACTAGGTTTGTTACCACCTCAGTTACCACTTTAACTGTACAAGCTAAGTTTTATAAATAATTAAAACATTGTAATATTAGGATGATTATATTTTAACGTTTTTATCAACCAATCATTTAACAATATTTCTGACCACGTGTTTATTTCTGACCAATCATATTACAGTTATATCGTGAATTTTTTACTGTAGAAAATTCTAGTGAGAATCGCCTTAGTATTTTGTTTTTCAGTATTTCTCTTTTACAACAAAATACCTAAAACTAATTAATAATTAAATATTACTATTTATAATTACTTTTATTACTTTATTATTTACCAAAAAATACCACAAAATATTATTTTTATAAAATGTAATGACCGTTTCTATAGGTTGACTTTTATGAACATGCCTAGCGTAGTACCGCGCTAGTCGGTACTGCAGTAAGTGACTTAACTATTGACAGAAGCATAATTTGAAATTTAAAAATGGACAAAAAAGGTTTTAGTTTAGCAATTGAGAATGGAATTAAATAAACCAAATTATAGATATGCCTGTAAAAATATTAAGATAAGTAATAAAACAATTTATATCATTTTGCCAAAAAAATATAAAAGTTGGTTTGACATATTATAAATCGTTAAAAAATAATATTCCGAATTACATATGATTCTTAGAATTATCGGGAAAAATTCACAGTTTTCATTCAAATTTGCTGTCAAAGGAAATAATTACTCCAGGGGCATCTCCCCTGCAGATACGACGCACCAGTCGTAATTATTTCCAGACAGTAAATTTTCATGAAAACAGCGAATTTTTCCCGCATAATTCTCAGCCCCTTGTGTAATTATATATGATAAAATTAATTTAAAAAAGTGTATTTTATTTTATTTCAAAATGGAATAAAATAGGCAGATTTTTATCAATAACTTAAGTTTAGAGCAATATTGTCCTAAAAATAATATTAATGTTGCTGATTCTGAAATAATAAACTAAATTGGTATCGCTATACCATTCTTAAAAAAAGCGATGCTGTTGCTTTATTACTATTCGAAGACTAAGTAAGGAGATTTAAAATAAAAAAAAATAATAATTTTTGAAATTGCTTTTACCGTTACTTAGATAGTACTCAAGTTTCAATCACCCTGTACGAGTAAAAACATAAATATTTAATATTAAATAACCAAAAATAAACAGATCAAACACCTATTACTAATAATAAAAATTTAAAACACGAAATTTGATTATTTTTTTTTATTTCGATAGGTTATCATTTTTAACACGAAAATTAAACAATAACAATATTATTGAAATTTAAAGATTAATTTAAAAAATTATCAACAAAGAATAACAATGGGCTTATAGCCCAGTTAAAGCGTCGATTTTATATTTTATCTAAGGGACCTTATGAATAAAAAAAACTACAAAGTTTTTCTGGTTCATGATTGAAAAAAAAAATTAAATATGTGTGAGTGAGTTGATGCCCTGTTTCGATTGGTTAAAATGCAATTTTTGGCATTTTTAAGACTTTTTTTGAGGCGAAAATGCTCAGTTATTAAAAAAGATTACGACATAGGGGTTTTCCATTGTTTAATTAAAGTTCCTAACATCGTCATTTTTTTTTAATTTGATTGTTTTTAATATAATATATTTGATTTTAAAATTAGTAAATTTTACATAATTTCAATTACAAAAAACCAAGTCCTTAAAGCAAAAAATAAAAAAAGGATAATGTTAGGCACTCAAGTAACTCTGTAATTGTACAATAAAAAATACCCCCATCTAAATATACATATTTTGCAAAGATAAACAAATAATTTAATAAAAAAATATGTAAAAAATATAAAAAACAAAAAATAAAAATTTCTTTAAAAAATAGTCGTATAAATAAATATACAAAATAATAAAAAATAAATAAAAATTATTTTTTATACTAATATTAATAAAAATCCAAAACTGAAGTGTACTAAAGTGTAATAAAGTGTATTTAAGTGTAAAAAAAAAACAATAACAAAAGGCACTTCTCAGACGTCTACCGATGGCACACAAATTGCCGCAACAAGTCACGACTAAAGTTTCGGCTTAGCCGAAGGTTCGGCGGCTTTTTGGCAGAAACCGAACCTTCGGTTTGACACTACATAGGAGTTATATGTTTAAACTGTTGAAAATTTAATTTTTTCGACTGTTTGACTGGACTTTTGATGAATAAAGTGCTATTATATCAACAACAGGTGTTTGAACATAGAGCTATAAATAGCTTACAAGTTTTATTTTTATTATGTATTTATTGCATTTGCATTTCAATATTGTGTTTCAAAAACATAGTTTATTAAACATTTTTTTATCAGTGATTGACAATAAAAAAAATACCGACAAAACAATACTTTTAATTGAAAAAAGAAACAAAAAATACAAAAAAATCACAAAAATATATAAAAAATATATCTACATACACGTAAAATAAAAAATAAATGTAGGTATGTCTGCAAAATTAAAGGAGGTTTAAGAACGTAATTTTTTAAATAATTTATTTCCACAAAATTTAAGTATTTATATTCATTAAAATGTTTGACATTATGGATTGGAAACATGTGCAGGAAAAGCAACTCTTTTCTCTAGAATACGCATACCGTTAATATAAAGTATCGCCAACATCTCGGTTTGTTTGTAAACAAATAGTAGGTATATTCAGGCCTGAACAATAATAAATACCAGTAACTGTTATTGTTGTCTCTGTTAGAACAAAGCTGTGCGAGTAAGACAGACAAACGTATATGTTGGCTACGTTTTTTTTTTCAGTTATTACAAATGAAATGCCTATTCTAGAGAGAAGAGTTATTAGTTCGTCGAGGAAAAGATATAAAACATTAAACGCTGGCTAAAAAAATGGAACAGTTAGTTATAATACGAAGTACAAAAATTTGTAGTTACACTCCGTGGTATAAAATACCACATAAATAAATAGATAAATATTTTTGACTACGCCACAGGTAAAAATTAATATTGACATAGGTTGTAAATTGTTATGAATTTTCCATTGAAATATACTAAATGCAAGTAATATTTATTTTAAATAAGTAATTTGTAATAATAAATACCTATAGTTATAGGCTACCTATATTATGCACCGCGTAATATGCCAATATTTTACATAAATATTACAGTTAAACATGCATTGATATATTTTCAAGGTCGTACACACAAAAATATCGTAAGAAAACAAACAAAATTGGCATAATTCAGAGTTTATGAATGAAATCGTTGGGATCAAATAACATCACAGGTCTACAAATTAAAAAACCTTCTATAGACGGGTGAAAAAATGAAGAAGTTTATAAAATAAGAAATCAAATTGGCTTAACTTTTCCTGTATTTTTAGAACATATCCTTCTGTTTTTTCTTTGTAGCTTTATGGGATTGTTTTCCTGGCCGCACCATTATCAGAAATTTATTAAAAGAAAAATTAATTGAAATTAATTTTACATTTTACTAGTGTAAAAATGTAAAAATATATAAATTATTAAAATTCATATATATCGGAAACTAATACTGCCCTCCTAGGCTAGAAAGCAGTAACTCCACTTCTCGCATAGCAGCGTTTTCAAAATTTTCAGAGTTGACGTGAAAACGTTGCTATGCGAAAAATGGAGTTACTACTTTCTAGCGTAGTAGGGCAGAATAGTCCAACGATAAAAATTATTACATAAGTTTTTGTAGGGAAATGAACATTATTTTCATTTATGCAAAAAAAATGTCCTACTATAAATAATAAGTGAGATATCGCTAAAAATTATAGTCTTTGTCCATTTTGTCCCCCTTGTCCTACGCTAATGTTAACCATATTTGATGTGACGCAAACAGAAAAGGTCCTGAATCGTTTGGTGAAAGAATTTTTCAAATCGTACATTCTGTTCAAAAGTTATAAGGTTTACATACAGACCGACCGACAGACAGACAGACAGACATTTTTTTAACACCCACTGTTTTCACATTCTCTCGACGTTTCATGACATTCTTAAGCCAAAAATTTAAAAAAAAAATGATTTTTCGGTCGATTTTAGTAACGGATCTCCACCCGTAAAATTTAGACATTAAAATCGTTGCCAGAAAATACGTTTTTGGAGACTTTTTAAGTTTAAAAAATTAAGCAATAGATCATGTGTACACACACGTACTGTTGCCACATTACTAACTGGCACCTGTGAGCTGAGGTAAGGGGAAGAGAAGAGCTAAAGTATAGCATGTAAGTATAGGTGACCTTGAATTTTTCACATTCCACATTCATAAAATGTACACAGTACACACACGTGTGTATTCGATTTTAAATTTGAAAATTAGATCCAGGGCAAACAAGTAAATAAATGCTTAGGGGTGTACCAAAGGGGGGAGCCGCCACCCATCCACTCTTGAAAAGGTCGTAAATTTGGATTTATATTTTAAAAGTTGGTAAATTTGTTTTCCAAAGTTGGGAAACTGTTGTCTAGTTGGAAAAAAATTTGTTCCAGTTTGGCCATTGTTTGGTTAGTTGGAAAATTGTTATTCTTTGTTATTTATTTATAAAAATTTCCGATAGGGTAGGACATGTTTTAAGTCATTAAAATTCCCGTCAGGGATAAAGCTTTTTTTTTTCAGTTATCAAAATTCCCGCCAAGGATAAAGCAGATCCTTTTAGAAGAAGAAGTGGACCTTTTAAAGGAACTTTAAATTAAAACCCTCTCCAAAATTGATGCAGACTAGTGTAGAATCTGCAGGTTGAATCATCATACGGATCTCTAGTTAGCCTACTGCTACAATTTACCTGCAGGTCAACCGAACAAAGAACCCGGGTTTGCAGGTGACGTGTATGTGTGTGTTAGACAGACCACTCATAGTCAGAGTGCTTATAAACATTTTTCACAAGATATTTTCTCCCAGATGAAATTAACTTATATCTTAAGTAGATTTGAATTAAGCTACAGTCGAAACTCCATAACTCGAACCTCCACAACTCAAAATGTTCCATAAGTCGAAGTTTACTCATGTTTCCCGCACATTTTCTGTTGCAAAAATGTATTTTTACCTCTCTAACTCGAATTTCTATAACTCGAAAATCTGCATAATTTGAAACCAGTCACCCGCAAATTTTCTATTTTAACAATGTATTTTCACGTCTCTAACTCGAATTTTCTATATAACTCGAAAATCTCGAAACCACAGTAACACATTATTCTTCATAATTCGAATTTTCGGGCACCATAAAATAAAGTCGCAAAAAAGTCCAAACGAAATTTCTCTAACTCGAACTAATTTCGCGGTCCCTTGAGTTGCGAGTTATGGAGTTTCGACTGTATTTCCAAATTTCAAGGTTCTGGACCAGGTGTCTTGGTGATAAAAAGGTAGGTACCATGAATTTTTTTTTTAACTTTCCGAGTCTTATAGATTTATGATAAAACTGTTGTATTGGGTTAAGTGTAAGAATAGCCATAGGCTAAACTTCGCCCTTTTCTTTAAGAAATAAAGGCTATTATTATTATTATTATTATTATCACATTGAAATTAAGCTATTTTCACAGTTACAAACAATAATTCTGGGGCCCAGGGTTAACAACAGCTTTTAAAAATGCATTTCACATGTTTTCTCATAGAATAACATTTGGCGTGCACTAATTTGATACGAAAATAATGTTAGCTCCTTCTTTCAATAAAACAAAAGCATAAATCACAGCAAACCTTTTTTGATTCAAATTAAGTGTGTCTAGAAAAAGTTACGCCGCGTTAGATGGGTGGGGGGGTGTGGGGGTCAAAAATGGCCAAATATTGCGTTACGTAATACTTGAACGTTCCCTAGCTTAGAATATACTTAAAGGTAAAATGCTACCGGGATAGAATAACTAGTTAAAAATTTCTACCAGCTTTTAAATCACTGACATTTCCAGGTAAGTTGATTTTATAACAGAAAGCCAGTGTTGTACGATTTGCTACGCACAGGGATTTAATTTCACTTCTCACAACTTATAGTAGGTTTATTAGGTACCTGTAACCTGTATAATATAGTTTTACAGGGGCATTCGGAAATAGGTAGCAAAATGTTATGTCTTTTCCTATGAAGGCATGACAAAAAATAAATGATGAGGATTGGATAAAATTATATTACTATTAATTTTTTGTCCTACGATCAATTTTAAACGAGTTATCGTCAAAAAAAAGAATTTTGTCCCTTTGGAAACCTTATCCAACTCAAATTTTAACCACACTAACGGGGCGCAAACTAAAAGGTCCTGAATCATTTAGCAAATAATTTTTTTAATCGGGCGTTCAAGAGATTACATGTAAATAGACAGACATACGGACAGACAGATGGATATTTTTTTATCAACCAATTTTTCACGTTCCGGGAAACATATTCTATATACGCACCTTAGGAAAATTTTTGAGGGATACTACGTACTGTACAATATTAATATCTGTAAAGGGACCTTTACATTTAGATGAAATAATCTTTCTTAAAATTTTGACTCACCCTGTATAATGTTTGAATAGGCCATTTTGAATTGGGTGTGTAATAAGTTTTGAATGGTCATATTTACCTCGCCCATTCATAATATTTTACTATAGAATTGGAATATTATAACTTCATTCATATATTTTATATTCTGTGAATGTGAAAATACACTTTCAACTGTTTTAGAATTAAAATTAAATCATAAGATGTCACAAATACCAGCCATGTTCCTGTGAAATGACCCGGAGAACGCATAAGAAAAATTCAATAGAGAACTTGAGATGAAAAATACACAATTAAAAAAAATCTTTAAAAATAAAATACTGCCGCCAACAAATTAATATTTTTCCCTATATACATGGGCTCATTAAAACAAAAACAAAACAAAAATTAAAAAATAAAAAAAAATAAATAAAAAAAATAAATAAAAAAAATTCAGTTTTTCAAAAAAAAAATCCAAAAAAAGTTTCTTTTTACGTAAAACGAAAAATAAACTAAAAAAATATGTTTTTGAAAAAAATAGTTTTTCCAATTTTTACCAAAAACAATCCCAGCCTAGAAATTTGGATAATCATCCTGTGGTCCAAATTTAAAGTCTTTAGCCCGAAGCGTTCTTGAGGACACACAGACCGACAGACACAATTTTTTTTGACGGAAATCATATTTTTTGGATATAAAACGTTCAAAAAAGCAGTAAAAATTTTTCGAATTTTTTTTACTAACGCAAGACTTTTCTTGGAGAAAGTAAAACTAACTATGAGAAGTAAATTTATACTTAACATTCAACCCTCTCTTCTTAATAAATTTATTAATCCAATACATACAGATAATAAGACAATTACCAGCTTTATTTTAAATAGATAAACTCAATAATAACCCCAGCGTGGCTTTTACTTTATTGAGTGGATAATTATTTATTTTACCCACTCAACTGTCACTTGTCAAATTATTTTCTTGTAAATGTCATTAAAATTTTTAATAAAAATATGGATTCCTAAGATATTTATTGGATAAAACCTTGTATGGCACTCATGGGTAAACCGATATTGCCCACTAGTACCATAAATAACTATTATTCTGGTAGATCCGGATTAAATTTACGAAATCCGGATCAACCAACATAAATAAATTTATTGAGAAAAGAGGGTTAAATTATATTAAGTCATATTAGTCCACAATCTAAAAACACTTGTGTCCACTTTTGTGTTGGGAAAAATGTTATAATTTAGAAGTTATAAATGCCTAAAAGGGGTCAAAGTAGGTGTTTTCCACTCGGGTGGTGATTTCGCATTTTCACCCGAGTGAAAAAAGCTTTGATAAAATTTATCCCAACATGAAAGTGAACACAGAAGTGTATCCAGCACTGTATTAAGCTCCTAAATTTGTCTACAGGACCTAGTCCTGGGTAACAATTATATATTTTGCGACTCTTATAAGCTCATAATCACACGCATTTTGCGTGTTCTTATAGGCCCACAAGAGGTCTCTACTTTTTTTTCTGTTGGGTTGGCAACATACAAAAGCCTATCTCTTGACGTTTTGCGTGCAAATGTCAATGTCGATTTAAAGTTTAATTTTTTACAAAATTTTGTGTTTGGGTTATTTTTTACCGTGTTAAAATTGTGGACTGGTTAATTGCAGGAACCAAACGAGACCATGAACACTCCCCTGAAACCATACCTGGACTTTTTAAAAGAAACAGGGATGCTCTGAGGAGGTCTGTGCGGTAAACACAAAGGTCCCTAGGGACCAGGTGTTGAGGGCTATGAACCCCGCATTGAAACAACTAAACTAACTAAACTAATTGCAGTGAAAAAAGAAGAGATAACTGTAAAATATATCAAAATATCATTTGTTCTTAGAATTTTAAACATAGTGTAAACTGTAATGCCAACCCACAACAAAAATCCCTAAATCAGTCATCAATTTAAATGTAAGTTTTTTAAATTTTCGAGCAAAATAGAAAAAATTGTATAAAGTACTAGTTTCATAACACGTTTTTAGAGCACTAGTACTTTATAAAACTCGCCGCAAGCGGCTCGTTTTCTAAACTTGTACTCGTGCGCTAAAAACGTATGTTATGAAACTAGTACTTTAATATACTATTTTGTAAAGAACAAATTTTGTTTTGAATTGTCCTGTTTCTCTGTACGAAATATAAATTTTACGTTTATACAGGGTGATCCATAACTGGCATGCCAAAATTTAAGAGGTGATTCTAGATCCAAAAATATAAAAAAAGTTCCTATAAAGGTTGGTCCGGAAATGAGCCCTAAGGGATCTATGGCCCTTTAAAATTGTAATAAGGTTTTTAATTAATAACTCGGGTACCGTTTAAGCTAGAGCGGCGAGCTTTTGCATGTATACTAGTATTAATAAGGGCAATAAGTTTATGTTAATTAATTTTTTTAATTTATCCAGAGGCGTGCCCAGACGGACAAAATATATGAGGCTTAAAACATTTTTGCCCCAAACTTTTCTATGTGTATGTTTTTTGGATTTGTTGTAAAAAATATAGATTTCTAGAGTAAAAATACATATAAAATATCATATAGTGTAACACTGTAGGAGCATCCGTTATCAAAAAAAAAAATGCAATTAAGAGGAAGTAACATTTTGTGCCACCAAAAACGTTACTTTTTAAAAGGCTATTACTCCTTTAATATTAAATTTCGGTGTTTTGGTGTATAATACTTTTTTGCTCAGTTTTAAATGAAGAATCACCCCGCAGCATTAAAATTTTATTGGTGCTTTTTTTTGTTCCCCATTCAATACGTCATCTTCGAAGGGCCGTAGCTCCCTTAGGGCTCATTTCCGGACCAACCTTTATAGAAACTTTTTTTCATATTTTTGGATGTAGAATCACCTCTTAAATTTCGGTACGCGAGTTCTGGAACAGGCTGTATGTAACCAATAAACTTATTTATGAAAAAAAATATAAAAACATAATTTATTCAGTATAAAGTATGTAAAAGAAATACATACATATAAAGATGTAAAGGTTATGTGAGACATTTTTCGTTAAAAATAAATAACCACAATAATAGTGGCTAATAATCCTTAATTGTTCGTCAACTCTCCATTTACAGGCAAATTATTTAAACAGATGACATTCTCTGTGTAGAGAAAGAAATTACAATATACGGGGGTCGGTGTTTAAGTACCTACTCAAAATGATCAAAATTTGCGTTACGTAATACTTGAAGGTTCCCTAATATTAAGATTAAATTATATATTTTTTTACTTATTAATAGGAAATTTAACTGAAGCTTTAATTTACCTTTTAAATTTACGATGTCGATGCAATAATCTAAACTCAAGTTTAAAAATAACAATTTTATTCACAATTGGATAATTACATATATACATAAAAGTTGGAAAATTAATTATTATTTACTGCAACTTCCCAAAAAGTTAGAAACACCTCATTTCCCTCCCATGGTCGGGAAGGCTCTTGTAGCTAACTTCACGTATGTCACTTGTCAAAAACTTGAATTTTTCGACCTAAATTTTATGACAAAACAGTTTTAAATGCATCTATTTTTTCATTTATTCATGATTTATTTTTATAAAATAACATCACATAAATTTAATTATATTTTTTTGGCATTTATGAAAAATAGTGACTACTTCCTACTTTATAGGTTATTATATTACTATTTTTTGGTTTAGTTAAACGTGATAAACTTTAGTTAAAAGGAAAAACGCATTACAGTATGAGATACCTAACTTTATATAACAAATAATCAAAATTAGTTTTAATGTAAGATAAATTCAAGAATTACCTTGGTGGCCAATCATTTGTCGTATTTCTTTGCTGTATCCCTACTATAATCAAATTTTTGATTAAGCTTTAGCTAGTGTATACATTTAAATTTTCTGTTTTTCTTCGTATTTTACACAGAAAACTATAAATAAATAGTTTATTTATTAACTTAATCATGTCTCAATAAAAGTCTGATGTCACAAAACAAAAAAAAACAAACAAACAAACGTACTCAAAAACAAAAACAGGTGCTGCCCTTTATCGCTAAAATAACGAAGTAACGTAGGCATTTCTACTAGTTTTTAGATAACAACATTTAAATGTATTACTTAATTTAAACTAAGTGAATTTAAATGTTTTAAGATTGTTAATTAAAAAAAAAAACAAACTTTATTTTATTGATTTCTATTTATTATTCTATATTCAAAAAGCAACATTTGTAACAAACTTCAATGCAATTAAACTTTTCAATATGGCGTCAAAATTCAAACAGTTTTCGTAGATTTATTGTTTTTAAAGAAATTACATTTCAAAACAAACAAAAAAAAAGAAGAAGGCAAATAATTGTAAATAAAACAGGTATGGTTGTAAATAAAATACTATAGAAATCTCGGTTCAACATTTCATTTGTCCTTCGGGAATTAGCAAACAAATGAAACAGTTTCCACCTCGGTATGTAGTAGACTATTATTTTAAAATTAGGTTATGTTTGGCAAAATTTTACATTTTTTTTTAAATTCTGGTACCGATAGGCCGTAGTTAAATTCTTAAATTGCAGGAAATATGTTTTACAGTGTATCGTGATTTTTACTGAATCTCCTAGTTTAGATGTAGGTTTACTAATTTAAGGACTGTTTATAAATATATTCATCAATTACAATACGTTAGAGAGAATGAAAGATTGGTTAAAAATGGGATTACAAAAATAAAGATAGGCATAGAAATACATCATTAATATAATTTTAGATTTGCAGATTTTATTTTAATTACGTAGATTTTAGATATCTAAGATATGACTTCATTTAATTGTTATTAATCTTAGTAGTTTTATACATTTGAGAATATAATTTATATATATATATATATAGTATGCTGTACTAATAAGTGAAAATACCTTACGATGGTTTTTTACCCCTCTTTTCTGTAATCTAAAATCGGCTTATTGTTTGCTTTTTAATTTATAAAATATAATTTATTTGTGGATTAATACATTATAATTAAGAGGTGTATTTATTAAATATAAATTATATCCTCTCCCTAAATATCAATTCGTGATACTAGGTTAGGTACCGGTGCTTTTTTTTCAAATTTTACTCATATTAATACCATTTTTTGGAAAATGCAACTCCTGCTAAAACAGTTGTTGCATTTTCGTCATTGGACTTAATATTCGTAAAATTTATGTAAAAAACCACCGATACCTAACCTAGTATCACTTATGATATTGCCCCTGAAAATACCAACAAAATAATTCTCGGTAATTTCAAAATTTATTCCATTCTTTTTAATAATATATCCCAAATAATGTACAATGTAAACACCGATAGACCCTCGTATCACTGAAGTGAATTTAATTTCGTATAATGAGCAGATTCTGCGAGAAGTTTCCGAGCTACTGGCGGCAAAAAGCAAAAAGAACGAAACGAATGTATACGAGTCATTTAAAATTTATAAATGCAGATAATTGAATGTCAATGCAATTACGGGAATCAAAAACGCCTTAGATACGTTTTTGTTGGTATTACAGGCAATATATTTTTATTGGATGATAACGGAGGAGTTTCCAGTGCTCGCATAGGCGCCGCGTCGATTCTATCGTTGACGCGAGGTTTTAAATATTTACATTTTTATTTTCTTCGAAAAACACCGATATATTTACATATTTATAGTTAATATGTATATTCAATATTGTTGTGTGTAACAAATTAGTCGTCAAATGTTTCGATTTAGTGACCTTTATAAAAATTTCCCTCATAGTTCGGCAAAATTATTCCGTAAGCCTATGTTTCTGTGTTTATTTTCAATGTTGATGAGTCATAACTGAATTTATACCGATTAATGTTTATGAAGTAAAAGACGGTAAAACCAATGCGCATCCGATTTAAACCCGCGCAAAGGCTAGCCGCAGCTATTATTGGAATTTCCAAAATCACGTGTTGCGCCAGCGGGTTTGCGCAGTATTACCTAGTATTATACTTTTTATAGCTTGAAATTTCTTTTATAAAACAACTTTCCAAATGCCGGTCTGTCTGTGTGTCACTTTTTATGCGCACGATAGCTCAACAATAAAAGTTTTAGGAAATAGTATATTACGCACCTACTTTTTAGTGCATGAGCGCTCGATGTGCACTGAAATAGTTTGCGTCGTGGTGCGTATACTATTTTTTCTACGACCTAACACCTAAACATAAAAAAAAATCAAAAATTATTTAAAATTAGTTTGTCAATTTGAGGTTATTTGTTTGACTTTTATTAATTTTCTGACAGCAGGTATGTAAAATCAGCTGATCGTCACTTCCCATCCGTTGTCATAGGCGGGTGGGAAATACGCACTAACTACTAACTAGGTCGTAGGAAAAATCAAGTCCTATGAGAATAAGAGCCTTATTGTTCTTAAAAAATGCGAGAATACCCTATTTTATTTAATTAATTATTTTTTTACTGAACTTATAATTGTATAGTATTATTTATATTTTAATAAACACCTGTATAATTATAGGAAACCTTGGAATTGATACGGTTAGATACTAAAAATACCTACAAGCAAGACATACCTTATAATGGGGATATATGTTGCAACTAAGTACAATATGTTTTGTATACATTACAATAGTTATTTATTGTATGGTACAACCATTAAAGTGTGGTTTGATTTTTTTTTGTAGGACATTTTGCAACGGCGCTTAAGGATTTTTTTACGACCACAAAGAAATTAAAAATGTATCAATTTATTTTAAATAAGGGAGCGTTCAAGTATTACGTAACGCGCTAGGGGGGGTCTCTAAACGTTACGCCGCGTTACAGAGGGGGGTGGGTGTCGGTAAAAATGTTACGTAACATTTAAAAAATTATAAACTCATAAGATATTTATTGGATCACGTTTTTAACAATGACCTAGGCCTAAAGAGATGGATTCATTGCTAATTTATTGCACACAGCGTGGTTAACAGTTCACTAAATCCTTTAAACAAAAACAAATTAGAGATGGGGTCAAAAATGGCCAAATTTTGCGTTACGTAATACTTGAATGTTCCCTAATGTATTGCTTATTGGCTCAAAAGACAAAAGAATGACTCAAAAAAAAAAACTACTTTTATAGTTTTTACTGAAAGAGTTTGACACCATGGACTGGATGGTTGCTTAAAATCCTTAAAATGAATGAGGTAAAATATAGTGATATAAAAACTTGGATAATAAGAATCCGATGGGGAAAAATCAGTCCTTTAAAATATAATGCTATTATTATTATACAGGGCGGGCCATCTAAGACGTATAGGGAATTTTTTGGCGTTATTTCTAAAGCTATCAATTTAAAATTAAAACTATTGATTATAGACCCAATAAGCTATTAGTCTGACCAAACAAAACATTTTAACTAGCTTTTATTTTGGAGTTGCGGCCATATGAAACTGAATTTCAATGATAAAGTTTAGTTAAAAACTTGAAAATCTAAAAATATTTGCTTTTTCTTTAACGTTTAATACTTTTTTTTAACTAGTAACTCGATTTTTTAAACAAAAAATCTAAATTGAAAAATTAATAATTTTAAAATTTTCTTACAGTGTATTTAAATAAAATGATTTTATTTAGTTTGCTGTGATAAAAATTTTCTAATCGTGAGTCTTTCATAAATGTCAATTTATTTTACCTATGATGTCAACTGACTTTTTCTTTCGCAATAACTATGTTCGAAATTAAAAAATAAACTTATTTTTTTGATAAATTAGTGAAAAATGGATTAAAAAATAGGAATATGAATTTTATCACCAACCAGCATAATTTGAATAAATGTAGTTTTTGAACGTTTTTAAGTTAAGCAATTAGAAGTATAATTTAGTTCATTGTATTAGCTCTTGTATCTCTTGGCTTCCGAGACAAGTAAAACCCAAATTTAAATAAAACTCGAGGTAAAACTGCACCATTTTTATGAAAAATAAACATGCACCAGGCTTTTCTTGCTTATTTATAATCTTTTATCACTTCCAAGTTATAATTTTAAAACTTCTCACTGAATAATAATTTTTCGCCAAACCATGGTTTACAAACTTCCTAATACATGCTATTATTTTATTTTTCTAAATATCTATTTATTTATTATAATTATTAAGTATTTTTCTTGTTCATAAATAAAAAACTAACATTTTCAAAATTATTCAAGTGTCACAGCAAGCTTTATCTACTTGCGTTCAACTCATACACTGTTAAATTTTTTTAAAAATAACTATTTTTTAATTTCAGTTTTTTATCTTAAAACTAACGTTATTAGTTATGAAAAGTATGGAACGTTAAAGAAAACGCAACAGTTTTTTAGATTTTAGAAGTTTTAACTAAAGTTTACCAATTAAATTCAGTTTCATATGACCGTAACTCCAAAACCAAAGCTAGTTAAAAAATTTTGTTTAGTCAGATTTATAGCTTATTGGGTCTATAATCAATAGTATCAATTTTAAATTGGCAGCTTTAGAAATAACTCCAAAAAACGCCCTGTACGTCTTAGATGGCCCGCCCTGTATAGGTAAAATTTTAAAGATAAATTGGACAGATAGAGTTCCAAACAAGAGCATAATGGAAATAATATCGGAATGATATGGAAAGGTTAGTTTGGAAAAGGGACCAAAAGGTGGGCCACATACATACATGGACAACTTACCTTATTGATTGTTGGGTGTTTAAAGAAAGGATGTAGGGTATGACAATTTTGGAAAAAATAGCTCGAGATCGATAATTTGATAATTACACGGATTTGGTATTCACGTATATCGTATATGAGGGGTTTAAATTAAATTTTAAAATTTATTTAATTAAATTGAACACATACTAGACTAGACTAATACCAAAGGGTAAACAGTTGGAACAAATTATATATTTCTATAAGAGATTACCTTTAAGGTTTCGTTTTTTTTTCTTCCAATTTGTACACCTGAATTTCTCAGCGGTTTACCACTCGACTTTTTGTGGGCAATTTTGTTGCTATGAAAGTTTGTTGCAAGAATTTTTCAGTCACTGCACATGCCTACAGGCCAGTTTGATGCTATTTTTCAGCAATCAAAATATATAGAACTTGTTCCATTTTTAGGCGATTTTCTCGAAAGTTTTATAGTTTATAGTAAATTTCGTGGTACCAATCTGGAAAAAAATACCAAAGCGGGCAAAACTGTCATTTTAGTAACCTTTGTCGTTTTTTGATTGTTTTTTTAATTTCAGATTGTTTTGTCATTTTTAATTCTTTTTTGGATCCTGTGTTTTATTCGCTGTAAAAGCAAATATTAGGTTAGGTTTTATTGTATTTCTGTGTTTTGAATTGGATTTAATTGGATCCTGTGTTTTATTCACTAAAAAGTAAATGCTAGGTTAGGTTTTTGTCAACAAACGTCCAAATTGTCTGGTTGGCAACATTGTTTGAATTGCTGAAACTTGCACCGTGTAAACGATCAAGCAAGACAAATCAACGTGAAATTGCCCTCTTGCTATATCTTGCCACAAACTTGCATAGCACCAAACTTGCGTAAAACTTGCTCCGTGAAAAGGCGCCTTTATACATTAGTATTATGTTTTATTATTTATAAACAACAAAGGCAGTAGAACATAATATGAATAATGGGAGGCATAGCGTAGTGGCTAGCGTGTGCACATAGCAAGCCTACTAACGTGAGTTCGATTCTCACTGGCGCCAATTTGCCTTTTTCAGTTAATTAATAATTGAAATTTGGCGAAGGCGATAAGTGAAACGGACACTGCCTAGAAACTGGTTCGAAAGTCAGTATAAGCCGGTGGTTCCCTCTACTACTAGCCCACACAAGTCCTGGACTTAGGGGATGCTTAAGTAGAATAGTACGAGGTTAAACAAACAAACAAACATAACCATAGGCGTCGACTCCAGGGGGGGTCGGGGACCCGGCCCCTAGAATATGATCTATACTTTTCAATATTATAAAAGCTTCACAATTTTTAAATATTTTAGTCTTTTTTTTACTTATTAATAAAAGTTTATAACTTTTATGTAATTTTTTTTTCCTAAAAAAATCCCCCTTCCTGGGATTTTGAAAAGTCGGCGCCTATGTGAATAACAAATCCGCGAACTCTGATAATGACATACTGCTAAAACGTCACATGTTTTTTTTACTAAAAAGTTCAATGTCGAAAAAATTTTATGAAAAAGTAACAAAAGAAAAATATACTAGAATAAAAATCTTATTTTTGAAAAATAATACATCCATGGCAAAACTATAAATTAAAAGCTTTTAATCACGATCACGTCCCACATCAATAATGCCACTCAAACGTGGGGTTGAATAACTTTCGAGGGTGGCTATGGACGTGACTAAAAAATGGCCCACTTTAATTTATTGCTCTCTATTATTTGCATTAGGGTGAATTCGGACACTGTCGATGTCATTAAATATATTTTCGCCCTTTAAACTTTTTCAAAATTAAAATACTAATATCGACTTGCGACTTGGCGGTCATTTTCCTTTCAATATTTTCTCCCGGCTGTATTTTATATATGAAGAGTGCCACTAACATAAGGGCCTAACCCGCAAAATTATTATTTTACAGGAGAAGCAAAAATGTGATAATGATGATTTTTTTTCCAATGATATTTATACTTAATATTAATGTTATTTTAATAGTGTTTGACTTTTTACATCGTTTTATGTATATTTCAATAAAAAAAATTGAAATAAGGCCCTAAACAATACCATTAATTATCAAAAGGACCTAACCCACGTTTCTTATAAGGTTGTTTTTGCATAAAATCTTCTCTTTGCTAGTCTTATATATAGGTTCATAAGCCTTTTTTAATCAAGAATAGTTGACGGTAAATATTTGGGTGGGGCAAAAAAAGCAAATTCTTAAAAAAGCCTTACCTACCCGTTTATTATAAGATTGTTTTTTTTATAAAATCTTGGCTTTTATAGTTTTAAATAGGTTCACAACCTTTTTTAAACAAGAATAGTTAACGGTAAATATTTGGGTGGGGCAAAAAAACAAATTATTAAAATTTGCACCCCTAACCTTCATTTCCAATGCATTTTTGCCAGTTCTAGTAACATATTAGGAATTTTTATTAACTAGAGCGATAAAGTACGTTAAGTAGTACCCATTTCAAGCAAAACCCGTTTTTCGCAAAAAATGAGGGTTATGCACTCTTCATATGTCTTAAAGTACAGTTAAATTAAGCAATTTCTAAAACGCCAGATTCTGATTCCAGTTCCTTTGGGTGCTAGAAGCCCCAAAAAGGTGGTGAAATGAGGTAACCTAAAAATCTATTTTTAATTTACCAGAGTCAAACAATTACATTTATTACTTTCAGATTAGGCTATCATTACAGTTTCAGTCACATACACAATTATTCTGCAGGCCAAGGGGTAAAGAGTTCATTTGACATCTGTCAATTCTAATTTTTTTCATTTAATTAAAAAATCATTTCATAAATATGAATAAATTTTAAATTCTTTAAAAATCTGGAAATGGCATAATTTGTCAAAGGCACTTTTTAAAGACTGTTTTACCCTTTGGACCCAAAATTATTGTGTATATGAAAACAGCTTAATCTAAATGTAATAAATGTGGGCAATGTCAAAAACAGGTTTTTGGGGTACCTCATTTTCACAGTTTTTTGAGCTTCTAGAAGCTAGCTTCTAGAATTCTAGAACCCAAAGGAACCGGATCCAGAATAAAATACAGCTGGAAGAAAACAATTAAATTAAAATAGTCACCAGATCTCCGGCTAACTATAGGGTCTCCAAATTTTTTATTGGCGCAAAAAAAACATTGTTTAGACTAAACTAAGTATGCAACACACTGTATATTAATTTTGCTCAAACTGATAAAGGTCGATTCTGGCATAATTATCACTAACTTCACTAAACTGAATCAAGCAATTAAGAAAATTAAGAAACATAACCTCAAATTCTATTATAAATTTTCCGTGGTATGCAACAATAAGGTAACTGCCAAATAGAAATAAGGTAACTGAATAAGTAAAAAAACAAATATCTATTTCGTAGGACGATTATTACTTTATTTGCAGTTGTTGGGTCTAAAAATCGTGTTTTAAAACCACCTTATCTCCAAAAGTACCTATTATTTTCTTATGCAACTACTGTGTTTTTCCTTAAACTGAAAATGTAAGAATTTTTAAAATACAGAGGTGTCGCCATCTACATTTTTATTTTGATACTTGGATAAGATTGTTTATAAAATTTTGCACTGGAGTTTGTGCATTTCAGATATTCTTCTTTTTCCATGGTGTGTTTTAAGATTCTATCTTTATTTTATCTTTTATCTTAACTGTTGCATATCACAGAATATATTATAGAATTTGAGGTTATGTTTCTTAATTTTTTTAATTTATTAATTTCTTAATTCAGTTTAATGAAGTTAGTGATAATTATGCCTGAATCGACCTTTAGACGAATAATAGTCAAATGAATTTAAAAATCATCTAAATTCAATCAATAGTTTTAAAATTTATTTGGTATTGAAATTGCATGAATTTATTGGCTAAGATATATTTGGAATTACAGACCCGAGGAATTCCCATAGGAATTCCTACATGAATTCACTGAGATTCCTTAGAATTCATCAGAATTCCCGAATTCTTTGTACAAATTTCGAGAAAAAAAAGTTTTTGTAAATTACTGTTTTCTATGTAGTCTACAATAAGCTTTAAAATGTTTCTTATTTAAAAACAATGTACAAATTCATATTTTAAATCGTCATTTGTGTATTTTTGCACATTAAAGGTCATCTGCGATAAAGCGATAACTGTTTTATAGTAAAAACGTAAATTTTTATCCTCGTTTTTATCTATGTTATTAAAGTGCAGTAAGTAATAAATGCAAATTATTATTTATTTTCCTAAAGACGTATTTTTTAGACTGGCAATTGATTTACAACCTACGTTAAAGTTATTTCTAAAAATTGTAATATTTTTTATCATGTGTGTAATAAGATTACTAATAACGTAATAACGAATTTAAATATGTTTTTAATCACAATATTTTTAATTGATAAGCGTCAGAGCCTCTGATCTAGTAGGCAGTTGGTAGCATGACATTTACATTTTCAGAACCTTAACCCCTTCTGCTCCAGCCGGTTTTTCAAGGTACAGATCCCTATACCAGATTCAAACTTATATGGGAAATCCCGTAAACAAATATCCAACTGTGGATATTGTGGTATATTTTGCTATACCTGCAAATATCCATACGTGGATAAAATGGAGCGAAAGGGTTTAAGTTTGCATTCTCAACTTAAAGGTTCCTGTCACGATTCCTATCAAGTTGACACTAACGATTTTCAATAAAGTAGTGGTTTATCTAATTCGGGACACCCTGTATCTGATATACCACTACAATGAATATAAAAATTACTAAGAGGTTTTTAAAAAATATTCTAATGTAATCGTATATTAAAGTACTAGCTTCATAACATACTAGTACTTTAGAAAACTCGCTCGTTTTCCAAACCTGTACTCGTGCGCTAAAAACGTGTTATGAAAAGAGTGCTTTATACAATTTTTTCTATTTTGCTCTAAAATTTAAAAAACTTACATTTAAATTGATGACTGATTTAGGAATTTTTGTTTTGATTGGCATTTCAGTTTACACCATGTTTAAAATTCTAAGAACAAATGATATTTTGATATATTTTATAGTCATCTCTTCTCTTTTTTACTGCAATTAACCAAGCCACAATTTTAACACGGTAAAAATAACCTAAACACAAAATTTTGTAGAAAATTCAACTTTAAAGCGACATTGACATTTGCACGGAAAACGTCAAGCGATAGGCCAGGTCTGTTGCCAACCCAATCAACAAAAAGTACAGACCTCTTATGGGCCTATAAGAACACGCAAAATGCATGTGATTATGAGCTTATAAGAGTCGCAAAATAGAAAAAATTTAAAAATTATATTTTGTTACAATGATCTTATATGTCTTTTATAATTTTATAACATTATTATCTTTTAATACCAATTTTATGATGTTCTAAATGACTTCCTTTAACAATTATTGTACTACATAAAAGGGACTAAAAAATAAAAGCTAACCCTCTTTTGCATGATTTTTTTTTAAATTCTCATTTAGCTAAAATAAAGCCACGGTGGATTTTTAGGGTAATTTTTTTGGCAACCACGATTTATTGTTATTAATTGATTATATGAGTCTTGTGGATAATTTCTGCAAAAAATTAAGAAAATCTATCTGTTGCTTCGTTTTTTTAGACAAAAATGTTAATTTAATTGACATAACTACAGTTCGTCTAAAAAAAATTGACTAACATTTTCGTTTCCAAAAAAGATTCGTATAAATTTACATTTAGTGATCAATTTTGAGTAAAACTAAAAAAAAAATTATCGTGGGGAGAATTTTTAGAAAATCGATTTTCTTTTGTTTTCTTAAACGAGTGCTTTATTTTATTAAGAATCTGGCGTAAGGAAGTATTTTTCGAAAAAAAATGTAATTAACAAAGATGGTCCATTTTAAATAAGCTTTCATTTGGGTTTCGAATTATTTCAATTGCTTTTTAAATAAAAAAAGTTATATGTATTTAAATTTAAAGATTGCTTTTTAAATAAAAAAAGTTTTATGTATTTAAATTTAAAATTTTATATTTTTCTTTGATTTTTCGTTAACAAAAGGTTAATAAATAAAGAAAATGGTTACAATTACTTGAAAAAATATAAGGAATATGAAAAGCATGAGGATTTGCCAAGAATTAAAGAAAAAACAAGAACATTTAAAATTAACTGTCACAAAAACAAATATTTTCGATAATTTTGTATGCCTAAATTAATGGGGAGTCCCTAGTACAAGCTTAAAGCTTATTTGGGACTCCCCATGACTTTGTAATATATTGCCTAATAATTAAATAAACAAATAAATAAAATCAGTCTTTGGTAAGTTTTTACCGCCACAAATATTTAGGCTGAGCCAATATGGCTGACCAGCAACAACTTTGCTATCATTGATATGCCCAGGATTCGATTTATTTTATTAGTGGATTTAATTTAATGTGAGCAGTGATTTTAATATTATTAAAGAATTTTTATTAATTTTTAACGAAAATTAAACCTTGTGTATCTCTCAGTATGCAGAAGAGGGTTAATCACCATAATACTATTCCGTAAATTTAATTTTACAAAAAATTAATCTAAAAACTAAAATCTAAATTTTAAATATTCCAAATTAACATAAACTAAGTGATATTTATGTATTCGTATTGTATTATAATCAATTTAAATTTGTACAACACAGTCATCATATAATTTTATTGTGTTTCAAATTCACAACTTTTTGTAGGTGTGTACTACAAGCGACGTAGGTTTTAAAACGCGTTTTATGTATAATGTACCTGTTACATGAAAATAAATATTGACTAAAAATTAGTTAAAATCCAGGAGGTTTCCATAAAATATAAGTAGGGGAAGGGGCCCTAAGATGACGAAGTGGGTAAGATGACGAATCGTCTATAACAAGGGAACGGCAGCAGATGAAGCAACCGTTGCAGTCTTCCAAAACGAAGTTGGTGGAAGTAGAAGCCATTTTTGTTTAAATTAGTGATTCGATGTCATTTTATATATTAAAGTACTAGTTTCATAACATACGTTTTTAGAGCACGAGTACAAAAGCCGCTTGCGGCGAGTTTTCTAAAGTACTAGTGCGCTAAAAACGTGTTATGGACTAAGTGCTTTAATATACTATTTGAATTTTCGATGCAAAAAAACGTTGCAAGCTTCAGCTTCATGTCATTTTAACTGTACCAACTTTAGTGAAAAATTCAATTAAATGTAATATCTTAGGCTCTTTTTAATATTAAAAAATGCTATATACAGTTTTTTGCTAGAATATAATGATTTGAAGATACAGACTTTCAAACTTTAATAAATTATGCAGGTGTATTAATGGTTGCCTATTCACGTGATTACAAAACTTTCCTTTTCATAACGTTTCAAATTAGTGCCTAGTGCCGATGTTTTGACAAGGTGCTTGCAACTGTTCAGCTGGTTAATTAACTGAAAAAGGCAATCGGCGCGAGTGAGAATCGAACTCACGCTAGCCGATGACTCAAGTATAATCAGTGTTAAATAATTTCTTCATTCATAACTGCCCTTGCAATACTTTGTAGGTAAATTTTTTATCTCACCAGTCGAAAACAACATTTTATGAACGAATTTCAAAGTGATTTAAATTCAGTTTGATGTAGTATAGAATTACTTGAGTCGTTTACATTATATCAGACGCTATAGGTTCTTCAGTCGGAGCTTTTCACTTTGTTGTGGCGTACGCTCGAGTTACGTTACATATAAACTTTGCAGAATTTGAAATTACAAAGAAAGCGCGCGTCCTTCATTTATCAAATAAACCACCTGACTTTCAGCCTGAAACTTTCAGGAACAATACGCAGAAAGAAAAGACACGTTTATATTAGGGAATCCAGGTTTCGGGATCCCGATCCCGAAATCCCGAAAATTTCAAAAAGTTCGGGACCCCGATCCCGATCCCGAAATTTAAAAATGTCTCATTTCATCAGAAATTAATTTTCTTACATTAAATAAATAAAATTATAAAATTTAAACCAAAAACTTTTATTAAAATAACCAGTATTAACCATATTTTATTTAAATTTATATTTTACTAAATTAAATAATTTAATAAATAAAAAATAAAATAAACACTAATAAAAGCAAAAAAAAATTTTTTATATACGAAAAAAAAATAAATATTCAGTAAAATATTTATTATTAAAAAAAAAACAAACTTTTAAAAATTAAAATAAATAAATTAAATAAAAAGTTAAAAAAAACAAACTTTTTAAAAGTTAAAATAAATAAATTAAATAAAAAGTTAAAAAATAAACATACTTTTTAAAAGTTAAAATAAATAAATTAAATAAAAAGTTACATACAAGTTGGTAGTACCAACAAAACAAAACAAACCAAATTAAAATATAAATTCATATAAAAAAAATATATAAAAGTAATTATAAACAAACTTAAAAATTTTGAATTAAAATTATGTTTTTTATTAGCTTAAGAAACATATCTTTTAAAAAAATGGCCATGAGCGACCTCTAGATTTTTTCAAAACTTCTGAAAAAATTCAATAATACTCTTTTTTCGGGATTTTCGGGATTTTTCGGGATTTCGGGATTAAAAAATCTTCGGGATATCCCGAACTTTCGGGAACCCGAATTTCGGGACTGGAAACCCTAGTTTATATACAGGGTGGTCCATTTATCATGACAATCTTTACATTTTAATAAAAGCTATAGTCCATCCAGTCCTGCAAGATAGTAAGGAACGCGGCCTGTTATACACCATAGAGCACATTCAAAACTGCAGGAGATAAAGAAGATTCGATAAATTGCAGTGTATCAAAAATTTAATAGATGTCTGTATTATTTCCTGCAAATTCTAACTCTAGCCTAAAAAAATTGACGTTTAATGTATTTAAACAAACTACAATTTTTGTTTGTTTTTTTTTTCAACATAATTTAGGTTTTTACAATATATTAATAATATGCAAATTTAGATGGTTGTTTTTAAACACAGGTCAAAAAATTGTACAAGTCTAAGTTATTTTCTGTCATTTATATTAAGTTTTAACTTTGCACTTTAAACTGCAGGACAAATACATTGTAGAAATCTGACAATGCTCCTGCAAAATTGTTTAACAGTTGATAAATAAATTATGTCAAAATATAGATACAAAATGAATGTCATATGGTTCAATCGGATTAAATTTAGGCACAAAACATACAACACTTTTAAAATGTATGTAGATATTTTTTTATAAAAAATCCTCCATTTTTGCGCAGGAATATCTCGATATAAAACTTTCCGAAAAAATCAAAAATCCTTAAATCCTTTTGTTTTGAAAAGTTATAAGGACGCAAGTTTTAGTAAATGTTTTATTTGTATAAAGGATTAATGCCCACATTGGGCTATTATTGGGATTATACAAATCAATGAAGGGCAGCATCCTACCCAATAATAAACTATGCAACCGGCTAATTGGTTTATAAATATTACAGGAATCTATACCATTCGTAAACCGCATTTCCCGGCATTCTATGTTTAAATACTGGATAGTATTAAATACTGCCTAAATAGTAAACATACCAAAGTTTCAAATCAATCAGTTTTGTGTCCGTTTCAGAAATTCATTGATTATTCATAATTATGGAGTACACTGTAAAAATGTTTCTGGTACGGAAAACCTGCAATTTAACTACCGGCTATCGATACCAGAATTTTAAAAGAAATCGAAAATTTTAAATTTTACAGTAAAATTACATTTTTTCTTTAACTCTGGATTTTAGAAGTACAAATCTAGCCCAACTTCATATTGTAATTGTCAATCAATTTCAAGCAAAAAAAAATCTGTCGATCTGTCGGTCGATCGTTCTGTCCGGGAAATCTTGTAATCACGATAACTTAAAAACGCTTTAAGCTGGAGACTTGAAATTTGGCATACAGGTATGTTACCAAAAGTTCTCGCTTGGGATTGTTTTTGGGATGCGGCAATTTTCAAATAAAAAAAAATAATAAAAAAAATCTAACTCCACCCCCTAAGAGGCGGGGGGGTAGTTTTCGTGAAAACTGGTATATTTTTAAGTTTGCTAAAAGTTAATCTGATAATAAAAAATCCATTTTACGCGGGAGTTGATAAATGGGAAAGCTATTTTACTGGACGGTGTATTTAAAAAAAATGTAATTTTAAAACTTGATGTTAGGGATCCTAACTTAGGATGTTTAATATTAGATTTTCCACTTAAAGTTAAGGGGTACATTTAAAGATTCAGTTAAATTTTCTATAAAACTTTAAAAAAATCGGTTTAAATCATATAAATTTAATAATTTAGTCCTAACTAAAGCATATCCAGAAGCTTGCATAAGAACATAAAACATAAGAATACGGTGCCGTGATTGGCTTACAAGATACATGGCGGTACATCAAGCCAATCACAGCATCGCATTGTTATGTATTACGTTCTTATGCGAGCCTGTGGATATGCCCTTAAGTGGAAGGACGATCTCGAATCGAATCGCCATTTTGATGTATACAGTGCGGTCCAAAAGTCACCCCCCCCCTCTTAACTTTTGAACGAGTTGAGATATCGATTTCAAATTTAGAACTTTTAAATAAGACAACTTAAACTATCTTTAAGCATATATTTGATACTTTTATCTCTTAAAATGTGGGAAGGGCATGGGGGGAAAATTTTTTAAATGGAAAGGGGGGTCGTGTGATACATCATTTTAAAGCCTTTAAAATTCTCTATATAACTATATATTTTTAAATTTTTTAAACATGTTTTTTAAGGTTTTGATTTTTCAGTTTTTTGTGCTAAAAAAATACATTTTTAAGTTTTTTTTGTTAATTTTTATTTATGTCAACTAAAATTAGTTAAAAAGTATAATTTACTTTTTTTCATTATGAAATTAGGCATTTTTAAAAAATTGTTTGGAGTTTTTAGAGAAATTTTGACAAAAATACCCATTTTCAACCCTATTTTGAACCCAAAAAAAATGTTTTAAAAAAAATTAAAATATACAGTTAAATGGAGAATTTTATAAGCTTTAAAATGATGTATCACACGACCCACCTTTCCATTTAAAAAAATGTCGCCCCATGCCCCACCCTGCCCACATTTTAAGAGCTAAAAGTATCAAATATATGCTTAAAGATAGTTTAAGTTGTCTTATTTAAGAGTTCTAAATTTGAAGTCGATATCTAAACTCGTTCAAAAGTTAAGAGGGGGGGGTGACTTTTGGACCGCTCTGTATTTATATCAAATAAAGACGTTTGTTGTTATTATTACTCTCTAATTTTACCCCCATTTTTTTTACAGTGGAGTTAATCAACAAAACAATGTAAGAATAAAATTGAGGAGCTCAATGACCTACTTTGTCGTAATTTTGAATTTTATATACCTATCGGGAAAACGTAATTTTATTTTTTCTACGACTGATTTAGAATGTAAGCAAATACACACACTTTTCAAACACAGAATGAATCCATTCTAGCTCTAGATACGGTATGAATATTCCGTATCAAGTGTTAGAATGAGCACATGTAGTGCCATCTCTTGTTTATAAAAGTAAAGAAAACTGTAGCAAAATTAGCAAAAATATATATATATTTTACCATGAAACATTGAATAATTTAATGCAATTTAAATTTTTGCGTTAAAATTACATAAAGTTTTTCGTAATATTTGACCAGTTTTATTATGAATTTAGTTCAAAAAATTAAAACTGCTCCATCTATTGTTAAATATTTAAACCTGATATCTGTCACAACAATCTAACATAACCTTCAATTTTTGCATTATAATTTGTAAATATGTGCTAAAATAAAATAAAGATCTTTTTTAAGTACTGATTTGATAAAATTATTAAATAACATTTATTGATTGATTTATTTAAAATATGTGTTTTGTTGCATTTACAATGTCGAGTCACAAAAAACATTGTTTTTAACCTTGTCCGCAGTTTAAAGCCACACAGTGTTTCATATTGGCAGTCAAAGAAAAAGTATAGTCTACAACACGTTTGGAATAGTCATTCCGCGCTCGCGGGATCGTCATACTCGCCTGCCGGCTCGCGCGGAATATTGTCTATTCCATACTGGTTATAGAATATACTATTCTATCACGTGTAAACTTTTACACATCTAAATGTTCGTTCTTTTAATGTTAATATTAAACTTTTAAATAAATGTGAATAATAAAAACAAAGTTACGTTCGAGGTTTTGTTCAACACTTCAAATAAAATATTTTCATCCCCATAATTTCGGCTGTAGAGCTTTCAATTTGGTTTATTATATTTAAAGGGTACCTTAAAAAATTCCTGAGCGAATTTTATCGAATCAATAATAATTTATTATTCATAAATATGCCGAATATTTTGCGTGGCATAATTTATGATAAATTATTATACCAATTGTGAGTGGTCAAGCAAAAAGAGACCTGATGGTATAAAAAAATACTTTTGGATTTTTGGATGAACTGTGTAACCTCTTATTGGCTGAATGGACTGCCGCCTATTTAGATTAGATAAAGAGAGAAGTTCTACAGAAAGAGATAATTATTATTGTTTTAAAATAAAATTATGCATATTTGGTAAAAATAACATTTTAGATTATATTTAAAATTACATGTAGCTAAGATTTGTTTTTTTTTTTAAGTAAAAAACTATTTTTTTTTATTTTTTATAACACAGCTATGTGTACAGTAGGTCTAAAGTTTCCTAGGGAACTTATAACCTACTCCTTAATTTGACAGACATTGATAATACCCCCTTGTGTGTGTGAAGATTTTGTACTTGTTTTTGTGTTTAATAAGCTGTTTTATGTGTTCTTTAATAATTTTGCACATCATGCACATTTTTTTGTTGCACTGTGATAAAATCCAAATATAAAATTTTTAGGGAATTTTATTTTTTGGTTGGTATTGAAGACGTAAATTTATGTTGCCTAACGTATTGGACTACGTATTGATACCTTAATGGACAAGGTATCACTATAAAAAAATAAAATAGGATATACCTAAAATTGTGGTGTTTTTACCTACCTTTACAACAGTTTTGAATAAATAAAAATTTTCACACGCGTGTAGACCTGAGTTGGCACAGAAACGTGTTAAAATGTGTAAAATCGAGGGTTTATTATTGAAAAAAAGTATACAAGGATTGTGAGAATCAAAGGATTGTGAAAGATTGTCAAAAATATTGTAAAAGATTGTACCAAATTTTAATAAAGATTGTTAAAGATTGTGGGGATTGTGCAAGATTGTAGATGATTGTGGAGGATTGTAGATGATTGAGGAAGAAGAAATTGTCAAGGGTTCTAGAAAATTGTTGGATATGTGTACAAGGATTGTCCAATAAATAAACCCCTCGTGTAAAATTGTGTAATTTTACGATAAACGGTGTTAAAATTACTTATTTTTACACGATTTCGTGTCAACTCGGTCGACTCTGTAAATTTTTTTTATCATTGTGGTCAATCACCAAATAGCTTATGTAAAAAAACACACATGGCAACATATGAACTAAAACTGAATTAATTGACTCTACTATGAAATAGTGGAAAATTGGATATATCAGCCATTAAAATTTATATCTACAGTTATAAACACAAAAAAGGGTAGGTTCCCAATTTCACCCATACGGCAATAAGGGGTTAGATTAATCCAAAATCCAACAGTGTTTTAATAACGCCCCCCCCCTCAGGTCCCTTTTCGCATGATCACCCTCAATTCGATTTCATTAGCAACTTAATGACTTACCAACTACAACTAGATGATGGATATCTAATAACTACTGCCACTTACCTAGAAAATAAAAAGAACATTTATTAGAATTAATAATTATAATTAAATAGGATAGGTACTTGTGGCAAAGATGGGCCAGCGCATAACATGGACCGGCCTCTTAAACTAGCCTTACATTATGCAATTTTGGCGATATTCAATTTTTACATTGGCAATTATTGTATTGAAATCAACCGACAAGTCAAAAATTTTGATCATGTTTCTTTCACATTCCTCGAACGTTTAGACATTCGAAATCAGTAAAAAAATACTACCGTTTGTCTGTAAACTGAATAACTCCATTTCTAAAAAAAATATCGAAAAGCGGTTTTTTGAGTGTTGTTTTTATTTTAAAGAGCTGGTTAGATTTTGGGGGTAAAACTCCTATTTTTAACATTTTTTGGTTAAATTTATTATTTTAGTGATGTTATAAACAGTTTTTTCCTAAAATAGCTACACTGTTTATAAAGGTCAGTATCTCAAAGCTTCAAGCAGTAAAATATTTTTTTAACATAAATCATTTATTATTTAATTAAAAAAATATACAGTGCGGTCCAAAAGTCACCCTTTTAACTTTTGATCGAGTTCAGATATCGATTTTAAATTTGAAACAATTAAATAAGACAACCCAAAGTATCTTTTTGCATATATTTGATATTTTCAGCTCTTAAAATGTGGAAAGGGAGCATGGGGGGACATATTTTTAAATGAAAAGGGGAGTCGTGTTTTAAAGATTATAAAATGATCTATTTAACTATATATTTTTAATTTTTTTAAAAACTTTTTTTAAGGTTTTAATTTTTTTACTAAAAAATCTGACTAAGATTTTTTTGTAAATTTTTATTCATATCAATTAAAATTAGTTTAAAAGTATTAACGATTTAACAACATAAAATAATTAATTTTTCAATTTTTTAAAGAAATTTTGACGAAAATACCCATTTTCTTTGAATTTCGGAAACTTTTTTTTGTATTTAAAATAAAATGCTAATAAAAGTACGAAACAAGTGATTTTTTTTTAAATGTTCTTTTACAAAAAATGAGTGGGACATGTATGTCCCAATATAAAATATTATGTGACCCTGCACAAATAAACCCAGTTAGTGTGTAAAATTGAAAAAAAAATAAAAATTTTGAATTCTTATGTAAAAAACTTGTCTACATAATAATCGAACAAAAAAAGAAGTTCGTTAACTTGACACACTAACTGGGTTTCTTTGTGCAGGATCACATATAGTGTTTTAAAACTGCTCAAATATATCCCATTAGTAACTTATAGTTAAGTATTTATATCACTTGATATCAAGTTTGGACTATAAAACACTAATAGGTCCCTATTTTGTGCATTTTAAATGTTCTTTTTGGCTATAGGATTTGTTGCACATCTGCTGCGACATATAATATGTCCATACAGGAGCAAAAGGTATTTATAAATATCTGCTGGGACATGTATGTCCCTACAGGAGCGAAGGGGTTAAGAGCTGAAAATATAAAATATAATATATTTTATATATTGTGCTAAAATATGGTTTAAGTTGTATTATTTAAGTGTTCTAAGTTTGAAGTCAATATCTCAAATCGTTCAAGTTAAGAGGGGAGGGGTGTCTTTTGGACCGCACGGTATATATTTCAAATGTAAGTTCTTCTTATGCTCTATAAAAAATGAACAGTTTATGCTACAATCAGGGCCATAGCGAAGAAAATTTTGTGGGGGACGGGGGGGAGAGAAGATAAAAAATTACAACCTTTTTTAGCCTAAAAATACAACTTTTTTCCTCGACAAAAAAGTTAGTGACTAAAAAAAAAGGTCCTCACCTTTTCGTGAAATATACAACTTTTGTATTTTGAATCCTTAAAATATAATTTTTGTTTTGGATCAATGAAATATACAACTTTTCAAGATAAGTGGGGGAGACGCTCCCCCCATAGCTACGGCCCTGGTTAGAATAAAACATTTTAGAGATATAGACTTTCAAACTTTAATAAATTATACAACACGCAGGTCCTTTAATAAATTCTTTATATTTGTTAACAAATTTTGTGTTTGTTGAGACAGATTATAATAATTAGGTAATAATTATTGTTAAATTATAATTTAAGTGTCATTAATTAATGACACTAATAAGATTCGGAGTGTAGGTCAACGATAAAATCATCTTATTTGGTTTCCTTCGGAGAAGCGTTCGTGTGTCGCGGGTTCAGCGTGTGCTACGATGCCTACGAATCTTTTAACTAAGGAGATGGGCCAGGAGTCTGGGCAAAAAATCTATATCCTAATTTGGAAAAAATAAACAATAAGGTTTTTCTATTGAAATAAATTAGACTTGGAAACCAACAAAAATATATATTTTTGTGGTATTGCTAATGGTCTGAATGACAAATTTAAACAAAAAGTGGTTGATTTAAGTGCTGAAAAAAATCTCATGATAAAAAACTTTATTCGTATTGAGTTACTCCATTTCCTTACTTCTAAGGCTTCTGCGCCAACAGTTTTGGATCTAAGAAGAAATATACAGAATATTTTGGAGATAGTTTATTGAGCTTTAACGTTGTATACCGCCATTTTCTCTGTATGAGAAACAAGAAGAAAGTATTTGCAAAAAAAAATATATTTTTTGTGCCTAATTTGCATTTTTAGGGAGGCATTCTATCATCGTGTCAGGTCCAGAGCTCTAATTAGTGTTAAGGATCCTTTTGAATATTTTTTTTATAAATATATTTCGCTTTTGCAGACCACATTTTTATCCGAAAATTCTCGGTTAAAGATATCGATATGAGGTTTTTATCAATGTTTAGTTAAAGAGTTGATTGGGTTGCTAACGTCGCCCTTTTTTAATTTTTTGCTTTAGGGAGTTTTTTATGATTTAAAATACGTAAAATTTTCTAGTTTTCAAAGTCAAATATATTAAAAACAAAAAAAATCGAAAAAAATGGCGACGTTAGTCACTCAATCAACTCTTTAAATAAAGAATGGTAAAAACCCCATATCCATATCTTTTTTAATAACCGAGAATTTTCGGATCAAAACTTTGTAGTTTTTTTTTACTTAAAAGGACCCTTAATTTTTTACCTCTAAATGCGAGTCTCCAGGGTACTTATTCTTAACTTTCGGGGAATAGAACGACTGAAAGAAGAACGGTTAGAATATGACGTATGTTAAAACCAATAAAGTACGGTCACAACCTCAGACTCGTTTTATCAGTCGTTCTACTCTTCGAAAGTCAAGAATAGGTATCCTGGCCTACGAACTAAGGAGCTGTTAATAGTCATAGTAGGCTTGCCGGAAACTAGCTATTCAGCGACCCGCGAAACAATTTATTGCCCAGGCCGCTCCTTAAAGCTTAATTGGAAACTTATTGCGGACTCTGTTTTACGCCAATTGGACAGCGGAAATGTGATGTGAATGATATCCATTTCATATATGTGATTTTTTGTGTTTTAAGGGGTCTTTCTACCTTAGAAATTATAAAAATAATCTTTATATAACACCTTCACAGAAACACTTGTTTTGAGCACTATTTTAAATGTCAAAAGTGAGTTTTTTTCCTCTAGTGACTAAAAAATTTTTCACCCACTCTTTTACGTACACCCAAAATTAGTTACATACCCTATTAATTAAGTATTATAACTATTCTATAAATAGAAGCACGTTAACTAAACCATAAAAATTAAAGAAAACCCCAAATTATTCTTTAGTTTTTGAAAAAAATACTGTTTTTATTAAAAATTCTGTCATCACCGCGTCCACTTTGACGTTTGTAAGAAATGTAAAACTAGCAATTGTTTATTTTTAATAGGCATAATTAGGCCATGGCTACCTATTATTTTAGTATTAAGAAAACTTAATCTTAATGTTTTTGACATAATTTTTCGCAAAATTATAGTGATTTTATCCACTTAATACACTAGTTAAGAAAATAACTATTTTTAAAAAAAATTTATATAGAAAGAAAAAAGGTATCATTGTGAAATTTTGTAGGTATGTTTACTTATATTCAAAGAATACAAATAAAATTTCTTTAGATTTTTAAAGTGCCATGGCGCCATTTCCTGGCCATAAAATTTTGTTGAAAAAAAAAAACATTAAAAAACGGTGGTCGCCATGATTCCGGCCGTTTGGACTGACCGACTGAAAAAAAAAAAACAAAACGGAATATTCTTCAGTATTGAAGTCGCTATAGCCCTATCTAGAAGTTTTTTTTTTGGCCGAAAAATAACAGAATGGCGGACGTTTTTGTCTGAAAATGGTTGAAATTTTTTGAAAAACGTCCGCCATTTTGTTATTTTTTGGCCAAAAAAAAATTTCTTCTAGATAGGGCTATGGCGACTAATAACTGAATAATGTCCCGTTTAGTTTTTTTTTCCAAACGGCCAGAATCATGGCGAACACCGTTTTTTGATGTTTAAAAAAAAATTATGGCCAGAAAATGGCACTGTAATAACCTAAAAAAAAATGTATTTGTATTCTTTGAATATAAATAAACATACCTACAAAATTTCACAATGATATCTTTTTTCTTTCTATTTAAAAAAAAATGTTTAAAAAACGATTTTTTATAATTTCTAAGGTAGAAAGACCCCTTAAATGTCTTAAGGCTCTTTTCGAATAAACAAAACTCTACAAAGTTTTTCTTGTCCATGTTTCCATCATTATTCAATATAAAATATGTATATGTAAATGAGTTAGACCCAGTTCTGACTGGTTAAAATGTAATTATTGGCATTTGTAAGGCTTTTTTGATTCGAAAAGTCACGGTTACTGAAAAAGATATCGATATGGGATTGTACGAATATAATTTTTTAAAGATTTCTCATATTTCATTTTAGTACAAATCCTCGCACTTCGCCCAAAAACGATCAGTTCTTGGTATTTATACCAATTTATACCATACTTGGTATTTATACCTTGGTATTTATAATTTAAACCATACCTGGTTTTTATAAATACTACATTGTCTTGCCGATTGCTATTTCGACGAGGAGCTGATCCACAAGAAAATAAGAACCCTTAATAAAGAAACGTAGGTATTACATTAAATTCGCTACTCATTTGGCAAATATCAAAAGCAGCATTCGTTTGAGTAAATGTGTACCGTGTGTTATAATAGTATATTAAAGTACTAGTTTCATAACATACGTTTTTAGCGCACGAGTACAAGTTTAGAAAACGAGCCGCTTGCGGCGAGCTTTCTAAAGTACTAGTGCGCTAAAAACGTGTTATGAAACGAGTGCTTTATACAATTTTTTCTATTTTGCTCTAAAATTTAAAAAAACTTACATTTAAATTGATGACTGATTTAGAGATTTTTGTTTTGGATTGGCATTACAGTTTACACCATGTTTAAAATTCTAAGAACAAATGATATTTTGATACATTTTATAGTCATCTCTTCTCTTTTTTACTGCAATTAACCAAGCCACAGTTTTAACATGGTAAATATAACCTGAACACAAAATTTTGTAGAAAATTCAACTTTAAAGCGACATTGACATTTGCACGGAAAACGTCAAGCGATAGGCCAGGTCTGTTGCCAAAGCACAAGAACAAAAAGTAGAGACCTCTTATGGGCCTATAAGAACACGCAAAATGCGTGTTATTATGAGCTTATAAGAATTGCAAAATAGAAAAAGAAAATTTTGATTTTGAACACTTAATTTTGGAATAAAATTGTTTTATGTAAAATTAAAGGCAAAAATTAACTGCAGACTCGCTTTAAATTCACGTGGGTAAATTGGTTTGGGTAAATTGTAAATAATGGCCGTTTTTTTCATTAAATTTACATGATTGATACACTTTATACTATTCCCGAACTTCCGACGTATAATGTAATTCAAATTGCATAGGTACCGCTGAAAATAGACTTCAATAGTGAATAAATAATCTACTTTACGTAGTCGAGAGCAGAAAATTTTCCATTCGAAAATAATTAGATCAATTCTAAATTTGAAATTTTCATTAAATTATTTAATTTGAATTTTACATAATAGATCCTAAAAGGAGTAAAAAATTAGGTATTCAATTACAAATTATTTAAAGGGCATACCGGGAAAATGCCCATATCGCCGAAAATAAGCATTCTTTGATACATGTTAATATAAACTTTTTTTCTTAAAATAGATTAGTCTATAACCAACCCATTATTAAAAAATACTAAGGGGCTGTTTATAAATTCTGTTACGCAAATTGACCAAAATTCATACGCTTCATACCCAATTTATCTCGTTATTAAAGGCTGTGTTCATATTTTGACTACCCCCCAAATAGGGGGTGTGTTAGGGGGGGTACCAAAAATATGATATCTCTACAGCCTTTAATAACGCGAGAAACAAGGTATGAAGTGTATGAATATTGGTCAATTTGCGTGACATCATTTATGGACAGCCCCTAATTTATTATAAGTAAATTGATGTGACAGTTGCAACTAGTTGGTAATTAGGGTTTCCAGTCCCGAAATTCGGGATCCCGAAAGTTCGGGATATCCCGAAGATTTTTGAATCCCGAAATCCCGAAAATCCCGAAAAAAAAATCCCGAAAATCCCGAAAAATTAGTATTTATTTATTCAACTCGAATCGGGTTACTCGATATGTAATTGTGATTTGCGTATAATATTTTTTGTTTACGATGGTGAAAATGGTGGTAGGGTTAAGAGTATTATACCTGAATTTTTTCAGAAGCTTTGAAAAATTCTAGAGGTCGCTCATGGCAATTTTTTGAAAAGATATGTTTCTTAAGCTAATAAAAAACATAATTTTAATTTAAAATTTTTAAGTTTGTTTATAATTACTTTTATATATTTTTTTTATATGAATTTATATTTTAATGTTGTTTATTTTGTTTTGTTGGTACTACTAACTTAGTAGTTATAGATGTTACTTTTTATTTAATTTATTTATTTTAACTTTTAAAAAGTATGTTTTTTAACTTTTTATTTAATTTATTTATTTTAACTTTTAAAAAGTTTGTTTTTTTTTAACTTTTTATTTAATTTATTTGTTTTAACTTTTAAAAATTGTGTTTTTTTTTAAATAATAAATATTTTACTGAATATTTGTTTTTTTTTTCGTGATGCACACATACAATTTGTATATAAAAAAAATTTTCTTGCTTTTATTAGTGTTTATTTTATTTTTTATTTTTCTTAATTTAGTAAAATATAAATTTAAATAAAATATGGTTAATACTGGTTATTTTAATAAAAGTTTTTGGTTTAAATTTTATAATTTTATTTATTTAATATAAGATAATTAATTTCTGATGAAATGAGACATTTTTAAATTTCGGGATCGGGATCCCAAACTTTTTGAAATTTTCGGGATTTCGGGATCGGGATCCCGAAACCTGGATTCCCTATTGGTAATATTTTTAATTTTTCAAAAATTTGAAGACTATTTTTGTCAAAATTTAAATCAATTAAACAAGAACTATGTGTAACCATTTTGAATAAAAACGTTTATGTAAACATTTGTCAAAAAATGCTTAGTTTCCGAGATATATGAAAATTTAAAAATAAAAGTAATAATTGACAAAAATTGTCAAATTTAATTTAATATCTTATTCGCACTGTTTAAATAAAAAAGGTTAGATACTATTTTATATTATTTTTTTTAGTAAAAAAAAATATCATCTAAAAATGCTTGTCAATTTCAGATATTTTTAATTCTTTCAAAAATTGTTGATTCTAAAATATTAACCCTCTTTTTTATTGTCTTAGTCCTGCTACAATTTATAAAAAATCCTGATTAAAAAAACCCGATTTGAAAAAAAGTATATAAGGTAGATTTTCCCTGATATTTTCCTGATTTTTTCGGAATGTGCCCCCCCCCTGAATTAATTTCAAATAGGGTTTACTAGAATGTATATGGTAATTTTGTACTTTAATTACAAAGAGAAAATATGCACTTTTTTATAAAATTATTCAAAAGTGAAATACCCTTGTATGATATTTTATACAATGGAAAAGAATAAAATTAATATTTATTTAGGAGTTATCTAGTTTTTTATTTTCATGCAGGTTTAACATTTACATTTCATAAAGATATTACAACAAGGAATGTTGAATTGGTTTATGCTTTTCCTTCCTTTTCACCAGACAAAACTAAATACATTTAATCTATTACTTCAACTTAAAACAACTTAATATTGAGCAAATCTTTATAACACAATAATTTGACAGGTAGGGTAGATACCCCAGTTATAGCCACCTTAAGAAAAATTCTGTTTTTATTTCTTTTTATTATGTTCCATTATAATGTTAAGGTTGCAAGTTTTGGTTTTTCTGAAACTTACAATATATCTCTGCTATAAAATAAATGTTTAAACAATATAACTTCAGCTGATATGTTATAAAATAAAAAACAACCAAAATAATACTAATTCTCTAGTTTTAGCCACCCAAGCACCGGTTTTAGCCATAAAAATTCACCAGATATAGCCACCATTAAAAAAAACTAAAAAGATGTTAAAAAATAAATTATTTATATTTTTGTTTTGTAACAGTTTTAGAACATTTAAAATTTATAGTTTTTTAAAAATACATACTTCTTAATCAATATTTAAAATGATTTCGTTTTTTATTACATTTTTTCTTACATACATCTTTTCTTGGATAATTATAAATATTTATTAATTTTATTTATTTTTTATTTATTTGTTTAGTCTTAATGGGGTCTGAACCAGCTGGTAGTTTATACCATATTCGACACTATAAGTTTTACAAAAAACTTTACATTTATGTTACAATTTCACATTGTGACATGTTTAGTTTTGAGTTTCACTCTTGAATCATTTGAGTCATTTTGATGGCCTGTTCTCGACTATATTTTGTATAATACTCCTCCTTTTTTAATTTAAATGTATTATTGGCTAATATTTAAAGGTGGTTTTCGCTAAAATCTTTATTATTTGTACAGTAATTTTGACATATTGATATTTTTTGACATTGGCTATAACTGGTCTACTTAGGTTCCAGTTTTAGCCAATTCTGTGGCTATAGCTAGAAAGAGAAGCATATTAGTGTCCCAGTTATCGCCATGCAAATTTAAGAATAAATTCTGCAAAATATGTATTAAAATATTAGTAAAGTAACTGTTTAATGACTTACCTTTAATTTGATATAAATGTTTTACGAATTTAATTTTACCTTAATTAGATATATAAAATTATTTTTTTGGCGGTTTATTAAGAAAAGTCATAAGAAATTACATTTTTTTCAAAATCAAAATTTTAAATAATCGCTGTATTCGTTTCGCTACAGTTAAAACTTATTTAACATATTTGTTGTCCCAACTCTTATCATTTAAATCGGATTTAAACGAAAATTTTGATCTAAAGTCTCCTATTTCTTAGCTATACCCAAAAAACTACTCTGACTGGCTAAAACCGGTGCAGTGGCTAAAACCGGTGACCCTACCCTACACAAAAGAAAAAAAAAAGAAAAAGCCAATGGAGCTCTCTACAACTAGAATTATGAAACAAAAGACGTCTACCCTATCTCTATCTCATTTGTGCTACACTTTCCAGCCAACCAAATAAATACTGTATTTGTTTTTTATACAACAAATACAGTATTTATTTGGTTGGCCGGAAAGTGTAGCACTGAGCGGCACGAACGAACATAGCTAATGTGAATCTGTAGAATAAGATAATTCTACTAAAATTTAGATGGCGCCAGTAATTTCTTTAATAAAAATAATATAGTTACACTTTTCGCCCGGCCAAGTAAATATTGTATTTGTTCAACAAAGAACAAATACAGAATTTGTTTGGTTGGGTGGAAGTGGGAGTGTAAGTATGTCTTCTATCCTTTTTGGGTAGAACTTTTGTCCCTGTCTAATCTAATGGGAGAAATCGCCATTAAGAAAAAATAAGAAGCCAATTAAGAAAAAAGAAGAAGACTTCATGATTGCGGTGTAAGCTTTTTTCAGTGTATTGGAATGATTGTGAATAAAATTTATTTATCAACAATTTGTATATTAGGTAATATGATTCATATCCTGAGAAATAAAAAACAAGCAGACCAGTTATGTAATGCTTCGCATTCTACTGTGCGGTCAAAAATTCAGGTTCAGGTTTTGAAATGATGTATCACACGACCTCCTATCCATTTAAAAAAATACGTGTTGTAGACCATACTTTTTCTTCGACTGCAAATATGAAACACTATATGGCTTTAAACTGCGGACAATGTTAAAAACAATGTTTTTTGTGACTCGACATTGTAAATGCAACAACACATATTTTTAAATAAAGCAATTAATGTTATTTAATAATTTTATCAAATCAGTACTTAAAAAAGATTTTTATTTAATTTTAGCACATATTTACAAATTATAATGCAAAAACTGAAGGTTATGTCAGATTGTTGTGACATATATCAGGTTTAAATATTTAACAATAGATGGAGCAGTTTTAATTTTTTGAACTAAATTGATAAAAAACTGGTCAAATATTAAGAAAAACTAATAAACTTTATGTAATTTTAACGCAAAACTTTAAATTGCATTAAATTATTCAATATTTCATGGTAAAATATATATAATTTTGCAACAGTTCTCTTACTTTTATAAACAAGAGTTGGTGCTACATGTGTTCATTCTAACACTTGATACGGAACGTTCATACCGCATCTAGAGCTAGAATGGATTAATTCTGTGTTTGAAAAGTGTGTGTATTTGCTTACATTCTAAAGCAGTCGTAGAAAAAAAATATCGCACCCTTGCTTCAAAAGTGACACAACTCGAAAAAATAAATCTTTGATTTGGTTTGTACCTCTGTACTCGGTGAATGATAACATATACAAACTCCAATTTATTACTCCAATTAGTTTATAAGTTACGTTATATTCGATTAATAAATTGGACTTTTTATATGTCATCATTTATCAAGTACAGAAGTACAAACCAAACCAAACCTAAAACGCAACTCTAGTTGCGTTTTAGGTAACAAAAATTAAAGTACAACTGTATAGGATAATAACTAGTTAGTTTAGTTTAGTTTAGTTTAGTTTAGTTTATTGTTTAAAGTCTTTCTCGGACCTATTAGTATAGGTGTTTTACACGATAATTGACTGAAATGATTACAAAGAATTTAGAATAGATAACATAACATAACATAACTTTATTGTATCTAAAGAATAAATTCTTATTACAAGAAGTTTGATTGAAAAAAAAAATAATAATGAATTAAACCTAATATAAGTGTACATCATAATTATAAGTATATGTATTACAAAAAAAAAGAGGAAAAAAAAAGAATTAAACCTAATATAAGTGTAGAGCATAATTATATGTATTACAAAAGGAGGAAAAAAAAAAGGAAAAAAGCGCGTAATGAAAATATGTTATAATAAGTTACTCGTTCAAGATAAATGAGCGAATTTTAAGACAATTTCTAACAAAACCGCAAATCATTTTAATTTTAAGAGCATTTAAATTGTTTAGGGCAAAAACAATACCATCAAGATCTATAAGACTATCTATGTAAGGTTCCCTCAAGGGTTTGTAAATAGGGCATTTAAAAAATACGTGTTCCAAAGTCTCAAATTGGTTTAAATTACATATGGTGCACCGATCATTTGGATTGATTTTATAAAATAAACCATTGTAGGAAAAAGTAAAGCTAAATTTGGTGGCCATTCTTATTTGCATTATTATTCGCAAGTTGCCAATATTTTCGCAGGAACGTAGGTATTTTTGTGGTTCTCTGGAGACAAAAAAGTTTTGATAAATTGTTGCGTTAGTCGAGTTAATTAAAGAGTTTATATCTTTATTATATAAATATTCTTTAAATTTATTTAGTAAAATCGGTCTGTAATTTTTTAATTTTCTTACAGAAATTTCATTTAAAAAAGTGGGTTCATTTATACAGTCAAGCATTGATTGAAACTGCGCCACCCAATTATATTTCGAGTTACCGTTATTAAAATAAACAAGTCTGTCAAGTCTAGGATATCTATGAGAAGGCATCCTAAGAAGTTTTTCTAGCCATGAAAGGCACATTTTGAATATTAAAAAGGATATTTTAAGGGTGCCAGTCTCTAGCCTAACCATATAGTCTGGCGTGTTACGAGGTAGTAAAAACAGCCTTTTAAAAAATCCTAGTTGGACGCGTTCTAGCTCCTCGATATTTCGCAGAGCCCAAATGGAAGAGCTATATAGTAGAGTAGAAAGAATTATTGAATTATATAGAATTTAGAATAGATAATCTTCACTATTAACAGCTACTCTTCTCTACCATAACAAAAATCTCCATACATTTTTAATAGTTAAATTTTGATAACATTATCTTTCCCATCCTCCTTCAATTCTGCAACCTTCTTATATCCCTCCAAATCGATTTCGATTTTCTATCCATTTGTAACTGAATATTCAGTATACTTTTTACAGTATACTCTTCTAGCACTGCGTGCTGCCAAGAGTATAATAAAACACGAGTCCACAATCGTATAACAATACGGTGTACTTCTTATCTTAATTAACGTTACTCATCCAAGACAATGCAGAACGCATTCAAATTCACTTAATAATCCTCCTGATAACATAATTAACACCTATTGTTTTTGCAAGAAGCTACTAGTAAATTTTAATCAGGTTATTTAATAACCTAATTAAAGGGTTTTTTACCCTTGATCGAGAATCTCAATAGAAGATCATTTCAAAAAGTCCAAGCAGGCCAAATTTTCTTACTTGTACTTTTGAAGTTTTTTGACTCCAAACACACCGGTCTGGAAACAATTTTAAGCTCAATATAACCCAAATTCTTTTTCATAATTTAATTATTTAGAGCTTTGGCATCTTTTTAAGACCAAATTTAAAAAAAATCTATTGATGCGTTTTTAAGAAAAACGATTTTCATTTGTTTTAACAAAAAAAATATGAAATACTTTGAAACATTAGAAATCTTTTTAGATCTTCACTTCATAACTCAGGAACGGGTTTAACTTATTTACTTGAAATTTTTATTTGTAGTATGCAACCAATAAACATTATCATTTTATAATAGTTATTTATGGTACTAGTGGGTAAAGTAAGATATTGCCCATGAGAAAATTAACCTGCGAGGCGTCAGCCAAGCAGGTTAATTTTCGAGAGGGCAATATCAGTTTACCCATGAGTGCCAACAAGGTTTTATCCAATAAATATCTTAGAAATTCATATTTTTATTAAAAATTTTAATTACATTTACAAGAAAATAATTTGACAAGTGACAGTTGAGTGGGTAAAATAAATAATTATCCACTCAATAAAGTAAAAGTCACGCGGGGGTTATTATTGAGTTTATCTATTTAAAATACAGCTGGTAATAGTCTCATTATCTGTAAGTATTGGATAAAGGTTTTTTTACAGTTGATCGAGAATCTCAATAGAAGATAGTTTCAAAAAGAAAGGACATGGAAAATTACTGAGAAATATGTCTTTCCGCTGAGTTTGCTGTAATTAGATGCACCCATGGGTGAATATTTGTTATTTCATTTATTTGTCTCTTCCCTGGATTAAAAAACTGTAAAAATTCAAATATTTGACCCGCTAAGATGCATTCTATAGGATACATAATATTATTGTTTGTAAGCAGGCCAAATTTTTTTACTTGTAATTTTGAAGTTTTTTGACTCCAAACACACCGGTCTGAAAACAATTTTAAGCTCAATTTTCATACAACCCAAATTCTTTTTCATAATTTATTTATTTAGAGCTTTGGCATCTTTTTAAGACCAAATTTAGAAAAAAATCTATTGATGCGTTTTTGAGAAAAACGATTTTCATTTGTTTTAACAAAAAAAAAATATGAAAAAAATTAGATTTTTTTTAGATATTTACGTTTAAGGGGTATTTTTAGAATATTATTCACTTCATAACTCAGGAACGGGTTTAACTTATTTACTTGAAATTTTTACCGTAGTATGCAACCAATAAACATTATCATTTTATAAAAAAATTAAATGTTTAACCAGGGGCCAACTTTTACATATAAATTATGAAGCAAGAGGCAGGAAGAAGGAATGAAAACTTATTCAAAATCTTCATATCTGTTTTTTTTTTAACTAAGCTTAGTTCTAGGGTTGATAGTTCTGTGAATAAATCGCTTGAATGATTTAGATACTTTGAACCATTCAAAAGAGCTTTTCTTTTTTCTCTGACATAAAAATTATGTAAAAAGTATAGTAGAGAAAAAGATGCAAGTCGCTTGCAAAACAACTTTACACCACGATATTTCAATAAATCTTTGACATAGAGACTTGAAATTTGAAACAAATTTTGTTTACTACTTAGAATATCTTTCTTTCAAATTTAAAGTTACTGGGTCAAAGCGTTTTTGAAATATCGTAGTGTAAACTTTTTTTACAAGCGACTGAAATCTTTTTCTCTTCTTATAAGAAGTCATTAAAATCATAACTGTGCCTATCCCAATGAAAAATTTTAAAATTGGAAGGTCTAGGTTCCAGTTAAAACTTAATTTTTTTGTCTACATGTTGAAATCTTGCAAAGTAATACATTTTATCGTTGCAATGCACTGTTAAAAACAGATTTTTGCAATTAATATACTTTTAACCGATATGCATTTGTTGGTAAAGCGGAATTTTTCACTGCATTAATTGTGGCTATGCCCGAAGGGAAAGTGGTTGAGTATTTACGCTCTAGTGGCAAGCCGGTTAGTTGCTGCATTGATGTTTATTATGTTAAATTTAATTTGTCATACTCTTTGTAGCTGCAGCTGGAAGAGTATTACAGATTTCCAAAATCTACAAACATTTATTTTTATTCGCCACTATTTGTATAATAAATCTGTACAAAAAGTTTGATACTTCGCACTAGTGACATTTGAACTCTAACCTCAATTTTTTTGTCAAAAATACAAATTTATTTATTAAGATATTACAAACGAATAAAAAATAGTGGGCGAAAATTGTTTTTAGGGCGATTACGGTTGCCAACCTCGCTCTTCGAACGAACCGTAAAAACAGTATTTTTCCTCTTTCTGACATACAATATATCAAATTTTAAACACTTTTTTTGTCCGTTTGTCTAGACGGCCCATAGACCTACTAGATTTCTAGTCTTGGAAATACAGTGTGATTTATTTGCCTTGCGCATACGGATGAGGGGCATGCGCACTTAATTTAACTGTGATAATGAAAAAATTAAGTTATATGAAAGAAAGGAAACTCATAAAAAAAGTTGTAGTGACAAACATTTTATAAAAAATTATAAAAATAGAAGAAAAAGACCGATAAAATAAATGATGAAGGTATTACTTTGACTGATAAAATATGAAAAAAAAAAACAACAAAAATATTATAAGGGGCTCTTTTCAAAAATTAATTATTTTTTTTGCATAAAAATAAACCGAGCGATTTTTTTATTTTTGGTATTAAATTGATAGATACATCATAAACAAAAGGTTTATGAAAAAAATTAATTTGGCAAGAAGTTGAACTAAATTTTTGTTCCGGCCCACCGTAAAAACAATTTTTTAAAGGAAAAAAAAATTATATAGCAAAATATAATTTCATAGGGGCGTCACATTTAATTTAATAGAGTATACAAAACAAGCCTACACTGAAAAAAAGGATCCTTTGCGGTAATAGCATATGAAATTAGGCCAAATGCTTCGCACTCTTGATTACGTCCAAAAGCGCCTTCTCTTATCATGAAAATATAATTCACTTGCCAAAATCTTTCTGATTCTTTAACTTAAAATTCTTTGATCTTGTGTGAAATTCAAATGGTCTTGTCTCAAAAGAAAAATTCTTGGGCCAAAGTATTTAAAATTATTTAATTTTTAACAATCTTAAAACAAGATAAATGGTTTTTGCCTCAAATGCGCCAGGTACAAGAGACTTTTAAAAATATTTCAAAAGCGACACTTTTCTTGGGACAAGATAAATACTTTTGTTTGAAGATACACATATTTTAAGCCAAAAGAATAACTGCCAAGAGTGTTGACTACTTTGAGCCAAGCACGTAATTTTTTTCAGTGTAGAAGATTGTAATGTTGCGCATTCCATTATATACACAGTAAATGGTATATTGCATTTTCCCAAATAAAAATTTAAAAAAAAAACTTATTTTTTTATTTTCTTTTCACGAGAAACGAAAAAATTTCGAAAAAATTTTTTTTTAATTTTACAAAAATTTAAAAAAAATGTTTTTTTTTAAAGACAGAAAAAAACTGAAAAAAAAAATTTGAGTTGATTTTTTTATATTTTTAAAAAGTTTAACTTATTTTGTTTTTAGGGGGATTACTTTCAAAATTTGTAGAATTGATCCTTACAATAAAACTAATTTTTCCTAAAAAAGTAACGCCAATCGGAATTTTGTTTCAGCTTTTTTCGATTTTTTAAAAAGTTTAACCCCCCATAACTTTTTTGTTTTTGGGGAGATTACTTTCAAAAACAATAGGGATCTTTCCCTCATAGAACTTGATTTTACCTAAAAATGTTGAGTCGATCGGATTATTCGTTCTTGAGTTATAGTGTCAAAAATAATAGTGGCATCAGACGGACAAATAAAAAAAAATCTTACTATTTTCATGAAAAAAATTTATATCCAAGAATTTTTTGTTTAGGACAATTTTTGAAAATTCGAAACTAAACTCTAAATTTGTCCGTCAATCTTACAGTAGTTTTAACTGTAATAATTAAAGCAAATTTACAATGTCAAAATGTGAATTTACAATATTTATTAAATTAAACTCAATATTACTGGGTTTAGTAAAATCTCAGCTCTTTTCTTGTCGGTACAATAATTTTGCATTAAAATTCATGCATGTGGTCCAAAAACCCAGCACTTTTACAGACAGTCCCGAAAATTACCATAATAATAGCAGTAAAATTACCAAAATTCACATTTTTACAGATAATTGTGAATTTACAGTACTGATTTAAACTTACCACTTTCTTTGCTGGCAACATATGACCTACTTTATTTGCTGTAAAATTACCATATTTGCATTTACAGTGTACTTTATAATACTATTCTAGCGCATGCCCTGAGAATAGCATAATAAAGAGAGAGCTCGGGCGGTTGAAACGCGCGATACTATCCACTGTGAATAGTATACTATGATATGCGAAGGATTATTTATTTTCACAGCTTGTTTTAAATTTAATTTGTTTCATTTACACTTCACACTTCACTGAAATCATTATATAATTTGATTGTTAACTTTATGCTTTTAATATTAGCGTGCGTTTGTAGGATTTCTAGTTTTATTATCAATTAAAACTTATGTTCAGATGCACCTTGCTCCAAAAATTCCTTCCCTGTTTTTACATTATCAGTAGAGATAAAATACTAGTCAGGTAGTTAAACGGTAGCTGATAGCAAGTAAAATACTGCTATCAACAAAATAATAGGGAAAGTCAAATACTCAGTATGTATACAAACTATAGTTTTTTTGTTTGGAAAAAAAAGAATAATTTATAATTTTTTTTTAATATTTGACCAGTTTTTTAACAATTTAGTTAAAAAAAATTAAAACTGCTCCATCTATTGTTAAATATATAAACCTTATATCTGTCACAAAAATCTGACATAACCTTCAATTTTTGCATTATAATTTGTAAATATGTGCTAAAATTAAGTACTGATTTGTACTGATTTGATAAAATTAGAGGAAGGGTAGTAAATGTGGGCTAGGTCTTGTAATATGGGCTAGGTGGGTTTCTCAGCTATCCGATGCAGTTCTCTGCATCCGACTATCGCAAATCGTAAATGGCGAAGTTAAACTTCCACAGTAAAGATTCATTAATTAATTCAAACATTCGTTGACGTTTGAGAATTTATTTTTAGGTAAGTTTATAAATTCCGTTACCTGATAGATAACAACGTTTTCAAAACCATTTCTGCAACAAATTAAAGCCACATAATCGGGCTTTGATGTATGCTTATTAGTTTTCTTCTAATTACTGAGTTTTAGACATAACCTCTTTTGTTGTATAGACCGAGTATTTTTGCAATATGGGCCATCCCTGTGTTTCTATATAGAACTATGTATTTAAGCCTAGAATTTTTCTAGGAGGCCAAGAAAAGATCAGCAACAGCCAAGAATAGAAGAAAATGGAACGAGGGCGATATGGAAAGCGCTATAATAACGATGAGGCAGTACGAGATGGGTACCTTCAAAGCTTTAAAAATGTTTAATATACCACGTTCTATATTAGGAGTTATTTGATTAATAATTATTTATTATTTCCATACTAGTTATAGAATTTACTATACAGCAATTCAGCAATTCCTCGCACATCTAGGGTCACTCGATCAGTTGTTGCTTTGTCTAGTTGGCGTGTTAGTGTGTTTCGGTGGTTGGTCGGTTTGGTTCATGAAAAAAAGCTTTGTCTCTTACGGTTTCTACCAAACTTGGCGGCCCTGCAAAAAAAAATTGGCGCCCCAAAAATTACCTTGAATAAAAAAAAGCTTTGTCCCTGACGGTTTCTACCAAACTTGGCGAAATTACCTGCAAGAAAAAAGCTTTGTCCCTGACGGTTTCTACCAAACTTGGCACCCCTTCAAAAAAAAAAATTTGGCGCCCCAAAAATTAAATTTTAAGAAAAAAGTTTTGTCCCTGGCGGTACTTAAAAAATACCAGGGGGGGCTTAGCTCCCCTGGCCCTCCTAGTTACGGCCCTGAATGAGAGTCACCGAGCTTAAAGCTAAAGAAATTCTTACTTTGAATATAGTTTTCATCGCACAAAAATATGTAAAAAATATATAGTCCAGACTAGACCAGATGGTTAAGAATAATTGACGTTTTTTTGTGGACCTGTGAAATTGACAGTAACAAACACGTTTGTATAGGTAAAAACAATCGTAGCATGTAGTATAGACGAATTTAATCTACATCTTGAAAAGTTCAATGCGAAATGAATTACACTCTAATTGCAGTGAAACATTTACAAAATGTGCTTTGCGTGTGGTGCCGCCGTTCGAGTTGCGCCAAGTTCCGCGAAAAAAGAATAGAAACTAGATAAGTTTCATAAGAATGCCTATTATTTATGTAAAAATACACGTATGTATTGTACATTTAAGCAATTACTACCTGTAATGTACATAAGAAGTGGAGATTCATTTACATATGTTACGAACAAAAGGGGAACATTTTCAAGAATTCAAATTCCTAAATCATATCAAAATATTTCTGCCAACCAGGGCCGGAAGATGCTTTTGACAAAAGGGAGGAAAGGTCCAAATTCAGCGCCATAAGCTTCAAAAACTTCATGACTAACCCCAAACACCAGCAAAAGGTATGGTTACACGGGTCCTAACTACCCGTGTAAACGGGTATTTACGAGTATTTATTTGGGAGTTATAATTCTAATCCTCTTGAACAACGGGGTTAGAGTTAATATTCGGGGTTTAGCTGTGTTAAAAGGTTTTGTAAACGGTGAAGATTTATAAATACCCTTATTGCCAACTTTAGGAAAAAAAACAAATGAGGAGTGCCGGATCAAATCCCGGACATCTGCATTAAAAAAAAAAGAGTTATTAATAGTTTAGGCATTGGTGGGGACTAATAAATAATTCTGAATAATTCTGCAAAAGAAAGTGTGCCAAGGGGCACTTTAAGTATTTTTAATTTACATTTAAAATACTGCTGCCGCATCAAAACCCGCTATCTGCACCAAAAGTGCCGGATCAAAACCAGATCATCTGCACTTAGGTTAAGTAGCTTTGTATTAAGCAAGAAATAATGACATAATTGCAAATTTTGAGTTATAAAATGGGTCATGGAGCTCTGTATAGTTGTTTTGCTTTCACTGCTTAAGCTGAGGAAATGCCTTGGTTTAATAAATAAATCAAACTAAAAAATATAATATTTTTGCACAAAAATTTGAAAATTGCTATATAGGTAAGGTAAGGTTGCTGAAATTGAATCTGATAATAAAACAATTCTATATCCCCCGCCTTCCGGGGGTGAAGTTGCATTTTTTTCTATCATCTGATTCAGTTTCAGCTACCTCAGAAACCCCAATATACCATGTTTTACGAAACTATTGTGAACATTTAAAAATAATTAACCCCTGCCCCCAGGGGGTAGGGTTAGATTTTTTTTATTATCAGATTCATTTTTAGCGACCTCAAAAACCCCCGTATACAAATTTTCACGAAAATATTGTAAACATTTAAAATTAATCATCTCCCATCCCTCGGGGTGGAGTTAGAAAATAGTAGTTTATAATACAAGGGCGAAAAGTTAAGCTTTTCGATTGAGTAGGTTTTTAGAAGCCGAGGGCCGGCCGATAGGGCCGGCCCGAGGGTAATTAACCTACGAAATCGAAATTTAACTTTTCGCCCGTGTATTATACAACGTTTTTTATTCGATTGTAACTATTTTTAAAAAATTATTAAAATATATTTAATTTTAAATTGTCAAAAATATTATATCTAGTTATCCATGACAAATTGCTAGGCAATCAAATAACTAAAAAAAAAAAGCGCATCGTTTCTTTTGTGTGCTGTTTCGTATTTAAATTAGTGTTTTAACAAAAAAATTGTGAAAAATGGATTCAGATATTGAAAATATGTCATTTACACTACCAGAAATAAGAGAGGCGGCACAAGAGGTGTCAAATAATTTGCTGCCTCAAAAATCAAGAGATGTATATGAAAATGCATATAAAAGATTTCAAAAATACATGCAAGAGAAAAATGTACATACCATATCTGAAAATGTACTACTTGCATATATGGCAGAGCTTTCAAAAACTTTCAAAGCTTCAACACTATGGTCTATGTATTCTATGTTGAAATCAAAATTGTGTTTGACTAGAAATGTTGATATTTCTAAGTACATGAAGCTTCGATCATTTTTAAAACAACAAAGTTCTACCTACAAACCAAAAAAATCCAGTGTTTTGACAAAAGAACAATTTGATAAGTTTTTATTAACAGCACCAGACGAGGATTATTTATTACAAAAGGTACCTATATATTTTAAGAGCAATAAGGGCTTTAATTTAACATGGCTGTTTTTTCACAGATTGCATTTTTGTTTGGAATTACTGGAGCGTGTAGGAGGGAGGAGTTAGCTAATATCAAAATTCAAGATATTGATGATTTAGACTCGGCACTGCTTATACGAATCCCACAAACAAAAACAAATAATCCCAGGTCATGTACAATAACAGGAAAAAAATACTTAGATATGTTCAGAAAATTTGCAAGCCTAAGACCAACAAATTTTTCTGAAGAAAGATTTTTCTAGGCTATAGAAAGGGAAAATGTGTTAGGCAAGTAGTTGGAAAAAACAAATTTGGAACAATTCCACAAGAGATAGCTACTTACCTAAAATTAGAAAACCCTAAAGGGTACACTGGCCATTGCTTTCGGCGAACTTCAGCCACAATACTTGTGGATGCTGGAGCAGACCTCACATCCCTCAAAAGGCATGGAGGATGGAAGTCCTCCACAGTTGCCGAAGGCTATATTGCAGACTCTCTCTAAATTGGTAGCCTACCAATCAAAACACAGCATTTTTAACTTAAACTCAGTTTAGTCGAGATAATCCCAGTTTAAGAATTTTTTGAATCGATTATTTTACTTTCGATCTTTTTCATAATCGATTCTTTTTCCTTTGAATCGATCCTTAGAATCGATTCTTTTGAAAAAGATCGGCATCCCTGCTTCAGTCTTCACATTTCTCATGATATAAAAAAAACTTACGAATATTTAGCATTACAAATTAATTTGGGAATCTCTGTGATTTATTTTACAGCTAGAAAGATAATTTATTAGTATCTTTAGCATGAAATTTAATATGATTAAAACATCGAAATGTTTAGATTTATCTGATGAGAATTTAGGCCGTTGGGAACTATTACAGAAGTAAATAATTTTATTCAAGAAGAAGAAGAAGAGCTGGATAATTATTTTAATTAAACTAAAAACAATGCATTAAAAGTGAATGTCCTACACGAGGAGTATTTTTCTTTATAAATATTACAGTATTACAGGTAAAGCATCTTATTTAAAAAAGCTTAAAAACAACAAGTTTTAGTTAGCGGGCCAAAAAAAGTTTTTGGTCCTAGGGCCACAAAGTCCAACTTTTCGCCCGCAAAACATGAACAAAAAGTGTCGCTTTTAGAATCAATCGAATAAAAATGTTATTATCATATTCAGTTTTGACGAATTTTGACGAAAATATTAAAAACATTAAAAAAAAATCCTGGAGTTAGAACATTTTTATTATTTTTATTATTATTTTTATCAGAATCAACTACAATTTTAATTAATTTCTGTGCCGTTTAGAAATTATTAGTTTTTGGCTTATACTGAAAAATGTGATTTAGTGCAGATGGCGGCTTTTGATCCGGCACTCCTCAAATTATCTCGTACACTTGAATATATATCAGCAAGTTTTCTAGGTAGTTTTGTTTTTTTCTGAATGTTGGCAGTATTTTCGGTACTTATTTTGGTTATTATGTGTAAACGCTCTGGATTTATTAAACATTAAAAAATACCGTATCTATGAATACGGTAGTTGTTTTTCGTATGTTTGGCGCCCCTTGGGATGTGTAAAAATTGTCCAAAATTACGTCACCTGATACTTGAACGTACCCTTTTTATAGATCATTTCCTAGAATATTTTCTATTCAAAGAAAGAAAATTTCATAATTTTACAAATAAATTAATAAGCACTTTAATATTTAATTATTGCTTTTTAATATAAAATTCTATCGATATGATTTTAAAATTTTGTAGAAACTTGTGAAATTAGCGAATGTAGAGCACTGTATGGAAAGTGCTAAGATCCTAAAATAAATATGTTTCTCATTAAAAATGTAAAAATGGTCATTTCGGCCGGCCTGACTAGAATGATTTATCGTTTCTAAAATTGTCATATTTTACGATGTATCATTAGTTTGTTTAATTTTTTTTAAGATATCATCAATTTAAATTTTATCTCCAATGTACTTTTTACAATATTTAAAAAATGTATTTTAAAAAAAATGTGTTTTAAAAAATGTTCTACTACAAAAAAATACATTCCCTCATAGTTCATATTAAAAAATATAAAAAAAATCGTGAAAAAAAAAATTCTTTGGCATACAGACTAACAATTTTTTTTTCGCGGAATTTAAATAGAAAAAACGGATTCCTTGAACCAAGGACACGTGTCTTTGGATATGTTCAAAGCCATATTCTCTTGTTTCAAGGCTGGAATTTTCTTGAACCAAAGTCAATGTCCTTGAATAAAGAGCGCCGATTTTTATTCCAAAACCCGTGCTCTTCATTCAAGGACATTGACTTTGGTTCAAGAAAATGCCAGCCTTGAAACAAGAGAATATGGATTTGAACATATACAAAGACACGTGTCCTTGGTTCAAGGAATCCGTTTTTTCTATGTAGGAATTTCACTAATTACACACAAACACACACACACACACAGAAAAAAAGGATTCCTCAAAGCCAAAGTCTCTTGTTTCAAGGCTAGCATTTCTTTGAATCAAAGTTAAGGTTCTTGAATGAAGAGCGCGGATCTTCATTTAAAACCCCGCGCTCTTTATTTAAGGACATTGACGTTGGTTCAAAGAAATGCTAGCCTTGAAACAAGAAACTAAGGCTTTGAACATCGCAAGACACGTGCCCTTGGTTTAAGGAATCCTTTTTTCTGTGCAGTGTGTATAGATTCGTACACAGTATCATTTTAAAGTTTTTTAATACGTTTTTCGGCAGGAATATATTAATAATAATAATAATAATAATAATAATAATAATAATAATAATAACAATAAATTTATTGTATCTAAAAAAAATACAGAATTTCTTTTATTACTAGGGTTGAGTTATAACGAAATTAAATAAAATAAAATATAATCATGGAATGTATTCTCCCTGTTTACGTAATCTCTCGCAATCTTTCGTAATCTTCTGTACACGAAAATTTCGGGAGATTAACCCCTCAATCAATGTTTCCTTTTCGTTTGGAACATCACCTGTACCATCATGGTCATATTTAATGATCCACAGAGATGCTGTCTTGACAAATGTTCATCTGCGGATATCTAGATATCTGACAGTGATAATAATCGGGAAATGTGAGTAAACCCTTCGAACGTGACCGTGCAGGTGCATCATTTCACGTCTACTATGCACTAGTTATGACATCCCGGAAGATTCGAATGTAAATCGCTGAAAAGCAAGGAAGGCGATGCTTCGACTTTAATGGAATACTCCAAGGAAGGGACGCGCACTGTAAATGAAAATATGGTAATTTCACAGAAAATAAAGTAGGTCATATGTTACCAGCAAAAAAAGTGGTAAATTTAAATCAGTACTGTAAATTCAGTGTTATCTGTAAAAATGTGAATTTTTACCTGTGATTTCACAGTAATTTAAGCAGCAAATTAATTGAGTATTTCAATTTACATTTACGTGCTCTAGTAATTTTCGGGACTGTCTGTAAAAGTGCCGGGTTTTTGGGACCACTTGCATGAATTTTAATGTAAAATTATTGTACCGCACTGTAAATAAAAATATGGTAATTTCACAGCAAATAGTAGGTCATGTTACCAGCAAAGAAAGTGGTAAATTTAAATCAATACTGTAAATTCACTGTTATCTGTAAAAATGTGAATTTTTATTTTGGTAATTTTACTGCTATCTTTTGTAGAATGTAAGCTATAATTATGGTAATTTTAAACCAATATTGTAAAATTGCTGGGTTTTTGAACCACATGCATGAGTTTTAATGCAAAATTATTGTACCGACAGGAAAAGAGCTGAGATTTTACTAAACCAAGTAATGTTTAGGTTAATTTAATAAATATTGTAAATTCACATTCTGACATTTGCTTTAATTATTACAGTTAATACTACTGAAAGATTGACGGACAAATTTAGAGTGCGGAGAGAAAATTTTGGCCCAGAAGAACAGTCAAAAATTCGAGACTAAAATTTCGAAATAAAGTCTTAAAAAAGGTCAAAAAGTTAGGTATACCTAAGTTAACTTCCTCTCTACAAAGTGATTACATCTCGTTAACACATTCTTTTCCATGTTAAACCCCACTTAAGTTTACTGCCTCCATACAAAAGTGGCTTTTAAACCATATCAACTTTTTGGCATTACCTCCAGAAATAGTAGATTACAGGTCCACTCGGAAAATAGTACTTTTCCGAGACCATTTATAGGTCGAAGAAAAGTACTATTTTCCGGGAGACCTGTATACTATTTTATTAGCAACTGTTTTTATAATAAAGTACTATTTATTTTTGAAACCTAGATGTTTGAATTCAAATGAAGAACATAATACTATAATACTTAGTTTTTTAGTTCTCTTCATATTTACCACAAATATTTTTTTTCTGCATTTCACAAGAAAAGCACGATCATATAAAACTGAAGTTCCACATACGCGTAACCCAAATAAACAACCACAAAAAATATTTGTTGATAGCTCACAAGGCACAGTTTGGACATTTATTATCCTTCTCAGTCTCAAAAGTAAAAAACATTGAATAAACTTTACATTTAAGTTTTTTAAACGAAATGTATTAGTTTACATTCGTGTTTATCATGACAGGAGTTCAGCCATCTTGCATTAATAATGATATTTTAATCGTTGGCGCCATCTAGCGGAAATTAATTATTTAAATTGCAGACCAGTAATAATTAGTTTACTGGTCTCTCTTTTTAATTACAGGTCAGGTCCAAGCGTGGAAAACAGTGGGACAAGAAATCACGTACTTCCCAAACTTTATTAATACATGTAATGTATGTATTACATATACAGTTGCGAATATTGGAGACTCTGTAAGAGTAGACGAGTTACTGGGTTACGTCAAACAAAAAATATATAAAAAAAAGAATGACCATTAATAAAAGAAGGCAAAGGTTTAGAGGACCGGTCCAAAAAGACAATAAGAGTCTCATAAAATAATAAGTGAGCGCATATTAATTTCGTTTCAAAATTTTTTTTTTTTTCTGATTATAATAAATAAATATTTAACACAATTAATTTAAAATTATGCATTGTTTTTTGAAGAAATATTAAAATAATTTATCGTGTGAAGTTAACAGTTCTAAACATAAAATGTTTGTGCTAATTACTTAAATAGAAGAAGAAAAGAAGAAGAAAAACAGAAATTAAAATTGTAAAGATTGTTTTTTCAATATTCTGTTAATAAGATTACTTAAACAGTAACATTATTGATTAATTACTGGAAAGCCTGCGGAAAACTTAAAAAGTCATCCTCCACTGTTGCTGCTTCTATTGACCAAATATCTGGCGAAGCTAACATTGCCGAACACTGGGCAAATCACTTTAAAAGACTAAGCAATCTTTACGAAGATAACCCTGTTCATAAAATTGAGGCTGAAGACTTTGAAACCTGTACTGTAAATCCTAATGACATTAAAATTGCCGTATCTCAGCTAAAGACTGGCAAAGCAGCAGGATGGGATGGAGTGTGTCCTGAACACATTATACACGCTCATCAGTCTTTGTACACATATTTATCTATTTGCTTTTCCTGTATGCTCTGCCACGGATTTACTTCTCCATCTCTTACAAAAAGCATAATAGTACCTCTTATTAAAAATAAGAGTGGAGATGTCTCGTCCTCGTCGAATTACCGCCCTATTGCCTTGTCAACCTCGATTTCTAAAACACTTGAGCTGGTTATTCTAAATAGATGTCGTCAATATCTCCATACAAGTGATAACCAGTTTGGTTTTAAAAAACATGTCGGCACCGCTGATGCCACCTACTTAGTCAAAGAAACAGTTACGCATAACGTACGTAAGAATACACCGGTATATGCTTTATTTCTTGACCTAAGTAAGGCATTTGACAGGGTTCACCACTTCACACTTATTAAGATACTTCTAAAACGAAAAGTTCCTCGTTACATATGCCGAATGATTCAAAGCTGGAACCTGACTGCAAACGCATTTATCCTCTGGGGCTGCTCAAATTCAGCTACATTCAACTTGTGCAATGTTGTTCGGCAGGGAAGCCTTTTAGCCCCAGAAGTATTTAATGCATACATAGATGAAATACATTACTTACTTCTTAAAGTACAAGCAGGATGTTACTGTGGAAGTATTAAGGTGAACTGTGTATCATATGCAGACGACATGGTTCTTCTTAGTCCGTCTTTAGAGGGCCTTCGTATGCTCGTTCGGGTATGTGAAGACTTCGCGAAAAAACATTACCTCTTATACAATACCGAAAAAAGCAAGCTAATGGTTTTCAAGCCAGCAGTTTATAGAAATCTACGTGTTCCTCCAATATTTCTTAATAATGCAGTAATTGAGATGGTGCCAGAAATCAAATACCTTGGGCATTTTCTGTGTGATAATCTGAGTGACAACAAAGATATACAACGTCACTATAAAACTCTATGTGTCCGGGGAAACATGATTGCTAGGAAATTTCAAAAGTGTTCTATTAGTGTCAAAGATCTCCTGTTTAAAACCTACTGTTATAACCTCTATTCGGGCGAGCTATGGTGCGATCACACCATGGCATCGTGGCGCGCACTGCGTATCTGCTACAATGACTCTTACCGCATCTTACATAGACACCCACGTTATACCAGTGCATCGGAGATGTTTGCCTTAGCACGCATAGATACTTTAGATGCACTGCGTCGAAAAAGACTTGCCAGTTTTGTAAATCGTCTGCTACAGTGCTCAAACTCACTTTTGCAGGGATTGGTATCATCTGATGTATTTTGGTCATCTCCCATAATTGAAAAGTGGCGGAAACTCTGTTTTTTTCTCTTGTAACCACCTTTACTTTCACCTTTGTAAATATTTATAATTAATTTTAATTTTTGTTTTTTTTTTATTTTTGTTATGTTATTACTATCCTTGTCATATGGCCATTAGGCTGGAATAAATGCATTATTATTATTATTATTATATATCTGAATTTAAAAATTAATCATTTGTAGTCTGAATTCGGTATGTAAATATAATATATAAGTATGTAAATGCCCATCAACTCGACAGAGAAGGATCATTCTTTGCATCGATACTATATTAATTGATTTAAATCAAACAAGCCGTGAAGATATATAATACTACGCATTCCATTATATACGTGTACGTGTATGAGTTTTTCACACAACATAAAATAACGAATTGTGTAACAACGGGTCACTGTTTTTTTTTTAACATTATATAGTGGCTATTCAACTTGTTTTGTCATAAAATATTAATAATTTACAAAAATTTGGCGATAAAAATAACTCGGCCGAAATAGCAAAATTTTATAAAAATCGTGCGGCAGTTAACGTGTTAAAAAAACAATTTCTAAAAAATATTATCAAAAAAAAAAAAAAATTGTAAAAAATTGACATTTTTTGAAACTTTTTTCAAATAACGAACTTATTTTTTAAAAAAAGGTTAAAAAAAATTCAGATTTTTTTTTAATTTCTTTTTAAGAAAAACGAAAACAAAAAATTAAAACAAAGGAATTGAAAATTATGTTTTTTTTTCATTTTTTTTAAGTGTAACCTCCAATAACTTTTTTTGTATTTGGGTTGATTATTTTCAAAAACAATAAGGATCTTCCCCTCATAGAACTCGATTTTTCCTGAAAATTTCAAATAGATCGGCTAATTGGTTCTGGAGTTATGTAAACATGTATGTAAATGTTATCGTGATATCGAACGAACAGACAGACGGACGGACAGACAAACCGACATTTTAAAAGTTTCTTATTTTTTCATGAAATACATTTGTATGTAAGAATTTTTTGTCTAGGACGTTTTTTGGCACTATTCTTGCGCTACGCGCTGTGATCGTACAATAATACACGAGAAATCGAGTCAATAACTATATGTAGTTAACAAGTTACAAGCTTAAGTCTCGGCCAAAGGTAATTTTTGAACAAATATTTATTAAGGATAACAGAAATCTCTGTTATCCTATATCGATTACCTATATGGACATTGACACAAGAATTTCTATCATAACTCCCTTATTCCGGAGCCGATTTAACTGAAATTTGGGCAAAGCTTATTCCAGATCACACAAACTTTATGGTTATTGTAAGTATACATAGCCGATGTTGGTCCAAGAAAGAAAAATTGCTACAATTTACTTTTATAATTGATTTAGTCTAAAACTTTGAGAACCAGTGCCAGTTTTTAGGTTATTAGCGTCCGTTTCAGATAATCCCTGAAGATTAAGTAGTAAATAGTAGATTAAGCAGTAAGAAACGAAACGTCGCGACTTTATGACACGTCGGAAAGTAAAAATTGATTAACAAGGTCTAAACCCGTTTCTTTGTATCTAAGTGGCCGTGAAAGCTTAAAATCTAAAATCCGTTTTATCTGGTCATAAAGTAGGTCTAGTTTTATTACTTGCTTAAAATTTTTTGACAATTATAGACAATTAGTAATAAAAAAAAAATAAAATATTATTGCCCCATGTAGATGCACATAGTGCACATTGAAAAATCTAAAATTCTAGGAAATAGCATAACAAGCCGTAAAGATATGTAATGCTACGTATTCCATTATATACTATCCACAGTAAATTCACCTGAATAAAATTTATTAAAAAAAATATTAAAAAAATAGATAAAAATGTTTCAACAACTTTGTTTTAATTTTTTTTATTAGGATCTTTAAAAAAAATAATAAAATAAAATTTTAAATGATAGTTTTTACATTTTAAAAAAAGTTTAACCCCCATAATTTTCTTATTTTTAAGGGGATTAGATACTTTCAAAATTGGTAGAATTGATCCTTATAAAAGTATTTTTTTCCTCAAAAAGTTACGTTAATCGGATTTTTTTTTCAGCTTTTCGTTTTTGGGTCGGTCGGTCGGATTATTCGTTCTTGAGTTATCGTATTAACAAAAATCGTGACATCAGACGGACAGACGGACATTTAAAAAAAAGTTGCTTATTTTTTAATGAAACTTTATATAAAGAATTTTTTGTCTATGCGATTTTTGAAAATTTTGGAAAATTCAAAACTACTGTATAATCTATTCTAGCGCAGGTGCTGTGAATAGTATAATAATGTCCAGTTGACGACCAGATAACACGCAAGCGCATTCAAAGATGCATATATATATTTATTAAACATACCGTCCGAGTCCTATTGATTTCTGACTTAAAAATTTGAATGTATCCTTCGAGAGAGAAAATAAAAAGCAATAAAAATGTATATCATTCGATGAGCAAAATATAGGAGTACCTACATGCAGAGAAAGAACATTTGAACTCAAAAAAATTTCGAAACGGCTTTTAGGGAACGATTCCTAGAATCTATATCAAAAAAATGAATTAATGCATAGTACACGGAAAGAAATTAGTGGGCTCTGTGCTATACATTATAAGATATTTGGTAACAGTGGCAAATTATAGTGATTTAAGCTATAGATTATAAGGGACACAATAACTAATAATGTTAAAAATAAATTGGAAACGATTATATATATTACAGACACGATTATATTTATTACAGGCACTATTATAAATTTACAGAAATTTTATTATATTATAAAAATTATTAGCACGGACAATAATTAAATCTATTTAAGCTATAAATGCCATACTATTTGTTATATTTTATTATTCACTAAACAATTAAAGTATTTCATATAAATTTTTACACTGACTGCCATAATTGTAAGAGAAAGCCTTGTATTTATATAATAAGCGATTATAATTTGCTTGGTATGTGTGTTATAGCGCTCCTAGCTATAATTTTTTTTTCCGTGTACTATAGTAGAATAGTCAAAAAATGTCTTTAAGGAAGATTTCACCAAAGGACATTTTACAGTTAGTTACAGAGACTAGTTATGCCTTGTTTTTAAAGCTGAAGATTGTAACTTTTGATTTGAATAATTGACCATGAATTTTGGCTTTGATAAGTCGGTTGATCCAAGCATCCAAACACCCGTTATTTTATTTCTTTTCAGTTGAAAACTAAACTTTTTAAACAAAAACAGCAATGGTCGTTATTTAAATGCTAAGATATATGATAACAATTATTTTATTGGAATAATCTCAAGCATAAAATATCCCTCGAGGAAAATTTAGACTTGGCAACATTCGCAAACAAGTGAACATCGTAGATTTAAAAAGCGCGGCGAGATTGATTGAGATTTCAATTTTTAATTATAGTTGTAAAGTAATATTGTTGTTTAGTTCTTAAATTTTTAATTTAAATATGAAACAACATAAAACATTGTAAAATTATATACTTCCTTATTTTGTTTGTAAAATAGTCTTTCAAAATACCATTCGTGCATTTTGAATTATAAATAATTTTTTTACTGTATATAAAAAAATATTTTGCTTAAGGAAATTGTTTTCGTGGATTTTTCGTCAAAATTCATCGACCTGCGGTCTCGGAATTTTGTAACACGAAAAATGCACTCAAACAATTGCCAAGCAAAATTTTTTTTTTAATACAGTAAAGAAATTATCGATAATTCAACTTATGATATTACTACTGACAATTTTGAAAAGAAAGCGTCTATTTTTTATGTCTGAGACACTATTCCTTTTAAAGAATTTAGGCAGTCTTATGCAATTTTGTTGAAAGAGAAAACTGACCAATTGAATCACTGACTTTATTCATAATTTTTGATTTGTGAATTTTATCTTGCATAAATTTACCCTCCACCATAATTGCAAAATGTAAGACTAGGTTGGACTTTTTGCGAATTATATTAAATTATTTTAATATTAATGTTGGATACGAAATTTTTATTCCATAATTTTATTCTAGATAATCTTTTTCTGTGTGTATTAAAAGCCATAAAAAATATCTAACTCGACGAAGCAAGGCATAGCTAAATAATTGACCATATAAAATGTAAAAATGGCACTTTCGAAACACGGTTAAATGATAATAAATGAAAGGCTATTTTATTTTGAGAGCTTTTGAAGTATTTCTCTTTGGAATGCCACAAAAGCACGGCCGTATAAAATTCCTCTTTTATTTTACTTTTTAGTAAGACAAAAAGCGTCCTGTCAGCAAAATGAATATCCACTATACTTTCAACATGCCACTTTTACAAAGAGGAATTATATATATAAAAAAACTCATATGTACATTTATTTCAGCTCAGGAAGCATTTACAAAAATAATAAAACAGAAAAAAAACAACAAAAGTTAAATTTAATATGAATAAACTTAAAATTAAAATTAATTCGCCTAAATAATAAAGCTTTAGGTAGGTAAGCCTATGTTTGTACTCGTGTCAAAAAAAACCTTGTAGCTTAAAGTTTATAATTGTAGTTTATGAAACAAGGACGAAAAGTACTGTTTTTAGGGCGATTACGGAGATTGCCATCCGAGCTCGGAGGTTGGCAACCGTAATCGCCCTAAAAACAGTTTTCGTCCGTGTATCATAGACCCCCCCCCCAACCACGCTCGAGTTAGGAGTAAAGTGGCAAAGATCGGAAATTTATTTATTTATTTTATTTATTTATTTATCTTGTAGTTTTTAATACAGAGGCGTAGAGGGCCCCTAATAAGCTTTAAGCTTGTGCTAGGGGCTCTCTACTAATTTTGATCACAAAACTACGTTCCAAATATTAATACTGAGATTTACAAAAAAATTTGCTGCCATATTTTTATTTCTCTTTGCATCCCTTCTTCATAACAGTTTTATGTATCCATAGGAGTCATATAGTTGGGAAAATTGAGTGGTAGAGTGGGAAATTTGTACAAATTTTTCGTCAGGGATAAAGCTTTTTTCTCAGGGTAAAAAGAAGTTGGGAAAATTGGCGAATTGGTCGTACAGCTGGGAATTGTAGAGGTGTGGATCTTTTTTTTTAGTCATTAAATTTTCCGTCAGGGGTAAAGCTTTTTCACAGGGTAGAAAAGTTGAGAAATTCGCTATTATTTAGTTGAAAATTTTTACAAGGACTTCTCCAAGAACTTCTTATATTGATTTATTTTCCAATACGTACTAAACTTTTTTCAAAATTTAACGATTTGAATGCCAGAGTGGTCGTTTACGGCCACTCTGGCAGTCAATCTGTTGAAACAGGTCTGGTAAAGTTTTACTTAGCCCGACAAAGAAATAAAAATAAAAAACAGCGCAAAAAATATGGTTTGTTTTCTTTTTCGGTTAGTTGCTACAAAAACTCGGGGTTTTGCCAGCCCTGCTCGATACCCGGCACTGTCTGGCGTAAGTACACATTTATAACATTGTTTCAACTGATCGAATGAACTCCCATACTCCAGTCAAATATTAAATGTAAATGGAGCTCTCTACAACTAGAATTATGAAACAAAAGACGTCTACCCTATCTCTATCTCATTTGTGCTACACTTTCCAGCCAACCAAATAAATACTGTATTTGTTTTTCATACAACAAATACAGTATTTATTTGGTTGGCCGGAAAATGTAGCACTGACCGACACGAAAGAACATAGCTAATGTGAACCTGTAGAATAAGATAATTCTACTAAAATTTAGATGTAATTTCTTTAATAAAAATAATATAGTTACACTTTTCGTCCGGCCAAGTAAATATTGTATTTGTTCAACAAAGAACAAATACAGAATTTGTTTGTTTGGGTGGAAGTGGGAGTGTATGTATGTCTTCTATCCTTTTTGGGTAGAACTTTTGTCCCTGTCTAATCTAACGGGAGAAATCGTCATTGCAATAAATGTACACGGGCTGATATTTTAAAGGGTAGTAGTGGATAGTACTCCTATTAGTTTTTCACCGGATGATTTGCGTAAGGGGTGTCCGCTGTTTTGAATTTTAGGGGTGAGTGCGGTTATCTCGCTAAATATGCACGAATAAAATGAATATAACCAATTTTGATAAGGAGAAAATTTACAACAATTTTTGTTTGAATCATTTTTCAGAGTGAAATTGTTTTTTTCAATTCAAGGAATTTCTCGTTATTTGACTGCACTACCAGGATGCTGGTAGATTTTATACTGCCACTAAAAGGTTCAAATCGGCTTTCAGCATTATGGACATGTTTCATTAAAATTTTAAGTAAAGCAAATAAGTAAAACCGACTTTGGATTTAATTTTTGGAACTAAGCGTACACACTAACAATAAATTATAGCAGATTTAGTTTTTTTAATGTGGCGCTATAGGAGAATGATTAAGATAAAATGGTCAGCTAGAGTTAACAAGATGGGGACTGGGAATTTCCCAATTTTTTTCCTTTCAAAGGCAAATCTTATCGATTAGTTAAGATCAGCGATCAAATGGAGGGTACATGCAGTAGTGTTGTAATGAAATTATTATAACAGACGTATTCCCCTACACAGAGCAACGCGCCTTTGTAAAAAGTCATGATCGTAGATGATATAAAATTCCGGCTTCTAAGAAGATTTAGATACAAAATCCATCAGATATATTTGAAAGATTGGATGTAACATTATACATAAATGCATTTGCAATAAACTACAACAAAGATCGAGCGCTGATTCCAAAAACCTCCAAAATGTTTCCTATAGTATATTATTACGGTTGCAGTATGATCAAGTCGGCATAAATCACCCTAAATTGAACAAAAACCAGTTAGCCTGAAATGAAAAAGATGTGTACTCATGTTAAAAAGGCCTTATTTGTATGGAGTTATACAGAGTGTTCCACAAATAAATGTAAACATTTGAAGGCGTGATTCTACATAAAAAATGTGAAAAAAGTTTCTATAAATATTGGTCCGGCAATAAGCCCTAAGAGAGATATGGCCTTACTAAGGGGCCCTTTAAAGAAGATGAACGACTTTTTGCACATGGCTCAAGACTTAAATAGATATCAGAAAAGTGCACACTAAGAGATAATTTTAGGAACTGAGGCATCATGAAAGGGCGATTTTACATAAAAATGTGAAAAAAAAGTTTTAATACAAAACATTTCTAAAACTCGGAGCACTCCGCCTAATAAAAAAAATCCCCAAACTTTTCGCATTCGCGCGATTACAACCATCGAAACACTTGTAGTATCAAGCGTATGCTTGACGTTATTTTATTTGACTAGAAAAACAAAGTTTTTTGTAGTTGCTACAGTACACAGACGAACAAGGCTCTCTTCGGACACGCGAACACGAATAGATGTTTATCGGAATAAACGATCACCGGAGGAATCAGCATCGTTATCTAGAACAAGTATTCTGAATTCCTAGGAAATATCTGACTTTTTAATTGAAGACTGAAGGCTTTGATCTGCCGAAAAAATGTAACCTTTGCTGTCCAAGGCAGTATTTTACCTTTAAATAAATGTGTGAATGCAGCCGATTTGATTTTTTCGTATTTATTATGTATATGTACTCTTGGCCGAAAAATACGTGACACAACAAACATAAAAATAGAATAGAATAGAACTTTTAATAAAATGGCAAGAATGAATAAAAAGCATGATAGCTTTGTTTTTCCACACATGTATAATATTATTTCGCACGCGTATGAAATATGAACCTTTCTTACTCTCTAAATCGTGTGAAGTTTGTCGTATTCATAGGTGGTCGTAGAAAATAGTATATTACATAACTAGTGTGGAAAGTGACATATTTCAGGCGAGTGGGAAGGTTTACGAACGAGCCGCTAGGCGAGTAAGGAAACCCCACGAGTGTATGAAATACACTTTCCACCGATTTATGTACAATATTTTTCCTACGATCCCGAAAAAATATGAAGGTTCTTATTTTAAAATTTTCTATTTTTTATTAATTTTTAAGAAAAGCAAAGCACAAAATAATTATAAAGAACATACAAATTTATATATGTAGGTATTTCAAACAGGAAATATGATTTTCATTTAGCTTTAGTTTTCTTGGTTTTATATTTAATACAATACATATATGTTGAGTTTACTTATTAATAAGACAGTAAAAATTGTACTTTTTTACATTTCATAAGAAAAATACTGTATATTTTGATGTTTTTTATGTAATGTAAGGAAACTAAATACAAAATTAAGTAATTTTTAAGATCTAGACTGTCTAGACCAGACAGTAATGGTCATAATAGTAACTATATAGCTATAGTTTTTATTTTTGACATGAAAAACAGAAATATTAGGATTAAAACACTTTAAACATATAAAAGGCTGTGGTGAAAGGTGGAAAATGGTTTATAAAACAAGGTGAATAAAATTCGTAGAATCTACGAGGTAAATATCTAAATAAAACTAGGCAATCCTTCATACGTAAATATCACACGAGTGATATAAAAATATCAAACTAGTGCGATATAAGGCGTTTTCTAAAGAACAAAAGAGTGTGGTAAATGTCATTTTCATAGAGGATCGTAGGAAAATTAGCCTTTCCAAACCATATAGGAAGAAAATATGCATTTGTGTGCCAAGGTCAGAAAGAACGTCTTTGATGGATGAGTCTAATTTGCGAGACGAGACACGAGGCAAGTAAGTAATTGTGTGTGCCATAGCGCACATAAAGCTTTTTAGACTGCCACATAGATAGATTTTATTCAATTTATGGCATTTCACGGTAAAATTTGTAATAAATTTTACAATGACATTTTAACTGAAAAACTATTGAATTTTCATTAAAATTTCAGTTAACTTAGAACTAGTAAATTACTTAATTAAATAAACCATAGAAATAAACCATAAAAAAAATTATCTCCAAAATATAAATTTATTGTCTATTAAACAAACATTACAGGGACAATTGTTTCGACTTAAAAACTTGAAAATGACTTTTTGAACAGTTTGACAAGAAAATACTCTTCGTTTGAAGCTACGCCTCTGTTAGAGTTGTGTGCGACAAGCCCATGTAATTGATACGTACAACAGCTCGGTGGCCAGTAAAACGTACACAGCTTTCTTGCATTTTACTCATCGCTAATGCCAGTTTTGCATTAAAAAGTGTTTGGCACTTTATAATCGAACGGTATATAAACAAATAAACTTGAGTACACATTATTAGAAATGTCATACTTAAATAACTTGATGTCCCTGGATACATTTTGAAAATAGATTTTTTTGTATTCTTAAAAAATGAAGGCTCTCATTGATAATTGAAAATAAATCATCAAAAATAAAATTCTCGGCCAACGTAATGTCATTAAACCTATACTAGACTATTTATACATTTTCAATAAAAATAAAAAAAAAATAATGTATAATATATTTTAAATGTATTGCTATGTCGAAAAGTACAATTTATAGTCGTATGTTTTAATAACAGCATTTTAATGCTATTTCTGTGACATAAGTAAATATATTTGGCCCTTTCCCAATATTAATATGAGGTCTCTAAGTTCAAAACAAGCAACACTCTTAGTAATATCTATTTTTTTAGAGAAGATAAAAAAAATAGTTGATAAGGTACTTGTAACAAATATCAGTCGGCGCGTAATGTGGGCCGAAGGCACATATAAGTTATTCCACATCCATATATGTCTGATACACAGTACTCTTCCTAATCCGCATCTTAAAAAATACGTACGACAAATTTTGTAACCACGAACACTCGCAAACATTTTGAGATAAAATCATTGAATTTGGACTTCAGGATTTTTAATCAAATATAAGGGCGTCGAAATGGCGATTTCTCCCGTTAAATTAGACAGGGACAAAAGTTCTACCCAAAAAGGATAGAAGACATACATACACTCCCACTTCCACCCAACCAAACAATTCTGTATTTGTTCTTTGTTAAACAAATACAATATTTACTTGGCCGGGCGAAAAGTGTAACTATATTATTTTTATTAAAGAAATTACTGGCGCCATCTAAATTTTAGTAGAATTATCTTATTCTACAGATTCACATTAGCTATGTTTGTTCGTGCCGCTCAGTGCTACACTTTCCGGCCAACCAAATAAATACTGTATTTGTTGTATGAAAAACAAATACAGTATTTATTTGGATGACTGGAAAGTGTAGCACAAATGAGATAGAGATAGGGTAGACGTTTTTTGTTTCATAATTCTAGAGAGCTCCGTTGGTAAGAATAGGGTTAATGTTCCTTTTTAACTGGAATGTCCCATATTTCATCAACAGTTTACTTCCTATCGGACCAATATTAGTATTGGCGACGCCAATTGCATTTATTTTAATTATCCCGCCATTTTATTACTCATTACTTTTAAATGTTCGAACCATTGTTTTCCCATTTTAAAGCAAGTTGTTAATAATTTTAACAATCGCCCATAATTTATAAAATATCGTATAAACCGTTTATTATACTCACAGCACGTAGTGCTAGAAGAGTATTACACGATCCCAATAAATATTTTATACCGCCAAATCAAAGGCATTTCGAAGTTTTGCCACACTTGCTGTGATGGCCCAGCATCAGTGACTACAGGGTTTGATATTTTATATCACCCTAGTTTGATATTTACGTATGTAGGTTTGCCTAATTTTATATAAATATTTACGTTGTAAATTCTACGAATTTTACTCACATCGTTCTGTATACCATTTTCCACCTTTCATGACAGCCTTTTTTGATATCTTTTGTGTTTTCAATCCAAATATTTCTGTTTTTCATGTAAAAAAACTATAATATAAATAATATAACCTTACTATTTTGACCAATATAACTTGAGATGTTTTATTAATGTCTAGATTTTATAAAAATTACTTAATTTGTGATTTAGTTACCTTTATAAAAAACATCAAAATACACGGTCTTTTCCTTATGAAATGTAAAACAGTACAATTTTATTGTCATATCGCAGCATATCCACAGAAATATAACTGAATTAGCAAACTGTCAAGTTTGCCTTGATGTGCGCTTGTAGGCAACCCATTAAACACCTAATAAGATAATGTAATAAATATAAAACCAAGAAAACTAAAGGTAAATAAAAATCATATTTCCTGTTTGACATACATAAGGTAGGTTCATATATGTTCGTTGGTTTGGACTTTTGCACTTTACAGTTGAACACATTCTTTGTCATGTTTAAAAATTAAGGAACAAATTCAGTACTTATTTGGTTGGATAAAAAGTGTACGTCAGTGCAAGAAAGTGCAGTCCCAACGAACAAACCTATATATATATATATATATATATATATATATATATATATTTGTATGCTATTTTGTGCTTTGCTTTTCTCAAAAATTCTCGAAATAAATAATAAAAATTAGAAAACATTAAATTAAGAAACTTCATATTTTTTCGGGATCGTAGGAAAAATAGTGTACATAACTCGTTGGAAAGTGTATTTCTTACACTTGTGGGGTTTCCTTATTCGCCCAACGGCTCGTTCGAAAACCTTCCCAGTCGCGTGAAATATGTCACTTTCCACACTGGTTATGGAATATATTATTAAAACCAATATGCGCAAACAATTTAAACATGCTGTTTCGTTGTTGATTTATAATTTTTTTATTATTTTTATTGTTTTCTGTAAAATGTGTTGATGGATTTGAAAAACTTTATTAATCCCTGACGTTTACCTAATTTCCCTGGGTACCCTATTCACAGCGGTCGGCAGCCAGCAACGAAATAATAACTCTTCTCTCTAGAATACGCATACCGTTAAAATAAAGTATCGCCAACATCTCGGTTTGTTTGTAAACAAATAGTAGGTATATTCAGGCCTGAACAATAACAGTTACCAGTAACTGTTAATGTTGTCTCTGTTAGAACAAAGCTGTGCGAGTAAGACAGACAAATGTATATGTTGGCTACGTTTTTGTCGGTTTTTACAAATGAAATGCCTATTCTAGAGAGAAGAGATATTAGTTCGTTGGCAGCCAGCCCCGGTACGGGGTGGTCTCAGAATGCATAGCCCCAGTACAACGCCTGAATATATACATTAAAATCCACATGAAGCCTATTAATGAGGTTTTAAAGATTAGCCACCACTAATAATTATGATGAAAGCTCATTAATACGTAACAACCTTGCACGTTGTGGTGGTTAAGTAACAAGAAAATGGTGTCCGTGTAACGCATTGAGGTCTCTAACTCAATGGTGTAACGTTATCATCACCAGCACTGCAGGCATAAGGCCGGACCTTTCCCGCTGAAGCAATGTTTCTTGGTGTGGGTTTCAAATAACCAAAATCATCAAAAATTACTCTAGAAACAACTCAAAAAATACGTCTGTCTGTTCGTCTGGTCGTGTGTTGTTTTTGTGTGTACGATCTTAAGGGACCCAATTTTTCAAAAAAAAATTGGAGGAAAGGAAACCAAAATTTCAGAAAATGTTAGTTAAACCCTAATACAAATATTCATACCAGTTTTGGAAAAAAATCCATTCAAACATAAAAGAGTTGTAGACACTTTTTAATACAGTAATAAATAAAATGCGCTTGAAGAAATCATATTTTGGGAAGTATATCGATAGAAAACGCAATATAGTATCCACTGTGAAGAGTATAATATGAAATGCGAAGCATTACATATATTCACGGTTTATTTTCAGTTTTATGTCGAATTATATATTTTATTGCTAATAGTTTGCTGTTTAACCAACGTCATTGATCTTGAAATAAGTACAACGAAAAATAATTAACGTTATTTGTTACACAAAGGCCTATCCAGAAGCTTGCATAAGAACATAAGACATAAGAATGGGATGCCGTGATTGGCTTACAAGATACATGGCGGCACATCAAGCCAATCACGGCATAGTATTCTTATGTACTATGTTGTTATGCGAGCCTGTGGATATGCCCTTACGCAGCAAAACCAAATAAATCCACAAAAAAAATAATGGAGATATGAAGGATTTATAATCCTGGATTAAATTTATAAAATAATGACGTTACGCGCTACAATTTACCTAAATTCTCCCTTATTGAAGTTGAAAAAGAGTTTTGTGCGAGATCATATAGAATTGAGTGTTGTAATTTTTTAAAAACTAGTTCCTACCTGTTCTTATTTAAAGACAAATTTAAACCAGCTAATATTTAATTTTAACTTAATGCTTCAATATTTTCCTGTGTGTACGTACCGTCATTGCAATTATCGTAATAAAAAATTATAATTTGTAAGTACTAAATCACTATCATGATAATAAATTATTATTTTTATTATTATTAATAATACACACTTTTTGATTTATTCATAATCATAATTTAAACATTTAACATTTATCCAACACTACATTAAAAGGCATTATTATTATTTTCTGCTGCTTTAAGGAATAAGTTAAGTTAATAATAAATAATACTTTCAAATTTTCAAATACTTAGGGCCACTTGCACCAATGATCGTTTAACTTTAAACTTGGATTAAATTGACGGCCGACCAATCAGAACGCAGCATTTTTAACTTAAACTCGGTTTAGCTGAGATAATCCCAGACCAAAAGTTGGTGCAAGTGGCCCTTAGTCTTTGATGTTTAAACCTAGTCTAAACATGTATATGCGAGGGGTTTATTTATTGAAAAAATCTGTACAAGGATTGTGGAAGATTGTCAAAGATTGTAGAAAAACGTTGGGATTGTGAAAAATGTTTTAGAGATTTTTAAAGATTGTGGGAAGATTTTAAATGCTTGTGGAAGATTGTTGGACATGTGTATATGGATTGTCCAATAAATAAACCCTTGGTGTATAGGTGAAAAAATCAATTTAATAAAAGGAGTTGAAATAGAGGAGCGCTTATATGCAGCTCTTTATGCCGCGTTTTGATAAACTTCGCATGAGCACGGCATGTGCTGATCGGTTTTAAATATATTATTTTAAATAAAAAACATTTACAAAAAAAAACCACCAAACAGACGCCCAACCAACGTTAACGCAAATCAAGGCCCCTCAAAAAAAAAACACCAAACAACAAAAAACCAAAACAAACTCCGGCATGGAGAGCTGCAATTAGGCGCTTGCGGAAATAGCTATGTAATTGTGTATAGGGTTAAACCAGCAAATCGTGACATGACTGGCTTTAAATAAAATACAGATTATTATTAGCATTTATAGCCATAATGGTAGCTTATGAAATACATTTTCTAGTAATACTAATTCTTGTTTTTCATTGGACTCCTAATTATAAAATTTCAAGTTTTTACGACCTTCCATTCAAAAAATGTTATTTTGACAAGCCCGCCATTTTGTTTTTTGATTTTTTTTTAGTTTTCGTTTGGCACTGTATCCTCACATACCGAATTTAAGGTTTCCACAACCTCCCGTTCGAAAAATGTCATTTTGTCATGTTGGGCCAGCAAGGGACGCGCGCGCATACGCGAGGGGCCCGTAGTAACTTTCAGGTGGGCCCGGGACCGGGCCGCTTCTTTGGCCCTTGGGACTTTTTGAAATACATTATCAACACACCTTTAATGTAAGGTAAGCAACGAATTTCCTTGTAACGTAAGCAACGAATTTCCTTGTAACGTAAGCAACGGATATTTCATCTTTTAATTCATAATTCAGCAATTTATATAGAAGTAAGTAATTATTAGTCAAAATGTATGTCATCACAAAGTGTAAAGTAAGCAATATTACATAAAAATATAAATTTATCATAAATTAAACTTATTACACCAATTATAAGTAAATTTTTTATTACTTTGTTATTTACCCAAAAAAAATATTGTTTTTAAATATTATGTCTTTTAATATAATGGAATCTGTTAAGGAACATAAATTGATACTCTTGGGTGATTACAATTTGCCTGAAGCTCGTTGGCAAAATGAGGATTTTAGCGCTGTACCTACTTGTCCAGGAAATTCCATAGCAATACCAGTTTCTGATAGATTCTCATTTTTAAATTTGTACCAACATATTAACATACCTAATGATAGAAATGTTTTTCTCGATTTGTTATTCTCTAATGTTAATACTATAGAAGTGCATCGTGCAGTTGATCTATTAATAGAAAATACTCATCACCACATAGGATATACATTCGATTTACAATCAGACACCTCTGAGTCAATGTTATACGATGACTTTTCCTATGATTTTAAAAAGGCTAATATGATTGGTATGTGTGATTTTTTGACTGGTGTTGATTGGAATTTTCTGGACAAATATGATATTAATATAGCTGTCCAACAATTTTATAACAAAATGTATGAGGCATTATCATTATATGTCCCTATGGCCAGATTCAAAAGCACTGAATTTCCTTCCTGGTATACACTTCCCTTAAAGCAATTAATTTTTAAAAAGAAAGCTGCCCACAAAAAATATAAACAAACTAATTCAGATAACGATTATTTAATCTTTCACAGATTGCGCTCAGAGTGCATAGAACTAACCAATCAAACTTTTAAGAATTACCTACATAATATTGAGGAGAAAATCAACTCTAATGCCAACGAGTTTTGGAAATATGCTAGCACAAAAAACCAGGGATTTGAATGTCCAAACACAATGTGTGTGTGTGTACAGGTTTTCGGTATATTGAAAAACGATGCAAACACTTGGAACAGTTTTATTTCAACATTTCTAATAGTTTTATTATAAAAAATACAGAGCGTTTTGTAAAACTCTACGCTTCATCGCGTTGTCTTGCAGAATCTGTCTTTCTAGCGTCTATGTGAGCGTCTATGCCCGGATTGGTCAAAATAACGGCGCTCGCCATTGGCCGAACGCACGGAGCTCAAAAGGCCCCCGAGAATTCGAGGACTGTGCATTATTCAAATATAAAAAAAAACATATTAGGTTTTAAAAGATAGGCACAGAATCTAACATAAGCGCCCCCCTTGAAAGTGCTTAGCTACTTTCGAAACAAATCAACTTAAACTAAATTAACATATATAAAATTATCATACGTTACTTAAAAAACATTAGTAAAATAAAAACATATCAATATATCACTTATTGTCCTGATTAATGTCTTAATTTTTATTTATAGAAAACACCGATTTAAGAATTCACAGTTTATAGTTTGTTAAGTTCAGTCTCAATCGGTAAAATGCAAATTTTATTAACCGCACGTTTTATGAAACCATTTACAGTTTTAACAGTCACAACTCGTACAACTTTATCCGCTCCAGGGTGGACTTCAGATATACGGCCAAGCTGCCATCTACATGGAGGTGAATTTTCATCAACAAGTAGAACCATAGAATCAATAAGAGATTCAAAATTCGTTTTAAACTTCCACTTGGAACGTTGTTGTAAGGTGTGAAGGTAATCACGCTTCCACTGTTTCCAAAATTGCTGAGTTAGCTTATTTAAAAATTCGTAACGTTTCTTTAATTTATTTAAAGGGATGTGTTCTACTGGAACTTCTGGTAAAGCATTTATAGGGCTGCCAATTAAAAAGTGCCCTGGCGTCAAAACTTCAAATTCTTCTGGGTCAGAGGATAAAGGTAGGAGAGGACGAGAGTTAAGAATGCCCTCTATTCTTGTTAATAATGTATAAAATTCTTCGTAACTTAATTTTACGTCATATAAAATACGAGATAAATGGTACTTTACGGACTTCACTGAAGACTCCCATAAGCCCCCTATATGAGGAGATTTTGCCGGAATGAAATTCCATTTAATATGATTAATAGAGCAAAATTCATGTAACGTTTTATTATTTAAAATGTTGTAAATTTCATTTAACTCGTTGTGAGCCCCAATAAAATTACTTCCGTTATCGGAATTTATTTCAGCACAAATGCCACGCCGAGATACGAATCTTTGGAAGGCATTAATAAAAGCATCAGTAGTCAAACCGATCACTAACTCTAAATGCAGCGCCTTTGTACTCATGCACACAAAAATACAAAGGTAAGCCTTAATAAACCTACGATTGTGAAACGTACTATCCTTGATTAGATAAGGACCTGCATAGTCCACTCCACAATAATAAAAAGCGCGGGCTGGGGTTACTCTGGATTTGGGTAAATCACCCATTATTTGATTTCTTATGATAGGTTTTGCTTTAAAACAAGTAATGCAATGTTTAATTACTCCCTTAACCGTATTTTTTCCCTGTAAAGGCCAATATTTTTGCCTAACGTAAGACAAAGTAGCAGTAATACCAGAGTGTAAATTTCTAATATGTTCACTTAAAATAATTAACTTAGTAAAATTATTATGAGCAGGCAATACAATAGGATGTTTCTGATCATAATTTAATACAGAACTATTATTCAACCTTCCTCCAACGCGTATAATATAATTTTTATCTAAAAAAGCATTGAATGAAGCTAACTTACTATTAGCATTAACAGATTTTAATTTTGACAAACAGATAAATTCATCATGAAATTCATACCGCTGAACCATTCTTGTTAAAGTATTTAAACTATTAGTTAATTCAGAATCATTTAACCCTTTGCTAACTAGACGAAGTTCTTTATTTACCTTGCAATTATTTATAAATCTTAAAATATACGCCGTAACCCTTTGTAATTTTTGAATATTGGAATATCGATTAATTAAAAAGTTATTTTCTGACTTAACCAATAAGCATTTATTTTTTACCTTTGTTTCTGACAATTCATCACATACAAAATTATTACTTAAAACCTTTGGCCATTTATCAGAATCATATTGTAAAAATTGTGGACCTTCCCACCATAATTTACATAATCTTAACTCGGCCGGGTTAATACCACGTGATATTATATCCGCTGGATTCTGAGCTGAAGGACAGTGATACCAACTTCCAATTTTCGAAGTTAATGATTGAATTTCTGCAACTCGGTTGCAAACGAAAGTTTTCCATTTAGCTGGATCAGCAGCTAACCAGCTGAGAACAATACTGGAATCGGTCCAATAATAAACCTTATCAAATGAAATTTTTAAAGCTGATAGTACCTTTGAAACAAGTCTTGCTAAAAGAACCGCACCGCAAAGTTTTAAACGGGGTAAACTTATAGCCTTTAACGGGGCTACACGAGATTTTGCACATAAAATATTTACCTTTATTTCACCAATATTATTTCGCGACTTTACATAAACACTCGCACCGTAAGCCTGTTCTGATGAGTCACAAAATGCATGTAACTCAATATAAATTGCTTTTTTTACTGTAACTTGTCTGGGAATGTTTATCATTTCAATATTACCTAATTGAGAATATAATGAAAGCCAAGCTGAAGCTAAATCTGATGGAAGCGGTTCGTCCCATCCCAATTTTAACTGCCACAATTTTTGTAATATTATTTTGGTTTTAATAATAATTGGTCCTAATACACCCAAGGGGTCAAACATTTGCGATATTATCGACAATACTACTCTTTTCGTTACACTATTATTCAAAGCTATAGACGTTGTTTTATACTGTAAATTATCCCCACTAGGATCCCATCTAATTCCCAATGTTTTCGAATTTGCACTATCTGGATCTAAAACCATATATTGTGGATCGCTTTCTGAACCAGATAATGAGCTTAATAAACTCTTATCATTCGATAACCATTTACGTAATGTAAAGCCTGATTGTTTACAAATTGAACTTATATTTTTAATAATTTTAGATAAATTCGTAACATTACTTCCCCCTGAAATAAGATCGTCCATGTAAAAATCTGATCGTAAAATTTCAGCTTCTTCGGGAAATTCCAACTCATTTTCATCTGCTAAAACCGTTAAACACCGAGTAGCAATAAATGACGCAGGTTTTGTACCGTAAGTCAAAGTCGTAAGCCAAAAGTGTTTTAATTCAGTGTTTGGTTCAGAACGCCATACAATCCTTTGTAAATTATAATCATTTTTATTTATATTAATCATTCTATACATCTTTTCTATGTCTCCCGTTATAACTACATCGTGTTTTCTAAATCTAACTATGATTGAAAATAAATCTTCTTGAATACATGGACCAGCCATTAAGCAATCGTTTAAAGACAAGCCTGAATTACTTTTATTGGACGCATTATACACTACCCTGACTTTTGTAGTTATGCTATCCTTTACTACACAATGATGCGGTAAGTAAAAGTTTAATAAATCAGTATCAATTTCATCGGTAGGTATTTCGCACATATGACCTAACATTATATATTCATTCATAAACCCGGTATACTCCTTTCGCAAATTTTCATTTTTGGATAATTTATTTTCGATCGAGTAAAATTGTTTAATAGCGCTAGTTTTTGATTCTCCTAAATCCTTATAATTTTCTTTTAATGGCAAACGTACAACAAAATGATTATTTTTATCACGTTCTACATTTTCTACAAAGTGTTTCTCGCAATCGGATTCTTCCTTTGAATGTACCCTACTATATATTTCTTCTATTTCCCAGAATTTTTCAACTTGAGCTTGTAAATCATTTTTTACAAAAAAACATTTTTCGTTTTGATTATTAATAACATCAAGAATCTCACCAGAAACTATCCATCCAAGCCTAGTTTTTATTAAAGACGGAAGTTCGGTGCCTAACCTTATTTTACCTATGCATAATAACTCAAAAAATATACCAGCTCCCAATAATACATCAATTTCGGAAGAAATACAAAAATTGGGATCAGCTAACTTAATTGTATCAGGAATCTTAAATTCAGATTTTGAAAAAGAAAATTGTGGGGTTGAATCCGTAATATTATCTATAATCAAAAATGATAGCTTAGTATTAAAATTATTATCGGTAGAACTTATATTCGCTTGAATACGCTTATTAATATACGTAATATTTTGACTTATACCGCTTATTGGCAAATTAATATCACTAAAAGGTAAATTTAATTTTTTAAATATTTTTTCAGTAATAAAATTACTTGTAGAACCATTATCTAATAAAGCCCTACATTGAATAGGTTTATTATTGAAATCAAAAATATAAATTATCGCTGTAGACAAAAATACAAAAGAATTTTGTCTTTGGTTGCAAGTCAAAACCTGTTTAGATGAAATTTCTTCAGTTTTAATAGGCTGTGTAGAAACATTATTTGTAACTTCATTATTTTTTACATTTGACACATCGTTAGCCACTTGAGACTTAAATTCACCTTTATCATTACTATGTAATATAACATTATGCCTTTTATAACATATTCTACAACCTCGTGAGTTACAATTCTTTGCAATATGATTAGGCTTTAAACAATTGGTGCATAACTTTAAGTTTTTAACTTCCTTGTATTTATTTTCTACTGATAAGTAACTAAACTTTTTACAATCATAAATAGAATGAGCCCCTTTGCAAAAATAGCAACAATATTGTTTATCATTCGATAATAACACTTTATTTTTAGAATTTGTAAAATGTTGAGGACCACCTGAACCCTGATATTTACTATCAATTGTTTCTAACAACGCACAACGTTGGCCTAAATATTTTTGAAAATCATTTATTGTGGGATACCCTATATCTTTTGAAAAATTTTCCCATTCTTTTTTAGTGTAATTATCTAACTTCGAATTCAGAATAAAAATTAAAATGGTGTCCCACTGAGACACATTCTCCCCTAAATTCTCAAGCGCCCTAAAATGTTTATTGAAATTGTCCAAAAAATTTCTTAAATTCATATGTGATTCTTTACCAATCGATGGCAAATCAAATATGGCCTTAACATGCGCATGAGTTATCGCCTTTTTGTTTTCGAAACGTTCATTCAACAATTGCCACGCGGTATCATAATTATTACTTGTAATGGGCAAAGATTGAATAACCTGAGCAGCTGTGTTTTTCAGTGCTGCTTGTAAATAGTAAAATTTTTGAACCTTACTGAGTGACGCATTCCTATCAATTAAATTTTCAAAAGTATCTTTAAACTGCGACCACTGATCATAGCTACCATTAAACTCCGGTAAATTAATATTCGGCAACTTAATGTTAAAATTATTTTCATTATTTACAGCACTTACTTCGCTTTTTATTTCATCTTTAGAGCCTAACCTCCTAGCCTTTGATATATACTTAAAATAAAGACCTTCAAAACCTTCACGTTCATTTTCGTGTGCACGTGCATTTTCTTTATCTAAAATTTCGATATCCGTTTGAATGTTATCAAATTCCGTACGCGTTCCAAAAATCGCATCTAGACGTTCTTCTAGTTCCACTAAATCTGAACTTTCTTTATCAAAACTATCGATATATTTCACAAACCTACTAAATAAGTTTTTTAAGGCCTCACGACGAGCCAACAACCCGTTTAAGGTATCCGCCTGAGCCATCTTAATAACCTTAATCCTTTATTTTCAAAAACAATAAAACGCATATGTAGCTTACTATCAATAAAAATGCCAATATTTAACTTTAAATATCGCAAAAAAGTATTAAACTCTTAAAACCTTAAATTAAATTCAATTCACAACTAAAAACTTTAAATACGTGAAAGGCAACCCGCCAGTTGCATTCAAGTCACGCCCAAAAACTTTAAGAATCAACCTGATAACTAATACGTGAACGGTAACTCCCTAGTTACATTCAAATCACGCCTAAAAACGTATAAAAATTCAACTTCAAAACCTATTACGTGAACGGTAACCCGCTAGTTACATTCAAATCACGCACAAAACCGTATAAAAACGACCTAAAATTCGATACGTGAACGGCAACCCGCTAATTGCATTCAAATCACGCCTAAAAACGTATAAAATTCAACTTGAAAACCTATTACGTGAACGGTAACCCGCCAGTTACATTCAAATCACGCCTAAAAACGTATAAAATTCAACTTGAAAACCTATTACGTGAACGGTAACCCGCTAGTTACATTCAAATCACGCACAAAAGCACAAAAAAATACCATCTCTATCGCAAAATCCGTAAAGTACAATTTATTTTTTAAAGTAGTTATCAAAACTTATTTTTTTGACGAAATTCTCGCGAAAATGCAATAAAATATACATCAAAACTTTCTTCTACTCAATATTATTGATTTTGCTATACGAATAAGCAAATAGAGAACATTCATTACAAAGGTAAAAGCAATAAAACAGGATTGATCTGACCTTATCTTTTTCTTCTTTGGACTGTAGGTAACTTGGATATTTCCTTTCCTGTTCCAGAAAATTCCTTCACTTGTTTCATCATCCGCTCGAAGATTGACCAAAATGTGTGTGTGTACAGGTTTTCGGTATATTGAAAAACGATGCAAACACTTGGAACAGTTTTATTTCAACATTTCTAATAGTTTTATTATAAAAAATACAGAGCGTTTTGTAAAACTCTACGCTTCATCGCGTTGTCTTGCAGAATCTGTCTTTCTAGCGTCTATGTGAGCGTCTATGCCCGGATTGGTCAAAATAACGGCGCTCGCCATTGGCCGAACGCACGGAGCTCAAAAGGCCCCCGAGAATTCGAGGACTGTGCATTATTCAAATATAAAAAAAAACATATTAGGTTTTAAAAGATAGGCACAGAATCTAACACAATGTATTTTAATGATAAGATTAGTTCAAACGGAAAAGATACAGTAAACTTGTTTGCTGAGTTCTTTTCCTCAGTTTATACAGATAACCCTTCTGACCCACCTCAGGAATACAAATTTAATAATACCGTTCAAATAAGCCAAATGTCTTTCAGTTCTTGTGATGTTTTAGAAGCTATAAATAAACTAAAACCCACTAATTCCTGCGGACCTGACGGAATACCTAATTCAATACTGATAGGGTGTAAAGATGTGATTGTGGAGATCTTAACCAAGTTGTTTAATTTATCTTTGAGCACGGGAGTTTTCCCAAAAATGTGGAAATCATGCTACATTACGCCAATTTTCAAATCAGGTAATAAAGAAAATATCTCAAATTATCGCGGGGTATGTAAACAATCTGCTGTGCCAAAGATATTGGATAGCTTGGTTACAGCAGAATTAACGTGGGCGACTAAAAATATTATCAACACTGCTCAACACGGATTTTGCGAGGGAAAATCCACAGTGACTAATTTGCTACTCTATCAGGATTATATACTTAATGCTTTTGAACTAGGATACCAAGTAGATTCCATTTATGCAGATGTACAAAAGGCTTTAGACACTGTTCCTCACAAATTTCTGTTTAAAAAGCTGGAAGCATTGGGTATTTATGGTATGCTACTGAAGTGGATCGTCAGTTTTTTATCCGACCGAACACAACAAGTGAAAATAAAAAACTTTGTTTCCTTTTGTATACTTGTAACCTCTGGAGTATCTCAGGGCTCACATATTGGACCTCTCCTTTTTCTTTTATTTATAAACGATATTGTTTTGGTAATAAAATATTGTGAAATACTACTGTTTGCAGATGACCTAAAGTTATATAAGATGGTGCGGTCAATCTGTGATCAGTATCTTGTTCAGTGTGACATGGATAATTTAATTATTTGGTTTAAAAAACATGGTATGACCTTAAACATAAGTAAATGCTACTCAATTACGTTTCATAGAATCTTAAGACCTTTCGAAAGCTATTATGAAATGAATGGTACCCAACTACAAATAGTTGAAGAAATTAAAGATTTAGGAGTTGTCTTCGACAAACAGTTAAACTTCAACAGTCACATACGGGGTTGTGTCATGAAAACCCTACAAATTCTAGGCTATGTTACAAGAATGAGTGGTGAATTCACAGTTGAGACCTATAAACACCTTTACTGCACTATAGTAAGACCTAACCTTGAATACGCAGCAGTAGTATGGTCACCATGCTACCAAATCAATATTGATTTAATAGAATCTGTCCAACGTCGCTTTATGAGGATTGCAGGATATAGACTTGGTATAACAAGAGAAAACTTTGTTTATAACTATGCAGCTATTAACGATCGGATAAAGGTTGACACTCTACTTCAGCGTCGTTATAAATCTGATCTTTGCATTCTTAACTCAGTACTGTCTGGAAAACTAGAATGTCCCACTATTTTGGCTAAAATCAATTTTAACACAAATTAAAGGACGCGAACAAATTTTTTATTTTATATAGGTTTTCATAACTCCAATTATACATACCATAGCCCATTGAACAGAATGATGCGACTATCAAATTTAAATCCGATGGTTAATATAACTGGAATATCATTGGGTCAGTTGAAATATAGGTTAAAACGTACTGAGCTAGTCATTCAATAGTTTCAGTCACTCCCCGTTAGAAGATATGTGTTTTATTTTATTTTCCTACATTCTATTATGTAATCTGATTTTTATGTATTTAATAATTATTTCATATATTTCTAACTTAATTATTATTAATTATTAATTTATTTTAACATATTTAATGTGATAACATTTTTGTAATATTTAAAAAAAGGGGGTATCCCGTAAATAAATAAATAAATAAATAAATAAATATAATTGATAAATTTATACATTTAAAAGTTAAAATAGGCGTAGGATGTAACGTAAGCAACGATGGATTAACCCTATAGTTCGTATCGAGGTTAAGACTTATTGAATTTTACATATCTAGTGTATAAAAATAAACTAATAATTAAACTTTTTTTTTCAGTAGCTTTTCACCCATGAAACGAGTAACAAGTACTTTTGGCAAGAATTATGTAATCCGTTAATCGCGTTTAATTTTTAGCATCAAGTGTTTTAGTATAGTTATTTATTTATTTATTTGCTATCTTAGATATGCCCTGGACTCGATTTTATATATTTTATAGTTATTGTATGAATGATGTGCAGTAAAATGCCGAACATGTGATTATAGTGGAGTAAAAGAGAATTTTATGTTTTTTAATCATTTATAATGCTGATAAATTTTGATATTTTGATTTGGAAGCAACTAACACGTGAAGAAGTTTTTATATGTACAGAATTTTTTTTTATAAACTAGCGCATGCGCAAATATAATTACAAATTATAAAAAACAGCCTTGTCAACAGCTAACACAACCAACAGCAAACACGAAAAGGAAAGAAGGAAAAGAAAAAGAAAAGGTCTTACAGAAGACTGGAAATTTTCTATAATCAAAACAGGAGTGGGCATGGTGCCAAGCCAGACAAGAACCACTCTTGGTGAATTGAGTAACTAAGAGGGATCTGGCTAATTATCTCACTGAGAAAAGGCCAAAAAAAGGAAGAAGAAGAAGAAGAATTAAACTTTTAAGATAATGAAGTCGCGCGCCAGAAGAAGAAAAAAGCCAGAACTTTAGTTTTCTAATTTTTCAAAACTAGTGCCAGTTTTTAGGCTATATCGACTTTTATGCCCAAGTAATAGTTTAAAGCTTAATAAAAAAACTGCAGAAAAAAATCACTTCTATTTACTTTAAAAATTACAACATGGATTTGAAATCATTATATTCTTCACAGCTTGTTTATGTTATTGTAAGGAATATAAAACGTGTTTAAAGTGATCTACAAATTTCAAAAGGGTATATAAAACTGTTCTTTTATGCATAATGTGTTTGAATGTACTAAACAAATACATCGTCTATGGATGTGTTTTGTATTAGGCCAATCAAGCAGCTTTCGTTGGCCAAGTTGGAGTTTAGTTTCGTCACCTATTTTAGATAAAGCTAGAAAAAATTTACTATACAAGCTCTGGGAATTGGAGAATTAGTTGGGAAATAATTAGACCGAACTATCCCGTTTCGTTTTTTTTTTTCAGTCGATCCAACGGCCGGAATCAATGCGACCACCGTTTTTGATGTTTTTTTTTCTTCAAAAAAAAAAATTTGGCCATAAAATGGCACTTTAAAAATCTAAAGAAATTTTATTTGTAGAGGAAGGGTAGCAAATGTGGGCTAGGTCTTGTAATATGGGCTAGGTGGGTTTCTCAGCTATCCGATGCAGTTCTCTGCATCCGACTATCGCAAATCGTAAATGGCGAAGTTAAACTTCCACAGTAAAGATTCATTAATTAATTCATACATTCGTTGACGTTTGAGAATTTATTTTTATTTTCCGTCCTTTTCAGCAAGCCACAAAACTTTTTTAGGTAAGTTTATAAATTCCGTTACCTGATAGATAACAACGTTTTCAAAACCATTTCTGCAAGAAATTAAAGCCACATAATCGGGCTTTGATGTGTGCTTATTAGTTTTCTTCTAATTACTGAGTTTTAGACATAACCTCTTTTGTTGTATACACCGAGTATTTTTGCAATATGGGCCATCCCTGTGTTTCTATTATGGGCTATATAGAACTATGTATTTAGAATTTTTCTAGGAGGCCAAGAAAAGATCAGCAACAGCCAAGAATAGAAGAAAATGGAACGAGGGCGATATGGAACGCGCTATAATAGCGATGAGGCAGTACGAGATGGGTACCTTCAAAGCTTTAAAAATGTTTAATATACCACGTTCTATATTAGGAGTTATTTGATTTATTATTTCATTTTAGATATAACTTTTATACTTTTAACTTATTGCGACCAAATCTAATATTTATTACACAATTGGGGGCAGCCCATATTTAGGGCCAATTTCAAATCGACACAAAAGTGCACCTTCTCACTATTTACGAAATAATGAATTTATTATTTGTTTTAATCAATATGAATTTATAACAGGTTGTGACTAATTAATATAGCTATCGTTGGGTACATTTGGTATTGGAACTAAACTTTTATTTATTTTTTTACAAGAAAAAATAAAATGGGTAGCCCATATTTGCTTCCTTTCCTCTATCTTTGAATATAAGTAAACATACCTACAAAATTTCACAATGATACCTTTTTTCTTTCTATAGAACCACATACACAGACGTATATTTCTGTATTTATTTTTAAAGTTTATGACTTCTAACCGGATTATCGCCACGGTATGCTAATTATTAGCATTAATAATAATAATAATAATAATAATAATAATAATGGATGATCTTGGATTTTTTCCAAAAACTTAAAAAAACTATCAAATCCATGTTATAAAAAAATGGTCCAAAATTTGTTGGTTACATCGACTGGCCTAAACGCGAAGCGATGGCATTTAATGATCTAATAAATAAAACGAGAGCCGAGTTAAAAACAGCCATGACGAAAATTAATTTCAAGTAATTTTTACACAAGTGCCCCCAATCTTAACATAGAATGAGAAAGAGTGTGATTTAGTGCGAGGGGAGGTTTTGCAATAAATGTCGCGCAACTTTTAGGACTTGATCAGTCGGGGAGGAATTTAGATTTAGGAGCTTAATAATTATTTGGGATACTTCCGCCAGAATCTGAGATAGCTGGCGAGCTAAGAAGCAAAAGGTCCTGTACACTGTAAACAAGCTGTCCAAAAACCCGACTACAACAAAATGCAAGTGCTCCATACACCTATTAAAATATTCCTGACAAAGAAAATAAAAAAAGCCGAAACGTTGATGAACCAAAAACTATTTTTAAATTTTAAATTTATTAAGGACCCTATGATACTGGGCCGATTTTAATTTTAAGTGAATTCAGTATCATACGTCCTATTGAATTACATTACATTACATTAGACGTTTGTTTAACCTCGTACTATTCTACTTAATTAAGCATCCCCTAAGTCCAGGACTTCTGTGGGCTAGTAGTAGAGGGAACCACCGGTTTATACTGACTTTCGAAACAGTTTCTAGGGAGTGTCCGTTTCACTTATCGCCTTAGCCAAATTTCAATTATTAATTAACTGAAAAAGGCAAATCGGTGAGTGAGAATCGAACTTACGCTAGTAGGCTCGCTATGCATGCCTAAATTTAAAAATTAATTTTGGTTCGCCAACGTTTTAGCTTTTTTATTTTCTTGAAGCATATTTTTTGTAGTCGACCCCCCCCCCCTCCCACCCTCGGGCAGATCAACAAAACATAATTTTAAATTTTTTATTATTATATAGCACATTGTAATGTAGTAATATTAGGTTTACCCATAAAAAAAAATATATAAAAATTTGCTAGGGTATCTTTTTTTCTTACATCGCGGATTCGCCCCTCATAATATCAAGAGTTTTACAATTTTAAAATTAAAACGGGATAATAAAGAGATAAAATGACATGGCGAACAAAACAAAGATTTAAGCACGTAACGATAAATAAAAGGTACTTGCGCAAAATATGTATTGACAGGTAAGATGAGCCAGTCTTTATAGACCTAGTTTCTAGCTTATGTAATTTAAACGTTACGTAGTGGTTAAACAGTTTTTCCTAAAGAAAATATATTGTGATCAACCTAAGGGAACGTTCAAGTATTACGTAACGCAAATTTTGATCATTTTGGAAATTAAAAGGTTAGTATCCCATCATTATCACTAAAACTAACTAAAATTAGGGTTAGTTTTGCATTCAGAAATTAGATAGGGCCACCTACTAATTTGCTTAAATTTTATTTATTATTTTATTATTTTTATTTATTTATACACAGCATACATATATAATGTAGAGTTACAATTAAATTAAATAATTTTTTTATCTATAACTATTTTATAATAATTTTTGTTACAATATTTAGTAAAGTTAGACTTAGTGTGTAGAAGATATTTTATGTTGTTGTTATTTTTTTTTTTAATTTTATTTTTTAAGTATATCACAAAAGCTATAAATAGCTTGTGCGTGATATACGTATATAGTAAAAAAAAATATTGTTATATTTTTATTTATTGGAGAGTAAAATATAAAGACTTTTTTTACATAAATTTAGTAGAAGTACTTTAATTATTAATTTCTTACTTTAAAACATCCCTAATTATATCTTTATTTTGCAAGATCCAAATTTTAATTTTTTTTATAAAAGATTTATAAGTATTTGTATGCGTTTTGAGTTCTAATGGCAAAATATTGTAAATTTTTTGAACATGCAATAAAAAGTTTTTTAACCCAACACTTTTGTTTACCTTATTTATTTTAGAATGAAGGTTTTTTTTTTGTCTTGTTTCATAAGAATGAGATATAAGTTTTACACAATTTTTATTTTTAAAATAATATTTAAGCAAGGATAACCAATATAATTCCTTTATGTTCATCACACTGAAATCAGTATATAGCTGTTCAGAAGAATACCGCCGTGGTTTGTTTAAACAAATTTTAATAATTTTTTTTTGAATAACTTCAATATTAAAAATAACTGTTTTTGCAGACGCACCCCAAACAACTAATCCATAATCTATAAGTGACTGACAAAAAGCGAAATAGGTAGCTTTTAATAATTTTAAGGAGAGCACATTTTTTAAAATGTTAAAACAATATATAATTTTCCTCAATTTATTGCAGACATTGGAGATGTGGCAGTCCCATCTTAGGTGGCAATCTATTGTTAAGCCTAAATATTTTACTTCATCTGCCCTTTCTATAGTTGTACAATGACATTTATTTAAATTTGCGCATTTAGTATTGTGAATTTTTAGATTGTTTAACTCTGGTTGATTAATTTTATAGGACGAAAAAGTGAGAAATTTTGATTTGGAATAATTAATTTTGAGTAGTTTAAAATTAAACCAGTTATTTAATTTTTTTAGGCATCTTTCTGCAATTATCTTTACCTCCAACCAAGAATCTCCCTCGACGTATACAACTGTATCGTCTGCAAATGATACCATCAGCCCCTCGGAAATTTGCTGGAATATACTATTTACGTACAAAATAAAAAGTAGAGGCCCGAGGATAGTACCTTGTGGCGTTCCTGTTTTAACTATTTTTTTAGAACTAAAATGGTTATTAACTTGTACCATTTGATACCTGTTATTCAAATAGCTTTTTAATATATTATAGATTTTTCCTCGGAACCCAAGATTCTCTAGAGTACGCAATAATTTCCGATGGTTGATAGCATCAAATGCCTTGGCTACATCGAGAAAGATCCCCAAGGAAGGCTTGGATAAATCCAAGTTTGTATAAATTTTGCTCACTAATTTAGTAATGGCATCCTGGGTTGAAAGGCCTTGACGAAAACCAAATTGTTGATTTGAAAGTATACTAAATTTTTTAATAAAAGAATCCATTCTAGTTTTAATAACTGTTTCAAATATTTTGGCAACCACTGATGTTAAGGAAATTGGTCGATAGTTCTCCATTTGTTTACTATTACCTGCCTTGAAAAGTGGTTTTACTACCGCTATTTTTAAAATGTCGGGAAACATTTCTTGCTCGAAACTTAAATTTATTAATTTAGTAAGAGGTTCAGTTATAAAAACTGATATATTCTTTAAGGTTTCTGCTGTCAAGCCATCCAACCCAGGAGATTTGCCATTTTTTAAATTATTTAGAATATTTTTCACTTCTAATTTATTAGTATCTTCTAGTATCATAGAACTGCCTACTCTCTTTTCATCTACAATAATTGAGGGTTTTGGTTCGTCTAAGGTTTCTGCCAGAGTCTCACCTATATTTGTGAAAAATTTGTTAAAGTTTTCTGCAATTTTTTCTGCCTTTTGAACAATTTCACCATTAGCAGATAAAATACTTGAAATTTCTTTAGGCGTAGTCTTGGATTTGTTAATTGCTTCTTTAGTGATTTTCCAAACCTTAGACGGGTTATTTATATTTTTTTGTATTTCATTATTAAAATATTTATATTTTGCAATTTTTAATAAGGAATTTAATTTATTTTTGTATTTTTTGTATGAATTTAACAAATTTATATCCAGGGGATTCTTCTGAACATCTATATACATATTATTTTTTATATTTATTGATGTAACCAAAGCGTCACTTATCCATATTTTCCGTTTTATATTTTTTATAATTATTGTTTTTGTAGATTGGTCCACTTTCTCTTTTAAAATATTTATAAATTTATTAGTTGCTTCATTTATGTTTAAATTTTGTAATTTTTCATTCCAATAAATATTTACAAGACTTTGTTTTAATTTTTTGTAATCTATTTTTTTTATACTTTTTGTTTTCGGCATAAGAGACTCTTCAGTTACATTTTTTAATGTGAATGTTTGTGTAAAATGATCACTTATCTTTTGCTCCAAGTTACAAGTTATGACATTGTCTAGAGATAAATTGGTCTTAAAAAATATGTGATCAATACATCTTTGTGAGTTATCTTGTTCTCTGGTGGGTGTATTTATTAGGGAAACAAAGTTATTTTGTGCCAAAGTATTGCAATATTCTTCAGTTAATCTATCACTGTCGAAAATATTAATATTTATATCTCCTATAAGAATTTCGTTAGGTGTAGAACAAATTTGATGCGTATAATTTTTTAGGTGTGTAATAAAATCTTCTGTATTATAATTTGGTGAGTTGTATATACCAGTTATAGCTAGCTTAATATTCTGAAATGAAAGTTCGCCTCTAAGAAAAGAAAAATTACCAAATTTGTGTACTGTTACTTCATGATTTATATTTTTTCTTATGCATAACACGACTCCATCGCATTTATTTAGTTTACTGTTATTATAATAAATATCGTACCCTTGTAGCCTAAATTGTTTTATGTTTTCTATGCACCAAGTCTCACTCAATACAATAACGTCAAATAAATAATTAAACGAATGTAAATAAACTTCTAAATGTTCAAAATTTTTATTAAGACTCCTTATATTAGTGTGAAATATATTGAAGTTTTTTTTCCCAAAATTATTTATTATTTGTTTACAATTTACTATACTTTTTACTGTGTAGTTTTTAAAATTATCTAAATCATGATTATTTATAAAGTTCATAAAAAATTAAAAATTATTATTTACTACTTTTCAGCGAAAAAAAGAAAACGTAAAAAAAAAAATATATATATAAATATAGGTATGGTTTAGAAAACAAAAATAAATATTTTCTTGCGCCATTTACTCCAAATAATTATTTTAAAATATTACTTGTTTTTCATATTAATGTTTAATTTTCATATTTGTGAACAAAAACCCCTTTTTTAAACAACTAAAATACAGTAATTAAATTGAGAACTGACCTTAAGTTTCTGGATATTTTTTTAAATGTAATTTAGTAAATCCTGTTCATTTTTCACTATTGTTTTGACACCATTTACACTTATATACACAGAACCCTTGTATGTCCACGCTGCACTACCAAATTTTTCCTTACACGGCTTAAAAAGACGCAAATTTTCTTCGGTTAATAACTCTGTAATCATTATTTTGGTTCCTTTTAACAGTTTTTTATTGTAGAATATGAGATCGCGCTGCCAAACACGGCAAAACTGGACTACTAGCGGACGTATTTGCGTGTTGTTATTGTTTTTTTTGCCAATGCGGTAGCACTGACTGAAGTCTTCTTTTTTTAGGTCTATTTTCATATTGTTTTTTACCAATTTCGTTACCTTGTCAAAATTACACGTATCCTCTTCTTTGATGCCGTGAATTACGATAGATTTTACGTTTTCACGCATTTCCATCACTTTTTGTTTTTGGTGAAACCAATCTGCTTGTTTTTTTAACGTTTTTATATCACTTTTTATCTCATCCATGAATGACTTAATTTTTTTTTCCATTTGGTTAAATTTTTCAAGGGTAGCTTGGTTTTGTGTGAGATCACTTTGGTCTTCTTTCAGGACATCAGATTTCATTTCCGCCAGATTTTTTTGCATTTCGGCAGCCATTTTTTCGAGTTTTGTATTTAACGTTTCTATCGTTAATTTCGGCATTTTTACACTGTTTATACAATAAAATACTTCACTATACTAAACTAATTGTTTTTTAGGTTTTTAAATTATATTTTACTTCTTAAAAACACTTAATTACTTAAAATTTTACGGAGTTCGGAGCAGACACAACTTAACTCTCGAGCGCCATCTTTACCTTTAAATCAATAAATTAATCACAGACAATAAATTAATATTTAATCAAAAATTACCTGACTACTTTTGAAGTGTATATGGTTACAAAAGTTAAGAACTGTCTGTTCCCTAGATAAAAAATTGTTCTTGTCTAGGATCCGTTTATATTTTTGAATAAAATTGTTTTTTCTTACTTCTTGTTGTACCTTCCCACAAAGTATTTTTTATTTCATTCGAATTGACATTTAACACTTATTTTTAAGAAAAATGTTGCTTTTAAAATTAAATTAATTATTAATTTTAGTGAAAGTGTTAGTGATAATTATAACCTTAAATCTTAAGGCTGATTTAGGCATAATTATCACTAACTAAACTAAGCCGTTCTGTCCTTTTTATCGGGCAAAAAGAAAGATGGCTTCTCATCTGGCCAATAAAAAGGACAGAATGGTTTAGTTTAGTGAAATTATGCCTGAATCAGCCTTAAATAAATCTCTCTCTCTCTCTCTCTCTAACAGCTTGGCATTTGTCATTAGATAAGGCTACCTACTAATTTCCTTAAATAAAATCAATACACTAATACTTAATTAAAAGTTACGTGACAAGATGGCGCCTGTCGGCTCGTGTCGTAAAATTCACCCCATTGAGGTAGAGTGGGGAGAGTGCCAGAGCCGTTTAAATTTCTTGTGCCGATTATGATTCGCGCATCTAACTATCTCTCTCTAAAATTCCGTTCTAACGGTCTTGCGCACTTCGAAATACACAAAGATAGCCACTCGGTCAAACAGAATTCCTGCTTCCCCCACTTTAATTCCTTGAAAAACACATGTGAACTAAATTTTAGGTTAGTTTAAAAACCAAAGTCGAAGTAACTGCGCAAACTCAAATTTGCAAAACAAAGCTCCCTTGTCGGCACAGTTTGTCCTCGCGCAGCCTGGTCGAATGGCACTCTCCCCTCTCTACCTCAATGATTCAACCTCATTAATTATAGTTATTTATGGTACTAGTGGGTAAAGTAAGATATTGCCCATGAGAAAATTAACCTGCGAGGCGTCAGCCAAGCAGGTTAATTTTCGAAAGGGCAATATCGGTTTACCCATGAGTGCCATACAAGGTTTTATCCAATAAATAGCTTAGAAATTCATATTTTTATTAAAAATTTTAATGACATTTACAAGAAAATAATTTGACAAGTGACAGTTGAGTGGGTAAAATAAATAATTATCCACTCAATAAAGTAAAAGCCACGCGGGGGTTATTATTGAGTTTATCTATTTAAAATAAAGCTGGTAATTGTCTCATTGTCTGTATGTATTGGATAAAACTTATTATACGCTCATTGAATAATATACTATCTTAATTCATCCGAATTCAAACTCTACACTCATTTTTAAGAAAAATTCAGGCACTAGATAGCGCTTTTTAAATCAAATTAATTATTAATTTTAGTGATAATTATAATGATTGAATAAATGAACCTTAAATCTTACATTTTCCGAACCAAGTTTTCAGTGTTAAGTCAAGTTCAGCGGCCTATTTCATATCGAACAAAGCGCGAACGTGAAAAAAAAAAAACGTAAATAGAACCGTAATGAAATAAGACCAAAAAGGGAAATATGCAGGCTGGTTGGCTGAGAAGCAACAAGTAGCCAATTCCATTTAACGGTCCCCCATGGAATTAATCCGTGAAGAAGATGTCAGTACAAATTGTTTCAGTCTTGGAGGTTTTCGACCAAGCGGCCTATTACAGACCTATTATGGACCTATTATAGACCTGTTATAGACTTTTATAGCTCATGATTATTAATAGGTGAGATATATCGCGCAATTCTATTGGAATGGACTCGTTTATACTTTTGGGACACATATTCACAAATCTACATGGACTACATTTACACATAGCGCTTACAACCGGGATTTATAAATCCCGATAGCAGTGTATAAACGTGGTCATGAAAAGAATGGACAGAAAGTAACTTGCCACAAGTTTGTCAAAAAAGCTAAAATTTACTATGTTCGCCAAAAGAAGAGCGGTTTTTAAATAATGAAAGAATATGGTTATTTTTTCTTCTACTTCTAGTAATAAATCAATGATGTCAATAACAATTTTCATTAGTTCTTGTAAAAGGCAACGTCGATTGTCAATAAATTACGGTTCTTATACATAACCTCAAATAATATACTGGTTAAATCATTAGATCATATATCCCCTCCTAGATGCGCCTTAAGTCCACGTCAAACCGAAATGTTTTCAATGCTATATCCAGGTAGATTTCACCGTCCCGCTTCTGGTCACCACCCTCCGCTATAGTGGTTTGTTAACAAATATGTTATACTTCACCTCCTCGCAACCCAAGGGCGTAGATGAGGGGGGGTAATGGGGGTAATTACCCCCCCCCCATAGACGTGGGCGCCAATTTTGTTTGCAGGGCGCCAAGTTTGGTAGAAACTGTCAGGGACACAGTTTTTTTTTCTTGTTGGTATTTTTTTGGGCGCCAAGTTTGGTAGAAACCGTCAGGGACAAAGCTTTTGTCTTAGGGTATTTTTTTGGGCGCCGTCATTTTTTTTGTAGGGGCGCCACGTTTGGTAGAAACCGTCAGAGACAAAGCTTTTTTTCTTGATGGCATTTTTTGGGGGGCAATTTTTTTTTGTAGGCGCACAAAGCTTTATTTTAGGGTGTTTTTTCTTTTGCTAGGGGCGCCAAATTTGAGGCTTGAAAGGCCGGCCCTGGGTATTACCCCCCCCCCCCCTATAGAAGAAAAAGATCTACGCCCTTGTCGCAACCTCACCGCAATAGTGGTTTGTTTACAATTGGCTTTGTATATGTTCTACATAAAACAAATCAACATTAACGCCATATCTATTTATATATGATCTAATGTTAAATCACCGTCAAAATGTTATGTACGCCTAACACATGATAGCATTACTTTTTCTTTGCGTCAAAATTAGTGTCAAGCATGAAAACCTAATTAAATTGTTAAAATAACGAAAATATTTAGGGTTCGTTGCTAACTTCTTTTTGACGAGTGTAGCACAAAATTTCATCGTTTCATTAAGTTTTATATTAAGTAATATATTAAAATTTAAGGATTATTATAACATTAAACAGTTTTTAAAGCAATTAGCGATGTTAACCTTCTCATATTAAATTTTATTTAATACAAAGTACAAGTTTTCTGCAGTACACCCTGTACAGAACAAACACAATTTTGCCGGGTTTGATAGGGCGTTTTGTGGGACCATAGGAACAATAGAGGGCCGGGACTGAAGGTCCGTTGGCTTGGCGATGGTAGGCGGCCACGGGTTGGTCATCGGCCAACTTGACTATACAGGGGCGGATTAAGAAAAAAAAATCTGCCCAGATGAATTTTTGGTTTGTGGCTAACTTGTTTTTAACTTTTATAGATTATGAGCTCATTTAGGCATAATTATCACTAACTAGACTAAGCCGTTCTGTCGTTTTTATTGGCCAAAAAGAAAGATGGCTTCACAGCTGGTCAATAAAAAGGACAGAACGACTTAGTTTAGTTAGTGATAATTAAGCCTGAATCAGCCTTATCCAGGCCCATTAATTTTATTTATTATTTTATTTGGGTTATAATGGCCCATTTAGTTTTACCTCGAAAAGTGATGTATTTGACATTAAACTCTTTAAATTTTTAATATAGAAACAATATTTCTTCGAATTGTTTGCCTATCCCTGATGTGACAAGGTAAACGTTATTTTTTTATCTAAATGTTAAGTAAAAAACGTGTCCGAAGTGTTTGAAATATTGGCAAAAATATTGTTTATTGTTTTTTGAGTTTGTTCCAAAATGTCAAGAATTTACAAATTCAATTTTTCATTTGTCAGTAAAATGATTATGTTTCGCGGTTTATTTTTCCGCATTAATAAGTTTTAAAACATGTATACATTATACTATATAACTATAGTTTAAATAGCAGAGCCAAAACTGATATTTCTCTTAACTGTTGGTATCTATTATACTGCCCTGCAAAAGACAAGTACTATCTGCAAACTAGATGTTTTGAGATATGGCCAGTTTTATTGTTTTTGTTTGCACTTTTTAAAACCATGTTTAAATAAATATGGCGGTGGGTTCTGCATTATTTTTTTTTTTGTCAGAAAAATAAATTGTCATACCAAATGCATTTGTTCTATCTGAGAAAGTTAGAACAAAATGATCTAAAAAGTCCAATCAAATTATTAAGATCTGTTAAAGTCCTAGACCTGACTTATTTGTCTAGTAGACTAGTTAGGACAATTTTATTTAGCGGCCATGGGCTCTTAGACTAATAGGATAAACATCTTAGGCTAATTTTTAGGATTTGGGTTTTAGAAAGGACATTTCTTTTTAATGGGCACATGGGGCTAGTGTAAATCGATACAATGGTGTGCTTATCTCAAAAAGTGAATTTTTGCAGATAGGACACCTTGTCTTAGCAGGGCAGTATAGATACCACTATAATTGGGGCATGGGCATGTACAATATAATATTGTACATGCCCTATTTACTTTTAACCCGCAAAACGGAAGGAGGGTTATATTTTTAACGTGTTTGTATGTATGTATGTATTTACGTTTGTTTGTTTCGAATTAGAGCCTAAACTACTGGGCCGATTTTAACAATCAAGACGTCAAAAGATTTGTCTTGATCACGCAAGTGACATAGGCTATACATACAAATTCCAAGTTTCGATAATATTGATAGTTACAGAAAACTAAAGAATTCTATAGATTTTTGTTATAAATTCGGTATCACAAGGTTTACATTAAATTTAAAAATTACATTTAATTCGCCTACGTTTCGGCTTTTCATTATTATCAGGATAATCTGAAAAATCTATAATTTTTTATTATAAATTCGATATCATAGTATCCGTATTAAATTTAAAAATGGCTTTCACCAACGTTTCTGCTTTTTTATTATCAGGCATTTGTTTGTAGTGGTTTTTTTGGCAACTCAACTTGTTACATACCTTAATTTTATTTCTTGCTTATCAGTGCATTTAGAAGGAAGTATCGTATTAGTACCTACTATTTATAAGACAAGGACATTTTTTCATGAGAATACTGTTAAATTTATTATACTTATCAAAATGCTCACGTCTATAAATTTATATTATTCATCGGGAACGTCTCTATTGACATGTGAATGTATTTTCAATGATTAGATGAGCTTGGTAATACACGCATTTACAAGAAAAAAAGAATAATAGTATAGGCTGTAGAGAATCAAATATGATTAATAGGACTTACACTATCATATGTATATATGATATAATATAAGGGGCTGTCCATATATTACGTAACGCGCCTAGGGGGGAGTCAGAGAAATTGTTACAGTTTGTGACAGGGGGGAGGGGGGGGGGTCTAGGTAAACGTTACGTAACGGAATTTAATAAATTTAATGTTTATTTCCTAAGCTTGGCAGATGTATTTTTATTTCAACATAAATTACTATTTAGTGGCCCATAATCCCCTTTTTCACACAAAAATTGACAAAACTATGCATATTTAAATAATATTGTAATCAGTAAAAAAACTGTTGACATAGATATTAAAAAAAAATCTTACGGCCCTGTTCTTGCGTGATCTTGCCGATGAATCATCGGTGATGATACATTTTCGCGCGGAATATGTACTCACAGAACACCAATGTGTGTACTATTTTGTGTACCTGTGCATAAACAATATACGTGTTATATGTGACACTCAGTGTAAAAAGAGGTACCTAGTATTTTTTCCCTGTGTGATATTGATTATGAATATTTTTTTTTAATTTTGAGTGCTTTTTTCGTGTAATTTTTTTTTAAGGTTATGTTATACTATATTTTAGGTTCATGTTTGTTTTGTCGAGAAAAACGAGTCAATAGTGAGAATACAGTTAAATTTATTGCGAAACAAAAATTTTATATTGTTACGCGTTACACAGGGGGGGGGGGTGTTGGTAAATGTGACAGTTTGTTACACAGCGGGGGGAGGGGGTTAATTTTTTTTGAAAAATTGCGTTGCATAATATATGGACAGCCCCTAATATAATATAATATAATATAAACACTGGTGGAATCGGAGTATTCATTTACCAGGGGCACGCAAAAATTAGAAGTTTAAAAGATCAATTTTTTAAAATAAATGGACACTTTGGACTAAAGTTATCATGTCGACGCTGTTATTGAATACCCGGTTAGCACAGCACCCTTCCAGGCAGGTTCCTAAAACATAACATCGGTTATATTCCCTAGTGTCAGGAACATTGCATCTAGATCTCGTTACGTTCCTGCAAGCCATTTGAAATTGATGGCGCGTGAATTAAATGATGTCAGAGTTTTAAGTTAATTTTTTTAAATATACCTATTCAAAATTTTACAATTATATGATCTTTTACATTACATTTTTAACCATTTTACATTTTATTTTTTAAATTAAATTTGGACATTTCTACTTAAAAGAATTGCTCGATCCAAAAATCCAAGGCATCTTAATTAAATATTGAATAGATAACATTGCAATGCAACCTTGCAGCAATCTTTCAGGAAGGTAACTTCTGTTATGTTTTGTTCCTGGAATCTTCCAGGAAGGTAACAAATATATTGTTTTAAATTTCAATGATTGAAATGTGTCTAAGGTAACTTGTGAAATGTTATGAAAATGGAAGGTTGCAATGTTTCTGGGAAGTATTTGTTTTTTTTTACTAAATAGAAATATGTATATATCTTTTCGAAGAATGGACTCTTTTTAAAATACAAAAAAAAAATGAAAAAAAAAATTAATTTTTTTGCAATAACAACGTAGACGGGAGAGACCGGCAAAGCCGGATTAACAGTGCAGTGGGCCCTGTGCCGCATAATTTCTGGGGGGGGGCTATTATCAACTTTTAAACCTATTATAAAAAATACAGTATTTTAAATTTTTTTATAAAGAACAAAGAATTTGGTTGCCAGATAGCTGAACTGAAAGTTGCTAGCACATTATCGTGGTTGTTACTTTAAAAAATATGATACAAAAAATGATTATAATCTATCGTCGCAGGCAAAATCTATGATTTTAATCATTAAAAAGAATAACCCTGTATATAAACATAAAATTTTGACATCGTTAGTTCCGGAGACCATTGTTTTAGAGAAGGGTAACCAATAATGATTTGTGGTCGGGTCATAGTCGCCCATCTGATATTTAATTGCTCTTGTAGGTAAACTTTCTGTCCCATTTCATCCTCGAATTCAACTTTTGTTAACAATTACACAGGCCCACAAAAACAAATACGTCAATTAATTTTATTCGCAACTGTATATGTAATACATTCATTACATTTATTAATATTAGATCATATATCCCCTCCTAGATGCGCTTTGAGTCCACGTCAAACCGAAATGTTTTCATTGCTATATCCAGGTAGATTTCACCTTCCCGCTTCTGGTCACCACCCTCCGCTATAGTGGTTTGTTAACAAATATGTTATACTTCACCTCCTCGCAACCTCACCGCTATAGTGGTTTGTTTACAATTGGCTTTGTATATGTTCTACATAAAACAAATCAACATTAATGCCATATCTATGTATATATGATCTAATGTATTAATAAAGCTTGGGAAGTACGTGATTACTGGTCTAGACCTGTAAACTAAATATTACTGGTCTGAATTTAAATCAATAATTTCCGCTAGATGGCGTTAAAATATCGTTTAGCAAGATTGCTGAACTGCTGTCATAATAAACACGAATATAATCTAATACATTTTGTTTAAAAGACTTAAATTGTACAGTTTTAGTCAAAGTTTTTTACTTTTGAGACTGAGAAGGATAATAAATGTTATAAACGGTGCCTTGTGAGCTACCAACAAATGTTTTTTGTAGTTGTTTTTTTTTTGGGTTATGCGTATGTGAAACTTCGGTTTTATATGATTGTGCTTGTCTTGTAAAATGCAGGAAAATGATTTGTGGTAAATATGAAAAGAACTAAAAAACACAGTATTGTAGTATTATTTTCTTGATTTGAATTCAAACATCTAGGTTTCCAAAAAATTAATACTTTATTTTTAAATAAAAACGGTTGCGAATAAAATAGTATACAGGACCCCCGGAAAATTGTACTTTTCCTCGACCTATAAATGGTCTCGGAAAAGTACTATACTCTATTTCATTTGATTACTAGTAACTATTAAGTAATTTTGATTTTAATGATTGGAGCTAATATTAGTTGTTTTGACTAAGCTTGCAATCATGGTATCAATTTTGAAGTTTTTCAAAATGATTTTTCAGAAATAAATTTCGTTTTTTTTTTTTTTGAAAATGCTCCCATAAATTTTATATAAGCAAATAAAGCACTTTATTTATCACTTGATATAATTTAGTGATAAAATAAATAAGTTTATAATAAATAAGTGTTAAATAAGTGATAAATAAGTGATAATTAATTGTGGTGGATATTTAACAGCATATCGTCGGCTTAAAGTGCTAACCTGCTAACTCCACTAACCTTTTCCCAAATATTTTCCATGATGCGGTTAAAAAAATAAAAATATTCAAGTACCCCTAGTTAACCCTTTGTTTAAGGGGATGTTTAGCTTTTTGCACAAGTTCATGACCAGACAAAAATTTTGAGCACTTATACGTTACATTTTATCAATTCCAATCGAAGTTACAGATGTTTGAAAAAGAGGCTAATAAACCACTCTTTTTTTGCTGTCACTCTTTTGGGAGTTGTACCAGAAGACACTTTTGACCAGAAAGTTAAAACTATAACATATCCAATTTCAGCAAAATTTGACATAAATAACTTTTTCATAGAAAAAACGGATTCCTTGAACCAAGGACACGTGTCTTTGAAAATGTTCAAAGCCATATTCTCTTGTTTCAAGGCTGGCATTTTCTTGAACCAAAGTCAATGTCCTTGAATAAAGAGCGCGGATTTTTATTCCAAAACCCGTGCTCTTCATTCAAGGACATTGACTTTGGTTCAAGAAAATGCCAGCCTTGAAACAAGAGAATATGGCTTTGAACATATACAAAGACACGTGTCCTTGGTTCAAGGAATCCGTTTTTTCTATGTTCATAAGACCGATGCACCCTCACCCTGATTTTTACCAAAAACAATCCCAGCCGAGAATTATTTTTTTTAACTAACGCGTAAGTAAAAAAAAAATAACGTGAAGAACTTTTCCAGGAAAAAATTATAAATGACCAAGCGAGATAAAATTTTTTTGTAACCGTCTCTATTAATAAAAATTAAGAGATCACGATTGAATTTATTAATCATGATTTTGTTATTAATTGTAGTCTAATCCGTAACAATATAAATTAATAAAGATTATTAATGGTTTTAATGTAACATTGTTATATATTTTAATCTGATTTACTTATATTTTCTTCTGAACAAGGCCAGTGCAGTGCCTACCTGGTATTTTTGGCACCTTTTGGAAACCCGCACATTTGCTAAGAAAAATATTTTTCTGCGGCAGGAATTTTAATATGTTGTATTCAACATACAGAGCGGTCCAAAAGTCACCCCCCCCCTCTTAACTTTTGAACCAGTCAAGATTTGGAACTTTTAAATAAGACAACTTAAACTATCTTTTAGCATATATTTAATACTTTCAGCTCTTAAAATGTGGGCAGGGGGGCATGGGGGCACATTTTTTTAAATGGAAAGGGGGGTCGTGTAATACATCATTTTAAAGCTTATAATATTCTACATTTAACTCCATATTTTTAAATTAAAAAAAAATGGGTTTTAAATGGGGTTGAAAATGGGTATTAATGTCAAAATTCCTCTAAAAAAAACAAATAATTTTTAAAAAATGCCTAATTTCATCATAAAAAAATGTTAATTATACTTTTAAACTAATTTTAGTTGACATAAATAAAAATTTATAAAAAAAACTTAAAAAATCGAATGTTTTAGCACAAAAAATTGAAAAATCAAAACCTTAAAAAACAAAAAAATAAAAATGTTAGTTTAAATAGAGAATTTTATAAGCTTTAAAAACCCCCCTTTCCATTTAAAAAAATGTCCCACCATGCCCCCCTGCCCACATTTTAAGAGCTGAAAATATCAAATATATGCTAAAAGATAGTTTAAGTTGTCTTATTTAAGAGTTCTAAATTTGAAGTCGATATCTCAATCGTTCAAAAGTTAAAAGAGGGGGGGGGTGACTTTTGGACCGCACTGTATATAGCCGTCGCAATACGAACTGGCACCTGTGAGCTGAGGTAAGGGGAAGAGAAGAGGTAAAATATAGCATGTAAAGTATAGGTGACCTTGAATATTTCACATTTCACAGATGCGCCAATTCATAAAATGTACAGAATAGATGTAGTTTTTTGAACAGCCTAAACTTTCAGTAAATAATGTTGCTTTAATGTTAGTCGTTTCCGAGATACAGTCCATTAATATAGGTCGATTTTTTACGATACGGTATTTTCAACATTAATTCAAAATATCTTCTGTTCGTTTATTGTTCAACGTTGGTGTCCCATGGGTTACCAACTTTGTATAGTTGGATAATGAACGAAACAGAAGTTATTATGAATGAATGTATGTTGGTACAACTAGTGAAGTTAAATACGCGATATTATAATACCGTATCGTGAAAAATCGACCTATACATAAAATGCAAGGTCTGTTTTTATACGGTTATACCGTATATATAGCACCAAAACGGCTTATCAGGCGAGGGTGTGACCCAGCCAGTTTTTTTTTTCAGAAAACTAAGGACCACAACATATCAAAAATTCAGCCAAATCCGGAAAAGAAGTTTTCCTCAGTAAATGTGGGTGATGCTTTGGGACCATGGGGTTTATTTATTTATTTATTTATTTATTTCCAACAGGCCGAATCGCCCAATTACAGGAAAATTTACAAAATTATATGGTATATAAGTACTAATCCTAAGTAATAACAATAATATAAAATAGTAGCTAATATAAATTGGGAATTGAATTTCTAATGAGATTTTTAAAAATGGAGAGTGTAGTGCAATTCATATCAATATTATTTAAATATGTGTTAAAAATTGAAAGACACGCATTTAATGGACAATTTTGGTGTGCATTTGTTCTTGTTCGTTCAATGAAGAATGTTGCCGAATGTCTTGTATTTGTGGGTATAAGAAACAATATCCTAGAAAGTAAATCAGGGCAATCAACAAGAAAATTAACAATTTTATATAAAAATATAGCACGAGACATCATTCTTCTTTTGGAAAGGGTTTCAAAATTGAAATTAACTAACGAGTCAGTGTAGTCAGGGTTTATGTAAAAAACAAAATTGCTGCTGCCAACAAGAGCATATTTTGCCCTATTGGGATTCCCAATTTGGGAAAGTATAATAGTTTATTTTTACCAAAAACCCTCCATGTCGAGAACTTTGAATAAGAAGTACCTTAACATACGTTCCGAGTTTGAAGTCATTAGCTCAAAGCGTTCTCGAGATACCATAGTAACGTTTTTTTTCCGGATATTATCGACAGACAGACAGTATCAACGCGGGACTTTGATAGGGTACGGCACTGTATTTAATACGCAAGGTATTAAAAGGTATTCGTTTTTGCTATGGTTGATATAACAATTTTCTATAGTCGATCAAATATTTAATTTTATTTATAGTTAACTCTTGAAAATACTGTATAGTATATAGTTAATACAATGATCAATTTAACTAAGTTTACAATAATTGCAAATAAGCTATTTTTGATTCGACAATATACGAGTTTAATATCGGCCATATTTAAAAGTTTTCAAAAAGTTTACGATATGACACTACTGCACGGAAAGAAATTAGTGGGCTCTGCGCTATACATTATAAGATATTTGGTAACAGTGGCAAATTATAGTGATTTAAGCTATAGATTATAAGGGACACAATAACTAATAATGTTAAAAATAAATTGGAAACGATTATATATATTACAGACACGATTATATTTATTACAGGCACTATTATAAATTTACAGAAATTTTATTATATTATAAAAATTATTAGCAATATTATATATTATTAGGACAATAATTATATCTATTTAAGCTATAAATGCCATACTATTTGTTATATTTTATTATTCACTAAACAATTAAGATATTTCATATAAATTTTTACACTAAATGCCATAATTGTAAGAGAAAGCCTTGTATTTATATAATAAGCGATTATAATTTGCTTGGTATGTGTGTTATAGCGCTCCTAGCTATAATTTTTTTTTTCCGTGTGGCAGCCGGACTCTGTGCACGTTTCTTTACATCTTTGTACGGAAGTGTGCGAGGTCCAGCTGTCTAGCAAGATCACTAATGTGATATGCAAGGTCTTGCTTAGCACTTGCATGCATAAAACTTGTATAGTGTACGAATGTTAAGATTTAACTTACCGAGTGTCATAATACATGCATAATTAAAATGTAGACTTACCTAGAAAAAAAAATAAACATTAAAAATATTAAACATAATAAATTTTGTTAGTTAATTAATTACAATTCTCCTGTTTATTTTTATTAAAATTTGAAGTATGCATAATATTACTAAAAGACAGAAATATTAAATTACATTGTACTGAAATTTCTGAAATTCCAGAAAAGTCACAAGTCACATTTCAACTTTTAATGAAGAAATCAGTGAATTAATTTTAAGACCATACATTGAAAAAATAGGGGTAAAATTACACAATAATTAGTAAACTTAAATAGCAATAATAATGCAATTATCTTAGTGAAAATAAAAAAAAATTCAATTCAATTCAATTTACAAAATGTTGTCATTTTAAGTTGTAAAAACACTATAATAGTTATTTTAAATATGTGAAATATTTGTAATAATAAAGTTGTTTATTTAAGCAATAAATTTACAATATTTTTGTAAATATACTATAAAAGAAATTAAAACTGCTATAATAAAAGACACAAATATAAACAACGATTGGAAATATAGTGTAGTAATTTTACTCGTCTTTTGTTATATTATTTTTACATAACTAGTAGTAAAAATATATTACGCTAATAAATTTGATAGTGTTTAGCAAATAATAACCAGCGATAGTTATTTATTTATTTATTTATTTATTTGATACAACACCCAACAGCCGAAGCCAATTACTGGGTGGGAAATACATAGATTGTGTTAATACTAACTAAATATTTACAATTAAACTTATTGACTAAATTTATACTTTTTATAGTAATTTTACAAAATAATTTTTTCAATATACTTTCAATACAAGGTATTGTTTTAATATCCCTAAAAACTTGATTACTTTAAATTGTATGCAGTAATTTGAGCAAAGCGAGGCCTCGGGCCATAATTTAGTTAAAATTCTTATATCTTTTAGGTATTTGGATAATAATATGATAATACCATGTTCCCTATCCTCAGGAAGGCATGGTCCTGTCTCTGGATATGCCCTCTATTACACACAGAGAAATAATTACTTAAAACAAGTATGTAATATTTAGTTCAAGTAGCTTAAAATTTTGTATATTCGCAAGCATGTTAAGTACTTAAAACAAATGCTTGGTTGAAGTGGAATTCGTATCTTATATTCGGAGAGCTGGTGGTCATTTTTATTTCATTATTTGATCCAGGCTATATTTTTTATATACATGTCTTAAAGTACATTCAAATTAAGCTATTTTCAAATTGCTAGACTTCGGATCCGGTTCCTTTGGGTGCTATAAGCTCCAAAAGCTATGGCAATGAGCTACCAAAAAATCTATTTTTAACTTGCCGAGTCATATACATTTCACTTAATACATTCAGATTAAGCTATTTTTATAGTTATACACAATAATTCTGTGGCCAAGGGTGAGAACAGCCTTTAAAATAAGTGATACTTAATTTTTTAAATAAATGTGAATTTATGAAATGACATTTTGATTAAATGAAAATTATTGAGACTTTTTAGTGTTGACATATCGCACCCGATACAGAACAGTCATAAAACAACATTTTGAAAAATGGGCTCTTATTGAGATCCACCGATCTGTAGAACTGGCAAATTACATACAGGGTTATTCTTTAAATTTTTACATCCCCGTAACTTTTGAACAATATGAGATATAAACTTTAAATATGGAATATGCATATCACAAAACAAAAACATTTGTCATAATTATTTCAATAAAAACTGCCTGTTGCGCCACATTTGCATTTTTAAAGCATTTTTTAGAATATTTTCGCCTGCGGTGCCGGATTTGCTATTTACTAACTAACTTTTAATAATAACACCGGCACACAAAAAAAAAAAAAGTTGTTTGTACATCAGACACGACCTACCTACCGGCATGTATTTTGACCCGCTGAATCCGAATTTCAAGTCAGTTTGGGCCGTCCACCCTTCAATATCGAGTAAATTGTAAAAATAGTAAAAATGGGATAAATAGTCATAAAAAAAATTTATGAATCGAAATTAAGCATAATTCTTATGTATTTCGATCCGCTGAATACAAATCTGAAGTTTATTTAGACCATAAACCGTTCTAAATCATAGAAATTGTACAAAAACCTTGAAAAATGTTAAAAGTAGCAAAAAATTGCAATATCTCTAAAACTGATGTATGAACTGAATGAGGGGAAATATTGAAGGGTGGACGGCCCAAACTGACTTGAAATTTGGATTCAGCGGGTCAAAATACATGCCGGTAGGTAGGTCGTGTCTGATGTACAAACAACTTTTTTTTTTTTGTGTGCCGGTGTAATTGAACAGGGGAAAACCCCGGTAGTCCATTTTTCGCGAAAACGGGAAGATAATGCAATCCTGTGGGTTTTGAAGTGTACTTTCCGAATCAGCTATTATCGTTCGTGAAAAATCCCATCATTCACTCTTGCATGCAGTAAAATGCCAGTAATGAAACTAAATTTACCAGCGTTTTTTTAAAAGACTTATAACTGAAAAGTTATTCGAGTGATTCCAGACTTAATGTATGCACTGTATAATAATTTTAAATTTTAAATAGGTTTATATCAGGTATTTCTAAATTTGCAACAAGTATCTAACATAGGTATCACAAACATTTCATTTTAGTCTTTTTTTTTTGTGCAAATATTCGATCTAACCACCCTTGCCGTAAGGTACCTTTTCACGTAGAACTTCTTATATCCGTAAACTAAGCTGAGTAATACAATGCTAAAATTATATTATAATATAGGCGCGACAATATGGCGCCTGCATTATCTATTTCAATTACCTTTACCCTTAACTTTGCTTTCACTTAAAGGACCACGTACACTTCTTATGGGAAATGGCCCCCGGTTAAATTTGCTGAAATTTAAGTATGTTGGAGTTCTCAACTGACTTATTAAAAGTCTCCATGAGCATAAAGCTCTGTCATATAGGTTTCGTGCTAGAGCTTAAAAAAAATGGCGTTTTGTGGTTACATCTTTTGATATAACTCCCGAATGAAACATGATTTTTATATGGAATTTGAACTAAGTTACTTATTATAGAATAATAACATCTTTACCCTTAACTTTGCTTTCACTTAAAGGACCACGTACATTTTTTATGGGAAATGGCACCCGGTTAAATTTGCTGAAATTTAAGTATGTTGGAGTTCTCAACTGACTTATTAAAAGTCTCCATGAGCACAAAGCTCTAAGTCATATAGTTTTCGTGCTAGAGCTTAACAAAAATGGCGTTTTGTGGTTACATCTTTTCATATAACTCCTGAACGAAACAAGATTTTTAGATGGAACTTGAACTAAGTTACTTATCATAGAATAATAACATCTTTACCCTTAACTTTGCTTTTACTTAAAGTACCACGTACATTTCTTATGGGAAATGGCACCCGGTTAAATTTGCTGAAATTTAAGTATGTTGGAGTTCTCAACTGACTAATTAAAAGTCTCTATGGGCACAAAGCTCTAAGTCATATAGGTTTCGTGCTAGAGCTTAACAAAAATGGCGTTTTGTGGTTATATCTTTTGATATAACTCACTAACGAAACAAGATTTTTAGATGGAACTTGATTTAAGTTACAGTAACTATGTAACTTAGTTACTTAGAATAATAACACCTTCACTTTGGAAGTCAGTGCAGTACGACAAACCCCTTTTTACTTAATTAATGAAAGCCATACTTCAAACTTGTTTGTTTATAATGTAAACAGGTGGTTGACTCGAGATTCTGTGCAAAAACCTTGTGTGAAATTGATTAAAAATGATTGAAGAAGAATATATGGTTTATACACCTACAAATCTCTCCGAAATTGCAAATGCTACATTAGACAAGTTACCATTGAAATCGCAAAAAGTGTACGATTTAGCCTACGAAAAAAATTTAAAATGAGCTAAGGAAGGTTTGAGTTTATTTCGAAAGGGTTTTATTGGCCTATTTTAATAAAAAAAAACTACTTTTTAATAAATTAAATTCAAAAATTAATATTTAAAAAAATATATATTGGATGCTTGAAGAAAAAATAATATGTTTCACTCGCAGGAAAAGTGCTTTTTTTTACTCGTCTGTAGTTTCCGTCGCTTCGCGTCGTCCGTAAATTCTACAGACTAGTAAAAAAAGCTTCACTTTTCCTCTAAGTAATACAATATACTATTTTAAGAACAGTTTCAACATTCAATCAACGTAGACTATTTTACTTTACGTACTAGTGCGAATAAACAAGCTTTTCGTACAGATTTATTATACAAAAAGTGACGCTTTTAGATACAATCGAATAAGAATATATAATATACAATGTACACATAATAATACTTGCATGTATGTACTTAAATATATTTTATTATTTATATTACCTTTCACTATAGTGAGATTAAAGTCTGTAATACAATAAATAAGTAACGGTGTTGACAAAATAAAGTGCGATCATAGAATATTAATTCAAATTATTAACTTTATTAAGTTCAGGCATCAAGGCGAAAATGGAAATAAGCCGTTTGTCTAACTCGTTATTAAGACCACTTTACACGGAGCAATTTGTACGCAAGTTTGATGCTATGCAAGTTTGCTGCCAGATATAGCATGAGGACAATTGGACATTGATTTGCCTTTTCACGGAGCAAGTTATACGCAAGTTTGGTGCTATATATTGCAACGTAAACAGTGCTGCCAACCAGACAATTCTGACGTGTCTCTGCGTTTGTTGACAAAAACATAACCTAGCATTTGCTTTTTTAAAGAAGTTTTTTAGTTAGACAGAATAATTATTAACCTGTGCAGTTGCTAATATGTTAGTAAAATGAAATCGATTTGGTAACTTTTTTTTCCAGGTTGGTACCACGAAAATAAACATAAAACTTGCGTGAAAATCGCCGAAAAATAGAACAAGTTCTAAATAGTTTGATGGCACGAAAATGGCCTCAGACTTGCCTGAAGGCATGCGCAATGACTGAATCATTTTTGCAACTAACTTGCATAGCATCAAACTTGCGCAAAAATTGCTCCGGGTAAAGTGGTCTTAATAACGAGTCAGATAGCGTTTAATCGATTCTCACCCGCGGCTATTGCCTTTTTCAGTTAATTATTTATTGAAATTTGGCGAAGGCAACAGGTTAAACATAAACACCCACTTAACTGGTTCGAAAGTCAGTTAACCCTTACCCTCCCGAGACTAAATGATAATTTTTCGATTTAATTGTGTTTTTTTTTTATATTTGCTATGCCTAAAAAGAAGAAAAAAAAGAAGAAAAAATAAAACATTTTTTTTTTAGTTTTTGCTTGAGTTTTTGTTTCCTTAAAGTTTCAGGAGAGCTTTATTATCAGTCATCGGCGAATTTCCAGTGCTCGCATAGGCGCCGCGTCGATTCTATGGTTGACGCGAGGTTTTAAATATTTACATTTTTATTTTCTTCGAAAAACACCGATATATTTACATATTTATAGTTATTATGTATATTCAATATTGTTGTGTGTAACAAATTAGTCGTCAAATGTTTCTATTTAGTGACCTTTATAAAAATTTCCCTCATAATTTGGCAAAATTATTCCGTAAGCCTATGTTTCTGTGTTTATTTTCAACGTTGATAAGTCATAACTGAACTTATTCCGATTAATGTTTATTATACTGAATTAAATTTTCATATTTGTGTGCATACATAGAAAGTCTATAAAAGTATTTTGGATTAACATTGCCTTAAAGCAAAAATAAGTCACAATTGTAACACCCTGGAGGGTAAGGGTTAAAGCCGGTGGTTTCCTTCACTACTAGCCCACACAAGTCCTGGACTTAGAAATAAATAGAATAGTACGAGATTAAAAAAACATGTAATGTAATGTAATGAAACATGTAATTTTAGTTAAACTTAAAGGTGTATGCAATAAATTAAATAAGAAAGCTGTAACTCTATCATCATAATCATTGACCAGATGCCAGATTAATCTATCATCTTTCATGTCAAATGTCAAATTTATATGTCATCTTTTATTTTATTGGTCAGATTCTTAAAAAAGACTTTAAAAAAATAAAACTTTAAAACTGTATAAATTCGCCTTATGACTATGTTGACTGGACTAATTGGTGGTGCAACTGACTCATACTGGCTGTTTTATCGTAAATTAACTGCGGTTTATTCTGAGAGAACTTACCGAATATTGTCTAAAAATAATTTGTTTCATGAAGTACAAGCTTTTAAACATTTCTTATATCCGCCTTTTAAAAATAACAAACGTTGTAAATAGTATTTATTTCGTTTGGAACATGTTTAGGCTAAAAAGACCATAAAAAACAGTTAACAGGGTAAAGTATCTGTTTTCGGGAAAAAATCTCAAAATGTACACTTTTCTGTATAAAAATAGTTCTATGCTAAAATGTTAAACGTTTTAGTAAACCTAGAATTTTAGGTTGTGACCTTGGGGTAAATTAAAAAAAATATATATACGAAAAAGTTACATTAATTAACCTTTTCACGACAATTTAAAACGGGGAAAGCGTAAGTTTTACAGGGGGGAAACCTGGACGGTATACCGCGGTAGTCGCCCCCTCGAAACCACCCATGAATTTAACGTGAGGCCGGAAGATTTTAAGGGACTTGCAAAAGAAGTAACTTGTGGCAATACTTATATATTTTTAAAACGACATTTAGGATAGGATATGAAACGTTCAAGTATTACGTATCGGGTCCAAAATGATCAAAATTTGCGTTACGTAATACTTGAAAGTTCCCATAAGGCCTCGGCATGGCCGTAGCGAAGAAGATTTCGTGGGGGGGAGGGGGGGGAGAAGGTCAAAAATGTCAAAAATTTAGCCTAAAAATGCAACCTTTTTCCTTTTTTCTCCTACAAAAAAAAATGGATTCCTTATATACATAAAAAATGTCATATAGTGTAACTCTGTAAGAGCAACAGTTTTCAAAAAAATGTAATTAAGAGGAAGTAACATTTTGTGCCACCAAAAACGTTACTTTAATATTAAATTTAGGTGTTTTGATGAAGAATACTTTTTTGATCAGTTTTAAATGTAGAAGGGCCGTAGCTCCCTTAGGCATTTCCCTTAGGTATTTCCGGACCAACCTTTATAGAAACTTCTTTCCATATTTTTGGATGTATTAAATTTTGGCATGGCAGTTACTGTATAAATTTTGTAAGTCTTACTTGAAATTGATCACTTCAACAATTTGAGCTATTGCTGTGAAGCGTGTATAATAATAACTACTATTTTATCAAACTATGATCAGGTACCAGTAGGTTATTATTAATAATAAATATATCATATTAAATGATATTAAGTAGGTACTAATCATATTATGATTAAAGTGTATTGAATTAATGTATTATTAATAATAACTATTGCGTTTAAAAATATTTGGCTATCACAAAATTAGTAATTTTGTTCGTAATAAGATAATATTATGCTTTGAATGTTTAATTTTAATATCTTATCATTTTTTTAAGGAGGTATATTACAATACGCTGAAAATGCTCCAGTCAAATTTTGCGTTACGTATAGCAATATGACTACAGCATTACGCAATAGAAAAGTAACGGTTGTTATTGCTAGTGACTCCCGTATAGCCCTTAACCTTGCTTAGAGAACGTTCAAGTATTACGTAACGCAAATTTTGATCATTTTGGATCATTTACGAAGAAAAACTTTTCAGCCCCATACATTAGAAAAATTACTCATATTTTGTCAATTTTTTAATATTTTTTTACAAAATGAATTAAAAAAAAAACAGGCTGGTAAAAAATCATGATTTTTTTAAAGTAATTACTAGTAACAAGGAAAATAACCCCTAAAAAAATGGGCTGAAGTTTACATAATTTTTTGTTTTATGCCAAATTTTTGTTAATTTTGTCAAAATTTAAAAAATAAATCGGCCATATTTATTCCGTCATTTTGAAAAAGTCCAAAATGATCAAAATTTGCGTTACGTAATACTTGAACGTTCCCCTGGTTAAATTTTAGAAATCTTATAACGTTTTTATTTTGTTTTAATTCACAAAATTAGCAAATAATATTCTTTCTGAATGCCTAAAATAAATTACTATAATACTAGATAATATCTATTATATTATAAATTATAATATAATATATATTATAGCCCCTAAGTTATTTAACGTTACACGGTTTGATTTTTTGGGGTCGATAACAAAAAAAAAATGGCCCAACGCGAAACTAGGCTTAAACCATTCCTTATATGTCTGTCTGGCTTTTATTGCAGACCAAATTTAAAATAATCCACCGACGAAAAAAAAAATTATTCAACTTTTTATTTTTTCAGTATATTTTTAGATCTTTATTAAATTAGCCAATAATATTAAACTTTTGTTATAAAACTTGGATATTTTGACTGTTTTTAACTAATTTGTGTCGCTGATTTCAAAAATATTTATACAATGTATATTAAATACTTAAGGCCTATCCAGAAGCTTGCATAAGAACATAAAACATAAGAATGCGATGCCGTGATTGGCTTACAAGATACATGGCGGCACACCAAGCCAATCACGGCATCGCATTCTTATGCATTATGTTGTTATGCGAGCCCTTAAGCAAAATATGCAGATTATCATATTTTGTCATGGTTTATATTTATTGAAAAAAAACTTTTACAGCAAAATTGATATTATTTTTAAAATCAGAGACCCAGAATTAGTTAAAAACAGTAAAAATATCTAAAAAGTTTAATAAACTTGGTTCAAACACTACACTGAAAAAAATAAAAAGTTGAAGTCATACGTTTTTTCACGTCGACAAACGGCTTTATAGATCTCTCTTTCTTCAATTTCTGGTGAACATTCGCTCAAATCAACGTCTTTACGTTACATTTTTTAGACCTCTCCCTCCCCCTGTCACAAGCTGTCACATTTTCAATTACTCTTCTCCTAGGCGCGTTACGTAATATATATACACCCCCTTAACGTGGATCTCTATTTCAAAAGGATATTACTTAGGCCCGCTTGTACAAACCTGGTTTAACTTTGAGCAGAGTTCCTTTACCATTGAAACAAATGACAGTTGAGTTAGATTCAAATTTGAGCGAGGTTTGTACAACCGGGCCTTAATAACTTTAATACACTTTAGCCATAATGCTAAATAAATGTGTAAATGTTATTTCCTTTGAATGTTAATTATTTTTACAAAAAAGCCAAGATGAGGAAGAATAAGAAGACGACGAGAAAGAGGAAAAAATGGAAGAAGAAGAAGAAGAAGAAGATGATGATGATGAATAGAATAACTCCATACCAAGACTGTGCTATTTTGGCATGATTCCAAAAATTAAAACGATTCTCTGTCCCTTAAAATATAATTGATTTAGTTTTCAGTGTTGCAATAATCGAAATGAATATAAATCTTTCGTAGCACTTTTGACATGGACAACAAAAGGTTTGATTAATGTTGCACATATGAAACAGCTAATGCACATTCTGACCCAAAATAAATACCATAAATGCTATTTAAATTTGCGCTATTTACTCTAATCCTAGTTTTGTTGATACAGCTAAAAACTTGTATCCAACACCCCATTAAAAATACCCCGTTTACTAAGACTAGAAGCAACACAGGGTTATTGCTTTCTAATTTTGAATTTGTTTTTTTCTACGAGCGTGCGGAAAGGCATCTCTTTCCGCACGCATATGCGTGTGGAAAGAAGGTCTTTTCCGCACGCATAATTATTTCATAAAAACAAATAGCTTGATTATACAAATGTGTAACATTATTGGCTAAGACACTTGTTTCCATGGCGACCGATTAACATGATAGCGTCCTAAGCTAGTTTTTATAAGAGAAAAGTGATGAACTTTAAAGAAGATGAAAGTTACCTGAAGTAATAATAGAAATGGCAAATGCAACTGAAAACTCTAACAAATTTATCATTAATGTTCAACCAAAATAGAATTGGTAATAACTAATGTTAAATTTGGGCTTTTAGATTCTTTTCAATAACTGTTAAAACAGTTTAAATCTTAATTCTGTCGTGTTATTCTTGTTATATTTATTCACAAAATAATAAAAATTATTAAATTCCTTAATTGTTAATTGTTTCTTTTCTATTGGAAAAAGATATAAAAATAAAATTTATTCAATTAAGTATTATATGTAAAAGCATATTTTATTTTTAACTCGCTCGTAGGAAAAATATTGTTTTTTTAAGTAACTCATTCAAACAAAAAGAAATAAAAAAATATACTAAAATACAGAAAAGTCAAACTATAGCCTTTTAATGTCAAATCTATAAAAAAAAAAATATTTTATCCAATACATACAGATAAAAAGTCAATTAATTTATAATTTATTTTAAATAAAGAAACACAACAATAACCCACACGTGGCTTTTACTTTATAGATAGGACAATTATTTATTTTACCCACTCAACTGTCACTTGTCAAATTATTTTCTTGTAAATGTCATTAAAATTTTTAATAAAAATATGAACTTCTAAGCTGTTATGATAAATATATTATATGTATTATTGGATAAAACTTTGTATGTCACTCGTGAGCAAACTAATATTGCCCTCTCTAAAATGAACCCACTTGGCCTCTAGCCTCGGGGGTTAATTTTTTCATGGGCAATATCCTAGTTTCCTCTCTCGTAACATAAATATTTTCAAAATTAACAGGTGTGGGATAAGACATTGTAAGGCACGCGTGAATTATGTGATATTACGGTAATATTATTACCCACTCATCCCTAGCGGAAATCGTCAATTTTTCTCGTGAGTAAAATCTCACTTAATTCACCAATACGCTAATAAAAGTCGATGCAGAATCTGTCTGTATTTGTTTCTTGTTTTATGGATTATGGATTAATATTGCCTTAAAGAAGTAAAGTCACAATTGTGACACCCTGGAGGGTAAGGGATATTGAAATTTATTTCAATCAAAACATTTGAAAAAAAAAATCCTAATATGTTTTGAAAAGCAAGAAGAAAATGGTAAAAAGAACAAGATACGTCCTAAAAGAGGAAAATAATACATCAATTTACAAATTTTAAGTTAAAATGGCAAGTTAAAATAATACTGGTCTATAATTTTATTTAAAATATACAATTTTAGAACGAGGGGTTTATTTAATGAAAAAAAGTGTACAAGGATTGTGAGGATCAAAGGATTTTGAAAGATTGTCAAAGATGGTCAAAAAGATTGAGAAATATTGTATAAAATTTTAATGAAGTTTTTTAAAGATTGTGGAAAGATTTCAGATGATTGTGGAAAATTTTAGATGATTGTGGAGGATTCTGGAGGATTTTAGATGATTGTGAAATAAAGAATTGTCCAGGATTGTAAAAGATTGTTGGATAGGTGTACAAGGATTGTCCAATAAATAAACCCCTCGTTTTAGAATAAGTTCAGTTATCACCAGCTCAGGTAATGAAAAATTTTATTTTCATATCACATTAAACATAAAACTTATTTTATTATAATTTTAAACAAACTTCATCTTTTTAAAAACAATTTCTTATAATTATTTTTAAGACGTAAAATGCCCTGATCCAATGTTTTAGTCAGGTACATTCTGGGCCGAATTAATGGGTTAATATGATCGAAATCAACAGTAAAAATGTAATCACCGTAAACAACAATTTTCTTTTAATAGAATTTATATTGCTCAGATTTGCTGTAAAATAATTCCAAAATTTGTCAGTTAATCTTCCAATAATTGTCGCTAAAACTGGATTATTGTTATATAATCCTGAAAAGTGGCGATATGCATTATGTATAAATACATAATAAAAGCGAACCCGTTTTATAGTCAGAAACTTTCCTGATAATTCTCACCACACATGCATTTTAGTCCATGAAACAAGTGAAAATTAAAAAAAAAAACTGTTAAACTCCGCGAAAAATTGTTGATACTCATTTTTTTTTATTTTATGGTTGGCAGAATAAATTTAATTCCCTATGTAAGGTTGACTATCTTAAGGCATATCCACAGGCTTGCGTAACAAAATATAACGCATAATAACATAATGACATCATTTGCATACGGCATAAGACATAAAGACTTAAGGCCTATTCTTGCATAAGAACATAAAACATAAGAATGCGATGCCGTGATTGGCTTACAAGGTACATGGCGTCAAATCAAGCCAATCACGGCATCGCATTCTTAGGTATTACGTTCTTATGCGAATCTGTGGATATACCCTTATCCACACATCCACTTGCTGTACATAAGCACATAAGATTTATTATTGACTAAATATTATGTTTAATAGTAGATTTAAATCACAATTGTGAAAGTTAGGTTATAACACTAAACGCTGTTAAAATAAAACTGGTTTTGAAAACAACGCCAATAAAAATAGAAGTTGAAGAAGAAGATATGGATTAGCATAGCCCACTATACATAGGACGTACATAGAAACTTTTATTTTTCATATGTAATATGTCGTGTTATGTTACTATGAAGATTGTGCCATTTTCTTGTGTGCTTTTAAAATCCTTATGTGTTATGCGCCATTTATGTATTATGGTTATGCAAGCCTCTGGATAGGCCTTTAGGTTTCAAAATTAATTTTCAATCAAACCATTATATTGAAATTAAAAAAAAACAAATAATTTTTGAAAAGTAAGAAGAAAATGGTGAAAGAACAAGAAAGGTCATAAAAAAGGAAACTAAAGCATCAATCTACAAGTGTTTTGTCAAAATGAAGTAATACAGTGCTCAACAAAAGTTTTATAATAAACAATGTGGCAAGTTAAAAAATTTTAACCAGTATTATTTAATAATACTGATCTTTATTTTAATAGTATATTAAAGTACTAGTTTCATAACATACGTTTTTAGCGCACGAGTACAAGTTTAAAAAACGAGCCGCTTGCGGCGAGTTTTCTAAAATACTAGTGCGCTAAAAACGTGTTATGAAACGAGTGCATTATACAATTTTTTCTATTTTGCTCTAAAATTTAAAAAAACTTACATATAAATTAATGACTGATTCAGGGATTTTTGTTTTGGATTGGCATTACAGTTTACACCATGTTTAAAATTCTAAGAACAAATGATATTTTGATATATTTTATAGTCATCTCTTCTCTGTTTTACTGCAATTAACCAAGCCACAATTTTAACATGGTAAAAATAACCTAAACACAAAATTTTGTAGAAAATTTAACTTTAAAGCGACATTGACATTTGCACGGAAAACGTCAAGCGATAGGCCAGGTCTGATGCCAACCCAAGAAAACAAAATGGGTCTATAAGAACACGCAAAATGCGTGTGATAATGAGCAAAATAGAAAAAAATATGATTATAAGTATCACCATTATAAATTTAATAAAACTTACTTTATAATTTTAAACAAACTTTCTCTTTTAAATACATTTTCTAATTAATTATTTTTAAGTCAATTTAACCTAAATGTCAAAAATTACCAAAAGCACAATGGTTAATACAAATATCACTAATTTGTGTCCACGATAACTCGAGAACGCTTAAGTCTAGCTAAAGACTAAAAAAACTATTTTTTTAATTTTTTTTTACTTTTTTTTCCTTTTTCTATTTTTTTTTTATTAAACATAATAAACATAAGGGATAGTATTATTTTATTGACAGCAGTCTTTTTTTCCGTATAGTTAAGTTTTACCGCAGGTTCTACTGGACTATTAGGCTTTGCTGCAGCGCCGCCGTTAGAAGACACACTTAGCAGAAAGAGAGAGAGAGAAGTTGTTTTGCAGGTTCATATTAAGTCGCTTTTATAAATGTCAGGAAAGGTTAATTTCGAGTTTATACTTATTATGTTTTACCACTGGTAAATTACTACTCTGCTAAATGTGCGATAATAAAAGAACCTTCACATAATGTGAATCACATTAATCAGCACTGTGCAAAAATAATGCACTATTGTGTCCCTTTAGGAGGGACATTTTAGTATGTTTAATTCGGTGTTGAACAAAATATTAAATATCTATCTCATATGAGCAGAGTTTATACTTTCATTACATTAACAGGGTCGGACAACAGGAATTTTAAATTATTTCTAATTTTTGGTGAGTTTCTTTAATACATACCTATGCCGAATAAGATTATATGTCTGTACACAGACATATAATCTTATTCGGCATAGGTATGTATTAAAGAAACTCACCAAAAATTAGAAATAATTTAAAATTCCTGTTGTCCGACCCTGTTATTGTAATGAAAGTATCAACTCTCTTAAACGAAAAGAAACAGATTCTAAACAAATTAAATTTTGTTTTTTTTTTGTAGTAACCCCTTAAAGCCCTAGATATCATTTTTTAGAAAAATGCGACAAAAAGACCCGAAATTATTACCTTTTCAAGAAATAAACCCCCAAAAAAAGCCAAAAACTCCTTTCTTCTTAAAAATTTGTCGAAAATAATATTCTCTCCGGAAAAAAAACTGATGACTAAAAAAAAAGTAAATCAGATCAAAAACAAAAGAACAACGTAAGGCCAAATAAAGTGACTCTAAGTAGCTGCTAATCAGAGTTTTTAAGCTCGACTTTAAAAAGAAATCTGACAAGTGGTGATGATTCGCTCTTAAAAATTTGCCGACAATCAAAAAAAAAATATTCTCCCCGTAGGTACCGTAAATTTATTCATAAATTACATTCTATAATTTATAAATAATATTTATTACCTAAATATATTTAAATTCATAAAATGAAATATCGTATTAGCCATCTAATTTCGCCTTATTCAAAGAAACAGCGTTTGATTCGCTTTCTGGAGGTTAAGATGCGTCACAATTCTGAAAATAGTGCTGGCAAGTGTGAGTCGAGGAGATGGGGCCGAGCCAACGCACAGTGGTCAAAAAAGAAACGATTTAGGAAAGACTTCACTTAATGTGACGTTTTCTGTCTAGGAAAAGAGCGGAAAAATAAAAATTGTTATTTTATTACTGTTGTTGGTTACTATGTTTTGGCATTAGATGTCACAAATTACATGTGCGCACACTTTCAAAGAAAATGTTTATTAAATTTTCAGTCAAAAGAAAATGGGTTCCATTTATTTAAAACTCCAACTGGTACCAGTTGGACTTTTACCATGGTAATAACAAAAGAAAAAAGAATATGATTAATCACAAAAAAGTTCACAAATATGCGACGTATTACAACCAAGTCTATTTTTGCATACGGCACTGTAAAAATACGTCATAAAAATAACCTTAAAAATTTCGAAATATTGCGTTACGTAATTTATAGACAGCCCCTAATATTAGTTATTTACGTACCAATTCCAGAAAGAACGGGTCTAGTTTGCGAGACACGGTACGAGATTCGCACATACTGCAAAAATGTCTTTTAGGCAGCCACAATAAAAATATTGCGTTAAATCCTGAATACAAGTAAGTTTTAATTGTTTTTGAGGTTAGTTTATTGTATGTCAAGTTACTGACTGTTGTACATGCAGTTGCCTAACCTAAGGGACAGAGGTTTGTTTTCTTATTCTTTCGGCACATACATATCTAAAAAAGCATATCTTGTATGGGTAACTCATTATTCACCATTTTCTTATATAAGGTGGTGAAAATTTTTCACCCTTATTGTCAGTTTCAGACCACTGTGCGGCATTACGAACGGGCGCGGTTCCTAACGGGACATCGTCTGTACATGCATCTTTTGCTGTCATCTTATCTCTTGTACTGGTTTGTTTTACTGGCCGAGAGTAAACATTACCACAGGTGAATTTGGCTTTAAGCTAAAGCGACACTTTTTTAACGCGGCTTTTTTTAATTCAATTGTATCATAAAATTTATAGCTACTCTGAAGTAAATAGCAATAGCTACATATTTTCTCATTTTAAAATGCCTATAGGTTTAAGCGTTATTGAGTTAAGCTTAAACGCAAAGTGCATTCAAATATTGCTAAGCATTAGATATAGTTCATTACAAAACATCACATTTATTTAAATTTTATTTTAAAATTTAATTTGTTGGCGCCATGTTAATGCGGTTCATCTAAAGATGATATTTTTTCTTGTAATATAGTGGAGTCACGTAAACGGAAATTTTTATGAAATTGTGTCAGAAAAAACATTTTTGACAGGGACATGTATAACGAACATAATACTTTTTAAATCGTCGCGATTGGACCCATAGAAGCCGAGAAAATATTAAAAAAAACTAAAACGGAAACACGAAAAATTATTTATTTTTTTAATAAAAAAAAAGACTTCCGCCTTGCGCAGAAACGAAAAAATCGAGTTACAGACTCTTTTGGATGTCTAGAACAAATTATAAAAAAAATCGCGCTATTACCAGATTTTTCCTTATTCATAAAAAGTATAACGTAAAGCAAAATGTACCAAAATTCATACACTTCATACCTCGGTTCTCGCGTTATTCAAGGCTGTAGAGATTTCCTATTTTGGCTATCCCCCCTAACACACCCCCTATTAGGGGGGGTAGCCAAAATATGAAATATCTATAATCTATAATAACGCGAGAATCGGGGTATGAAGTGTATGAATTTTGGTACAATTTGCGTTACGTAATACTTGAACATTCCCTTAGGGAACGTTCAAGTTTTAGGTAACGGTCCTAGGAGGGGATGGGGGATCATTTTGGAGTGGTACGCCCATGGAAAAATAGCGTTACAGGGGGGGGGGTACAAAATGAGCAAAATTTGCGTTACGTAATACTTGAACGTTTCCTTATATGACTACACTAATATGCTTCGTACTTTTAAGAAATCGAAAACAAAGAAATATTTGAAAGAATGACTAAATTTTTGCAGAACCTAAAGAATAATCTAAATTCAGAATATTTTAAGTAGAGTGCCCAGGCAAAATTAAAAAATGGACTTTTTTGCAATTTCACGTTTCGAGGACTAAAAATTAAATATTAAAATGTTGAAAACCAAAATTTTAATTATGCTGGGCGAATCTACGTCAAAACCTAAGAAAAAACCTTATTTACAGGTACTTCCAAAAATCAATCCTAAGGGAGCTATGGTCTCCTAAAAATGCATAATTTTTAAAGATCCATAGTAGGTTTAAGACCAATTTTTCTAGCTATAAGTATAGAAACTTTTGTTTCTCAGTTTTAATGTAGAATTACCCTACATCATTTAAATTTAGGTTTTCAACATTTTAGTATTTAATTTTAGGCCTCGAAACGTGAAATTGCACCTTCAAATGATTTTTTCTCAAAAACGGTTTATCCTACAGTATTACAACAAGAGTACCTTTTTATGTATTTTGACCTGAGGAATCATGTTCCAATAATAAAATTACAAAAAAGTTACACAGAAAAAAGTTTGGGACAAAAAACTGATAAGGCCCCCTGTTTCGCACGCCCCTGGTTAAAATAAGTACATGAAAATAACATACGAGGATGGACCTTATTAAGGTTAGTTCACGTACAAAACCTTGACGCTCGATCTCAAAGGGCACCGGAGTTATTAATTAAAAACTTTATTTACAATTTTAAAGGTTCGTTTTAAAGGTTCGTAACTCCCTTAGGGTTCGTTTCCGCACCTATGTCCCTATAGTGTTTTTTTGTACGTTTTTTAATGTAAAATCATCATGATTTTGCCTGAAAATTTTAAGTTGATTGGATACTTTTTTGAGTTATCGTGCGGACGAGAAAACGTGACATATGTGCGAACAGACGGACGACAACTTTTAAAACTATATATTTGATTGCATATAACGCAGTTTGCTACATTTTTGATTTTCGACAAAAACTTTCTTTTTCGGGGTCAGAAACGTGTTTATTTTTCTTAGTGTGACATTATGAATAAATTAATGAAAGGTAATACAGTCGTAAAATTATTATTTTAATTATTGGTCTAATGGTTATAAATTATATTATAGCCTGTAACATATCTAGCTATAATAAATCAAATTAATTTATTAACTTCTAACTATAACTATGGATAACTGTAAATTTACTTTTATTGTCAGTTTTATATTTCAGCAATTTAATTCGATAGTTTATTGAGTTACGGCCGGTTTAATGTTTTCAAAAACAAATTAAAATAAAAAAATATTTAAAAATGAAAAACTCGACTACGATAATATTTCAACAAATTAAAGCATCGTTGACGGTTGGTTGTTCCGTCCAAACTTTGCATTCGACTGAATCTTTAGAATAAAAGAAGGGCAATTCCAAGACAGACCAACTCGGCCATTTCCCTCAATTCTTTATTTTTGAATGTTGTTATAGGGGAACGTTCAAGTATTACGTAACGCAAAATTTGGCCATTTTTGACCCCAACCCCCCATGTAACGCGCCGTATCAATTTCTTCCCCCCCCCCACAAAATCTTCCTCGCTACGGCAACAAAACGCTCTAAATATTCTTAGACTTCTAAAATCTATAGTCTTTTGTGGAATATTGTTTAGTCCCTAGCATTGAGGTAGAGTCTCTACCTCAATGGTCCCTAGTCTGGTACAAGCTTTACTGATAGCAATGTTTCCAAAATACCACGTGCAAACTTTTAATTGCAAATTGTTTAATATCCCCAAAAAAAATAGTTTTTTTTTTATTTAGACTATACCGCGTTTTGCGTCTACACTGCTCTATTGATAGATTGAGATCATACATACACATTTTCGAAGTAGAGAAAGCATAGACAAGGAAAGACCTCCAAAGCCGTTGCGGAATACTGTGATAAATGTGCCTAGCGCATCTGAGATAAACTTGCACATGCGCACTACTATTATTGTTTTTGACGAGTATTTTTAACCTTTTTGTGTGTCAAATAAAAATTGTAAAAAATTCAACAAAAACAATAAATATCTACGAAGAAACGTCGAAATAGTTTTTTAAAATTATTTTATAAGAATTTTTCGAGGTGTGTTTGAGTTTCGGGATTTTGTACATCTACTTTGAGTACACCAGGGATTGACCCTTTGCTCTTCATAAAGCAACAATACAGGTTAGGTTTAAAGTTATAAACAAATGCAGCAAAAAAACAATTAAAACACAGTACAAGTCGAAAAATGAACAGTAACAAACGACGATCTGACAGTATAAACAAACTACTAATAATTCGTCACCCCAGTATTGTTTTGCCATATCTCTATTTTTGGACAATTTAAGATTTTTACTGGGGGATTTTTGGATATAAGACAAATGAATACTGGGGTGATGAATTGTTTTACGACCGACAGCATTTCACAGCTGATATAGATGCGTACTGCGCAAGGTCAGATATATTGCGTTACGTCATTTCGCTGCCCCGTTCTGTCACAAAATAATCTTGCGCAGGCTGGACTAATGGTTCTCTTTCCATCTCTATGAGTGAAAGAGATAATATTCTATAATTTAATGTTAATTTAATTTCTCGCACCATTTTTATTACTTAGGTAGTAAGTAAACAAAAAATATATTATTAAAAAATGTTAATATTAATATTCGCTAATTCTGCTTTTACATTTGTTACACAATTTTATTGCAAAATATATGAATTTCCTAATTCAAAGGAAGTTAAACCTAAATTAGTAATTAACTATTGACTTCTTGTTTTAATTAATTTAATACACAGATAAATTTTCCGATTTAAAAATGCTTGATTGGCTAAAAGAAATTATTTTTCTTATGAGCCCCCTTTGGCCACGACTTTTTGTCCGCCCCTTTGACCGCTTTGAGACCGTTTCGCGGACCCCCGTAACCAGTCCGCGATTGCGCAAGGCTACTTTTTAATGTACTATGATCACCACAAAGAAGTGGGACAATAAGTTAGCAAACCCTACATAATTTCGATATTTTAATACTACCACCGAGTACGCGAACCTAGTTTTTAGTGCACGAGAGTGCATCCGAGTAAAAAAAGCCCTTGATGTGCACTGAAATGATTTGCGTCGAGGTGCGTATATTATTTTTCCTACGACCTAACGCCTAAACATCAGTGGAGTATAACGGAGCACGTCCGTTTAGTAACACCGAGGTCGCGGGTTCGAATCCCGTCTGGGGCATGGATGTGTAGTGGTGTCTTTAAAATTGCTATTATTTACTGCTTTAAAAACTACATATAAATAGGCTATAACCGATACGGTTGAATTCCGGGGTGTATCTACCGAAGGGTAGGTACAACCTTTAAAAAAAACGCAAAAATTATCTTAAAATTAGTTTGTCAATTTGAGGTTATGTGTTTGACGTCCATAAGGAAAAAAATTGCGCATTAACCAAAAATATAATTTTGAAGGTATTATTTCTATGATAACATATCTCGTTGGGAGGGGGGGCATGTCCCCCCTAAATCCGCCCTTGGTATAGATATACAACAATGCTAAACTGTGTGTATGATTAGTCACTACTGATAAATAAACCCTGGTATTCCCACCAAAAAAAGTCACTTTTAATACAATCGAATAAAAATCCTTTTTTTTTTTAGTAATACAATTTAAAATAATAGTTGAAGCGAGAATGTCTCCAAGTGCATATTCCGCGCGTTTTATCGTCTGAGATTCTTAGGACGATATTATTTATTTGTAGATACTTTTTTGCGCTTATTTCGTTCGCTCTTCGTCCTCTCTTTTTCACTTTATTAACAAGATGTTTTATAGGTTGGAACCGAAATAAAAATTAAGTGACTGATGATAAAATAAAAAATAGTGCATAAGTTAGTTAAACTTAGACCTGCCGAAAATTAGGTCCATTTTTTTACCTAAGAATCCAATAAAAAAATAAATACAAAATTTGACACACTAACCGGGTTTCTGTGTGCAGGGTCACATATAGGTAAGTATGGATACTTACATAATATTATTATATCGACTTCGTATCTTGTATCCCAAAAAAAGTCAATTTTACGTTCCTTGCACTAATTAAATTGTACATGATAAATGATGAAATATACAGGGTGGCCCCAAAAAAAACCGGACACTTTTAAACCGTTATAACTTTTTTGCCTTTTGACCAATCTATACCAAATTTGAAATGATTATACTAAAAACATAAAGGATTTGGAAGATAATTTTATTTACTTAAAATATTATTATATTGTTCAGTAATTAAGCTTTTTCCGAAGGGGTTGCTTTAAAGCTTTGGGGATTAGAGCAAAATGTATATGATAACTTTCCGACCTCACTATGTTCAGTGATCTTTCTTGAATAGATGAGTATGTTTAAATTTTAATTTAAAATAGTAGTTTATTTTTTATTCATATTTTTCCGAAAGGTTACAAATTGCAATAATTGATTTTTAAATGTAAAAAAACTTATTCAGTAAGCGTGTTATTTATCTGACATCTCTCAAAAATAATCTTGTAATTTAAAAAGTATACAAAATGAACAAAAATCTTAAAAAATGTCGAATTGATTTAAAAACAAAGGGGAAAATGTTAAAGCTGAATTATATGGGTATTATAAGAAAAATGAGTATTAAATAACACAAAAATTGTAAATGACGTACGGAAATTCGAAAATTGTATTAGGTACATGTAATATGAGAAATAAAAAATCGCTAAAATAAAATAGAATTTAATTATTTGCTAAATGAAGAAAGAATTTAAAGAAGAAATATGTTTTTATTACAAATTTATTAACTTATTACAAATAAATTAAATTATATTAAACACTGTCTTATTTTCTAACAATAATATAAAACCATATTATGGTACAGGATTTTTGTTGGTTATTTGTAGTAATAATTCCAATTTAAATAAATAAAATTATCAACCGGATCTTACATGTTTTGAGCATATTCATTTCAAAGTAAGTAAAGATCGCTCAAAAGGCAAAAAAGGTATGAAGGTTTAATTAGTGTCCGGTTTTTTTGTACAAACTCCAAAACTATTCTTATTAGTTTATAAGTTACGCTATATTTAGTAATAAATTGGACATTTTATAAGTTACCAGTCAACATGTACACAGTTATTAGTACAAGGAACCGAAAATTAATTTTTTGATATATGGGATATATTTATCCGAAACTGACAGCGGCAGCTATAAATTTACTTAAGGACTTTTGATGGTCAAATTACCCAGTTTTGGGCCTTTTTATCCAAAAAAACTGGACAAACCATCCCGTCCTAACGGAGAAAAGTGCTTTATTGGCAACATACAAAATTGTGTCGTCTGCAATATAAATCTTATATATCTAAATATAAGTAGAAAATGTGTTTGCCCTCTCGGAGAGGCTGTCCACAGTGTCTCGGGGTAATTTTAGAAGCTTTAAAATAACCAGCAATCGTGACAGCAGGCGACAACAACACAAGAAATGCAATTATCGGTTTATAGACTGGTTATTCTTTTATTTACAAAAAAAACTTAGAAAGCTTAGCGGCGCTATATTTGCCTGGTGTTTTATATCAGATTCAGTTGCAGCGACCCCTGAAACTGCTATAAGCCAGTTTTGTTTAAACATTTAAATAAATTCCCCGGTGGGTGGAGTTAGAAAATTTGTATTACCAGATTCAGATTTTAGAAATTTTACATTTTCATATTTTTTTTAGAAAACTTGTAAAAAGTATTAATTTTAAATCAAAAACGTAAAAACTTATCAGTCTTAAAAAGAAATACACTAAAGTGACTAGTATACTAATGGTAGGTCCTGCAAAAAGCTTTAACCTTTAACTACAGAGGTCCTGTTTCAGGGATTTAATCACAGATGTACGGTAAATTTTACCGGTATAATGTAAAAGAAAATATGGTAATTTCACAGCAAATAAAGTAGGTCATATCGTCGCTTCCCTTGCAAAGGGGCTCATCTCATTTTTTGTGATTTTTGTTAATATCCTTACAAAGGGGCTTACCTCAAAAAAAATGCTAAATTGAGTTAGGCCCTTGGGTGGCATCAAACAGTAACCCACAGCTACCCTTATTAATAATATTATTATTAATCAGGGTAGCTGCAGGTTACTGTTTTGATGCCATCCAAGCGCTTAACTCCATTTAGCTATTTTTTGAGATGAGCCCCTTTGTAAGGAAGGCGACATGTTACCAGCAAAGAAAGAGGTAAATTTACAGTACTGTAAATTCACTGTTATCTGTAAAAATGTGAATTTTTATTTTGGTAATTTTACTGATATCTTTTTTGTAGAATGTAAGCTATAATTATAGTAATTTTCAGTACTCTGTAAAAGTGCCGGGTTTGGACTTTTGTAAAATTATTGTACCGACAGGAAAAGAGCCGAGATTTTACTAAACCGAGTAATATTGTGGTTAATTTAATAAATATTGTAAATTCACATTCTGAAATGGTGAATTTGCTTTAATTATTACAGTTAATACACGGAAAAAAAATTATAGCTAGGAGCGCTATAACACACATACCAAGCAAATTATAATCGCTTATTATATAAATACAAGGCTTTCTCTTACAATTATGGCAGTCAGTGTAAAAATTTATATGAAATACTTTAATTGTTTAGTGAATAATAAAATATAACAAATAGTATGGCATTTATAGTTTAAATAGATTTAATTATTGTCCGTGCTAATAATTTTTATAATATAATAAAATTTCTGTAAATTTATAATAGTGCCTGTAATAAATATAATCGTGTCTGTAATATATATAATCGTTTCTAATTTATTTTTAACATTATTAGTTATTGTGTCCCTTATAATCTATAGCTTAAATCACTATAATTTGCCACTGTTACCAAATATCTTATAATGTATAGCGCAGAGCCCACTAATTTCTTTCCGTGTACTGCTGAAAGATTGACGGACAAATTTAGAGTGTAATTTTTTTTTTGTTGTTATAAAACGATTAAAAAAAAACTAAGTCACTATATTTTCTACGCTTTCTTTGTTATTTTTAAACATGTTTAGAACAAGTTTTAAGGTGTTTTTAATGAAACAATAGCAGATACATATGTGCATAGGCAGTGGAGGTGGTCAAAAACTAGTAAACTGAATACGTCCGCCGGTAAAGGTCTGTGGTTAAGGTTCAAAAACTGCTACAAAGTCCAAAACACTTTTATCGTTCGATGAACAATTTGGCTGAAAAATGGAAAAAATCTGTTTCACCTCCAACATTGCTTAACATTAACTCGATTGTTATTAATATATTTAAAAAAATGATCCAAACAAAAATTGTTGAATATTACCTCCTTAACAAAATTGGTTATATGCATTTTTATCGTAAGATGCATATTAAGCAACTCACCCCTAAAATTCAAGACAGCGGACACCCCTTATGCAAATCACCCGGTGAAAACTAACAGGAGTTTTCTGTTACCATCCACTACTACCCTTTAAAATATCAGCCCGTGTACATTTATTGCAATTTACATTTATTATTTTACTGGACTAATAATAATTCTACAGGTATCGATAAAGTATGAATGAAAATAGATAGTTCATGTAACTCGTCCTTATGAAAAGGTTAAATATTTAAATAGATGCATACGTATAGATATTCAAATACGTCGATTAATCTCTCTGTTAAGAGTCCTTTCGAATAAAAAAATTATATATAGTCGTGTCATTTTAAGAATGCGAATGCGGGCCGTAGTGCCCTCTACTGGCTGGAGTGTGGATTCGACCAGTGGCATACCAATATTTATAAAATCACAGAAAAAATTAATGAAATGACAAAACACGGCGCCTATGAGATGTTGACTGTACACATTTTAAGTTACGACGCGATAATTAATACTATATTAAAGTACTAGTTTTATAACAGCCGTTTGGACTTTTCGCCGCAAGCGGCTCGTTTTCTAAACTTGTACTCGTGCGTGTTATAAAACGAGTGCTTTTTACTGTTTTTTCTATTTTGCTCTAAAATTTAAAAACAAAACTTAAATTGATAACCGATTTAGGGATTTTTGTTTTGAGTTGGCATTACAATTTTCGCTATGTTTGATATTCATAGAACAAACGATATTTTGATCTTTTATAGTCAGCTCTTCTATTTTCACTGCAAGTAACCAAGCCACAATTTTTACACGGTAAAAATTAACTTAAAACACAATGCCGTAGAAAACTAAACTTAAACGCGGGGTTGAGATTTGCACGGAAAACGTCAAGCGATTGTCTTTTGTCCTGTATTGCCAACCCAAAAGAAAAATATGCCCAAATTTTGCGTTACGTAATACTTAAACGCTCCCTTTTCGGTAAATCGGTTGCAGAAATTACCGGTTTTTGATTAAAAGCAATAACCGGTTAAAAACCGGTTTAAACCTTAAAGCAAAATTTCCTTTCAATTTCTTTTCTTTTTGTAATAAAAAAGTTATGTAACAAATGTCAAAAATGGCCTTATGTGAACTAAACATTAAAAAAAAATCGAAAATAGCGAAAGAAAATATCCGATTAACTCCATTATTTCCGAAAAAAAATATATACTTTTATTAAAAAGATCAATCGTACCAAATTTGAAAAAAATCCCCACAAAAACAATTTTTTTGTATGAGTTATAGAGTGCTAAACTTTAAAAAAAATTAGAAATAATGCGATAAACGACTTTTTTTTTCAGAAAAATTTACTTTTATTAAAATGATCATTCGTACCAAATTAAAAATAATCCAAAAACAACAAAGTAATAGGGAAGTTTTAAAAAATCGAAAAAAAAATGAAGGAAACGTGCTATAAGCGTATTTTTTTTTAGGGACCTTTTTTAAAAGAGTCAATCAGGCCATATTAAAAATTTACATTAAAAATTAGAAATATCTTAGTTTAATTTAGTCTAACTTAAAAATTCACCAGGAAAAAGCTACTTGTAACTTCGAGGGTTACTATTATAGTATAAATATAATAGAATGCACTATAAATCTTCACGGATTGTTGTTTTTGGTTATTTCTTTTCAATGAATATCTATGTATATGTAAATTTGGTATAGGAATAATTTTTACTATAGGCTATTATACTGCCCCGCTAAGAAAAATTGTCTTATCTGTAAATTAGATGTTTTAAAATATGGCCAGTTTTCTTGTTTTTGTTTGTACTTTTGGAAACATGTTTAAATAAATATGGCGTTGGGTTCTGCTTTATTTTAAATCAAAAAGTGAAATCCTTTGAAAATATTTTTTTTGTCAGAAAAATAAATTGTCATACTAAATGCATTTGTCCTATCTGAGAAAGTTAGAACAAAATGATCTAATTAGTCCAACAAAATTACTTAAATCTGTAAAGTTAGTCCTATATGACTAGTATAGACTAGTCTGGGAACTTTATTCTATTTAGAAAACATTGAAAAATTTTCACATAGGACAAGCATCTTAGGCTAATTTTCAGGATTTGGGTTGTAGATAGGACATATCTTTTTAGTAGGCCCATGGGGCTAGTGTAATGCAATACAATGGTGTGCTTATCTCAAAAAGTGAATTTTTGGAAATAGGACAACTTGTCTTAGAAGGGTAGTACCTATATAGTATTTCACTTTACCACTAACATACATCATTCATAATATCTTCTGTTTTATTCTGTATCCAACTATACAAATTTGGTAGCCCTGTGTAGGGCTACTAAATTTGCATAGTTGGATAATGAATGAAACAGAGGACATTATGAATGCTTGTTGTTGGTATAACTGGTTAAGTGAAATACTATACAATACAATAGCCTATAGTAAAAATTATTCCTGTATGATGTATTTTTATTGCCAATATTTCCGGGGCACCAAAATCGGTTGTCTCCTTCCTTTCCCCCAATGAATCCCCCTTAGCTACGGCCCTGGAGACTTCTGATTGCAGTAAAACACATAACCTAAGGAAATATTTGCTCAAATTTTATAGGTAATGAAAATATATTATAGCCTCGGTTATAGCATTCGCATTATGAACATTTTATACCCATATGCACAATGTAAGCGAAATGTACTGTATGATACAGGGGGATTAGAAAATGGGTTTGGACTTTTTACGGTTCAAATTTTACAAAGTGATTTGACTTTAAAATAATATTTTATAACAGAATACAAACTATTTTAAGTCTACCTTAAGAACAGCCAATATTAAAAGAAAAAAACACATTTTTGTAATACTCCTCGCAGCTTTACAGTAAATATCTCATTATATCTCAATATAATATTTTCATATAGCAACAAGTCCATTTCTTAACTTGTTGGACTTGTTGCGTTTTAAAAATAGGCTTATTTAATTTAATTATATTTTATTTTTAAAACGCAACAAGTCCAAAAAGTTAAGAAATGGGCTTGTTGCAATATGAAAATGAGCTCCTCAAATATCTTGAGATATTTACTTTACAGCAGAAAAGTACTATAGGTTTACTTTGGAACCCGAAAAAAAGAAAAATTGTAAAAAATGTACTTTTTGTGCGTTATATACAATTCTAAACAACTTTTAAAATGTCCGCCAGTCTGTCCGTCAGTGTGTCACGTTTTCTTTCCGACATTATAACTCAAGAAGGAATTATCGGATCGACTTTAAATTTTCAGCAAAAATCAATCTTGGTAAGAACACAAAGCCTATTTAAATAATCCCTTCAAAATTACGAAAGTTAAAAAACCCCAAAGACAAAAAAGCTGCTAAACTTTTTGAAAATCAAAAAACTAGAAGTAAAATAGAAGGAACGCATTTTTTTAAGAAAAATTACCTTCATTAAACAGTCATACCAAATTGTAAAAAAAATCTATTTGAAAACAAAAAAGTTATAGCGGGCGCCACTTAAAAATTATAAATATCTCAATCAAATTTAGGCGAGGAGCATACTAACAATGTGAATCATTATCTTCACAGCTTGTTTGACGTTCTATTTAAAAACGTCCATTACTGGGTCAGTGTCCAAAATTGGTGCCTTACCTTACCAAAAGTTTACAAAATGTTAACCCAATGATTGAATCATATATTTTTAAGATTGTCAAGTTGTTTCATAGGTCACGAGAAAAAACTAGAACTGTTCAAAATTTACAGTCAATTTAGTTAATCGGATCAAAAAACCCATTTCGTGTAGGGGAACTTTCGATCACTTGGTAGGTAGGTACACCCGCCCTTTCATTCAAACAACATTTTAATTTGCATATTTAAAACTCTGGTGCAGCCGACATAAAAATACATTGTAGGAACTAGGTATTTTTATTATGTCTACGATTAAAATATAGCATAGATGCAGGCATACTAGGTAGATTTTTATACGGGGAATTTGAACTTTTTCTCGATCAGCTCGTTTTTTTGTTATATAGCACAGTGTTTTTTTTTGCCTATAGTTGCAAGGCCTAATTATTTTTTTTGCCGTGAATTAATTCTCTATTAATGGGGCTCCAAAAAAAGCGGATTTAAAATATCGTTATTCGTTTGTTTTTAATAGGCTTCTAAATTCAAATAAAACATGAGATTTTTGTCGCATTTTTTCGATATATTTTGATAAAAGTTTTATTTAAATACTGTGCGATATCAGACTGCAGTCAGGGCTTATAAAAATATAATTATTAATAAACCTAAGATTTAAAACCTTAAACAAATAAAAATTTACGGGTAAATATATCTTATCAATACAATAAATACCTATTGTTTAAAATTAAAAATAATTGGTTTAAGATAATAATCTAGATATATTTAAACAATAAATTTGGTTAAAAATTAATCTAAATGTCATTGATTTGTATCATATAATAAAAAAAATTAACTGGTCCAAAGAACTAAATTCGAAAAAATTAGTTAAAGTTACCTAAAAAAAATCAAAATCAGAGTACCAAATTTTGAACTTGTAGTTAGGTACCCATTCCTAATTTTGTGGTGCAATTACAAAGTGTTGGCACCACTGTGGTACTGTAGGCTGCGGAAATGCAAACTCATCAAAAGCTGTCAAATCACTACTGAACGCTATGATTAGTTTCGATTGACAGATGTCGCCGAATCATTCGTCATCAACGTTTTGAGATGATTAGTTTTGATTGATTTTATAAAAGCGCGGGAATGTACTTTTTGTGGGTATTTCTAACCTCAAATGGCGGTTGTGAAAAGTGTCAGATATTAGCTGTTCAGCAGTTTGCTAGCAAAACTTTTGATGACTTTTGATTAGTTTTGCTGTTTCCATTGAACGCAGCCATAGGCTATGGTCCATAGCGCTTCGGTTTGAAACGAATTCATTAATTATGACTCATATGAGTGGTTTATTTTAATTTGAAAATGATGTAACCAAGTAACTTCTTTTTAAATTATTTGAATAAAAATCGGAAAACGGTTTCGGTTACTTTGTGATGCAGAAATTTAAAGATGAAGATTTTTTAAAACTGGTAATTTCCCAAAAACAGTTGCTTTTCACCCGTGAAACGAGCAACATGTACTTTTGGCAAGAATTATTTTTAATTATTTATAATGCTGATAAATTTTGATTTGGAACCAACATGTGAAGAAGTTTTTATACGTACAGAATTTTCTTTATATACTAGCGCATGCGCAAATATAATTACAAATTAGAAAAAGCAGCCTTGTCAACAGCTAACACAACCAACAGCAAACCCGAAAAGGGAAGAAGGAAAAGAAAAAGAAAAGGTCTTACAGAAGACTGGAAATTTTCTATAATCAAAACAGGGCATGGTGCCAAGCCAGACAAGAACCACTCTTGGTGAATTGAGTAACTAAGAGGGCTGGCTAATTATCTCACTGAGAAAAGGCCAAAAAAAAGGAAGAAGAAGAAGAATTTCCCAAAAAAAATAAAAATATTTGTATATTTTATCCGCGATAAAATTTTATCCAAAAGCCACTTTGCATTATGCAATTTTCAGGAAATTGAATTGTTAGAATTCGCACGCTAGTTAGGGCAAATTAGGAAAAATAGCGGAACAAAATTAATATAGTTTTGATGTTTTAGGAATATGCTCCCTATAAGAAGTAGAACAAAAGTCCGTAGCGTCCTCGATGGACGCAACACCCCTTTTTTTATAAAACCACCCCAGAACGAGACCCGCCAAACTTTTTCTCCAAAACCGTAGATCTGACGAAAAAAAGTCACTGAACCAGAAATATACCTGGGTAACACCAGCGTGGATTACGTTACCTCTTACGCCTATTTGAACTTTTAAATGTATAAATTTGTCAATCATATTAAAAAAGATATAATATTTAAATACAATATTTACTTTTAGTAAATAACAAACAAAACATATATTTATAATTAGTATAATAAATTTAATTTGTGATAAATTTATAATTTTATGTAATGTTGCTTACGTTACATTTTATGACATAAATTTTGACTTAAGCCTAAAGGTACATTTAAAAATGTTTTAGAAGTCAGGCTAAAATGTTTTAAATCTTCAATTGCTGAAGTATGTATTAAAAGGTGAAGTATCTGTTACTTACGTTACAACGGAAATCGTTGCTTACGTTACATCAAAAAAGTCCCTATATATTTTTCGGATTATAAACTGACTTTTTTAACAATGTATTGCAATACCAAGTGTTTACTTCGACTGTTACACTTTCAGTTTTTGTACCAGGTATTGCTTTCCCATTTTAATGTTTTCAAAATCGTGGGAAAAATTCAAATTCGCGCAAAAAAAAATCAAAAATTTTTTTTGCGTACTTTTTGTTTTATGTCGAGATAAATCAATTTCGAGCAAAAAAAATAGTCGGTCGGTGAATCGATCTTTTGATCGATTGGTCGGTCAATTTATTTTTGGCCGTCGTTCTGTCCAAGAAATCATGTGGGCATGATAACTTATGAACGCCTTGAGCTAATAATAATCTGTATTTTATTTAAAGCCAATCATGTCACGATTTGCTGGAATTTCCCTCCTTACTTTTAATATTGTTTGACACTTTAACTGCCGCGCGATTTTTAATAAAATTTTGCCATTTCGTCCGAGTCATTTTTTTTTTCGCCAAAAAGCTCGTTTGTCAATTTATTAATGTTTTACGGCAGCGCAAGTTAAATAGCCACTAAATAATGTAAGAAAATGATTAAAATTATATTTTACAAATTATTTTTTTCCCAAGCCAAACAAAAATAAAATTATCAGCCATTACGGGAATATGAAGTATTACGCCATGGCTTGAAAACTAGATATATAAATTAATAATATATTATATAGGCGTGCATCTAAAAGCTACTCAATGTTTTAATGTTTCGTTATGTACGTGTTGCAAATCGACGCACACGGCGCACAGTGGGGGCCGTTGTGCGTCTAAAACACATCACACGGTAATTAAACCCTATAATTATTAAGTTTTGGCGCTGATTTATAAGGGTAGTTTTATGCACTTTTTGTAAAAAATTAGTCTACCGTGTACACGGGATATCTCGGAACTGGTTAGTTTAACGAAGAAAATGTAAACAAACGAATTTATAGAGCGGATAATTTTATATAAAATACACATTTAAATTTTTTTACGAACTATTTTTTTGCAAGGTTTAAAAAACTACCCTTTATTTTCCGCGCCGAAAAACAAAGGTAACTCTGGGTTTTGTCTAGTTGTGGAATTGGTGCAAAGAGCTTTGCGAAAAAGTGTCCCAAGTCACCCACACCGTCCGAAGTCACCCCACTTGACGGTATTCAAAACAACACATTTGTGTAGAATTATTTATGGAATATTTTTGGTCCAGTTACTTTTTTCTTCAAAGCAATAGTTTTGGAGAAAAAATCGGAAAACCAGCGGCGCGTCATGACGCGTCACTACGGGGTCGTTTTTTTAGAAAAAAAAATGGTTGCGCCTACAGCTTAGGAGGGGGTGCTACTGACCTTTAAACTATATACTCCCAAAATATAACAAACTAGGTATATTATTACAGGGTGGCCACAGAATTTTATTTGGAAATTTCCCTGACATTTCCCTGATTTTGAAAAATTTTCCCTGACAAATTTTCATATTTTTCCCTGACATTTCCCTGACTTGTTTTGGTTTTAAGTTAAAAAATATATGAAAAAAAAAGGGATAAAACAAAAAAAAATAAAATTCCAGGTTTTTCACTAAAATTCCCTGATTTTTCATTTTTTTTCTATAACATTGCCTGACATTTCCCTGATATTTCCCTGACACATTAAATTCCCTGACAAAAAAAAATAAAATTCCAGGTTTTTCACCAAAATTCCCTGATTTTTCATTTTTTTCTATAACATTGCCTGACATTTCCCTGATATTTCCCTGACACATTAAATTTCCTGACATTTCCCTGATTTCCCTGACGTGGCCACCCTGTATTAATATAATGTTAATTTCATGAATGCACTTGGATTGCCTAAATATTGCACAATGAGGGGCGCCTAAGGGCATATCCACAGGCTCGCATAAGAACGTAATACATAACAATGCGATGCCGTGATTGGCTTGATGTGCTGCCATGTATCTTGTAAGCACATCACGGCAATGCGTATTCTTATGTTTCATGTTCTTATGCAAGCTTCTGGATAGGCCTTCAATCGTGAGATCTTCACATTGTGTTGGTTTGTTGTTGTTTGGTGTTTTTTTTTTTTAATGGGGTGTTGGTTTACGTTAACGTTGGTTTGGTTTTGCGCCGGTTTGGTGTTGGTTTTTTTGTAAAAAAATTGTTTTTATAAAAAATTGTATTTTGAAAAACGGTCAGCCCCTTACGACGCATGCGCAGTTCAGCAAAAACTATATGAAGATCTCACGATTAGGCGCTCCTGCACAATGTAATGCTTCAAGTTTTACGAAATGCAATTGAGGAGCTTATTTTCAAAATACAACAAGTCCATTTCTTAACTTTTTGGACTTGATTCGTTTTGAAAATAAAATACAATTAAATAGGCTCATTTTCAAAATACAAGTCCATTTCCTAACTTTTTGGACTAGTTGTGTTTTGAAAATGATCTCCTCAACTATCATATTATTATCATTACTCGGAATAAATTCAGTTATGACTCATCAACGTTGAAAATAAACACAGAAACATAGGCTTACGGAATAATTTTGCCGAATTATGAGGGAAATTTTTATAAAGGTCATTAAATCGAAACATTTGACGACTAATTTGTTACACACAACAATATTGAATATACATATTAACTATAAATATGTAAATATATCGGCGTTTTTCGAAGAAAATAAAAATGTAAATATTTAAAACCTAGCGTCAACGATAGAATCGACGCGGCGCCTATGCGAGCACTGGAAAATCGCCGATGACTGATTATTATATATCAAATAATTTATAACTTTGCTTTGAAGAAGGCGATCAGAAAAAAATAAAAATATGAATAACATTTTAAACTGGAAGACAAGATTCTCATTTTATAAAACTCATTTAATTATTTTTAAATATTAAATATTTTAAAATGCAGGGTACCGAATAATTATTATGAACGTGGCCCGGATTCAGAAATATCTTTTTTGAATAATTTATTAGAAAAGCATGTCTACTAATACTTTCTTATATCAAAATAACATAAAGAGCCCTTTTAGACTAATCGTATTCATTATTTATAAATTTTTGGAACAGGGCCCGGTATAAAAAAAATATTTTAAAATACAGGGCCCAAATATTTATTAAATTGGATGAGGGCCCGGTTGCAGTGGTGCTCTGAAGCATTTGTTTTTGGGGGGAACGGAACAAATATTTATGAAGCTGAAGTTTGGAACGTTTTTTTGCATCAAAAATTCAAATAGTATATTAAAGCACTTATTCCATAACACGTTTTTAGCGCACTAGCGGCTTTTTTCTAAACTTGTACTCGTGCGCTAAAAACGTATATTATGAAACTAGTACTTTAATATACTATTTGAATTTTCGTTGCAAAAAAACGTTGCAAACTTCAGCTTCATAAATATTTCCCAACTCAAAAAAAAAGCTTTACCCTTGACGAAAATTTCCCAACTGTACCTCTCAATTTTCCCAACTATTCTACCAATTTCCGAAATCTGCCACTCAATTTTACCAACTAAACAGTGGATTTTCCCAACTCAAGCATGATTAGGGAGTGGGGTAATATTTTTTATAGGTATAAAAGTGGATGGTCGTCCCTCGAGGACCCGGAAGACAGGGAGGTCCCGAAAGACAGGGAGGTCCCTGAAGACAGGGAGGTCCCTGAAGACAGTGAGGGCCCGGTTGGAATTCTGCCAACCTGGCCAGTCCGCCACTGCCCTATTTTATAAGTTTCCCGTCAAAAAGTGTAGCAATTAATTCTTAAAACATTGCACGTTTCGGCTAAATTAGAATATTTTAAATTATGTTTTTTAATGCTGGCAAAACGAAAATATGAATTTAAAACCACTATTTTACATACAGAATTTAAACAACTAAATTCCGTTTAAATGTGAGCAAAATGCATTGATCATGCATGATCATGATCATCAAATCCCACAACTTTTAATCAAAAATTTACCTAAATACATGTCCTTGCAGGTGCCAAATAATCCAAAAAGTCCAAAAATGTTTCACTAAATCAAATCACAGATTGTGATTCACTATTATTATCACAACACATCACTACACTATTGTTTATGTCACTTTCAAAAGTCCTATCACAAATGTTGATTGTTTACAACCAAAATAATCACCACCTGAAAATCACAGTTGAAAAACAAAAGAAAATCTAGGTTTTCTTCCACTAGAGTCCTGCAAACACACTAAGTTCGTAATTGTTATGTTTTATACCAATGTTGTAAACAAAGTGATATCACAATACCTGAGAAATGGGAAGGTAATGAGCGTAACACCATAAAACAGCCGTTGACCAGAAAGCACTAGATTGGTAGCAGGTTAATTATTATGATCAATATGAGTGAGTTATGATAACAATACTAAAACTATTGTTTTTGATTTGGAAATTCAAAATTCAAGTGTACCGAACCCCGCCGACTATGACAATCGTCAGAAGTTCGTAGCAGCAAGCATGACAAGTATGTAAAGTATTGGAGGAATTATACACACATTGCTCACATTCTAACGGATATTTAGCCAAAAACACAACAAAATATGTATGAAAACCGTTCTTAAACAACTAGGTACTTACCAAAATTAAAATTACGGCCCACTTCGGCTAGTTTACTGATAATTAGGACGGATTTTGGTCCGTAAATACGAGAAGTTAGTCTGTTATTGGTATGCTAGGAATGGTACAAAGAATCTAGACAACGCAACGTCTACTGCGCACCGCGGTTCGCGCATAGTAAGCGTTCTAAAGCCTGTTTTCACCTCTCCTCGTTGCTCTTAAAACGTAAATAGAATTTTTTTACACAGGCTCCGCCTCCAGCCATCTATTGGCGAGAAGACCCAACTACAGTTCACGATAAACAACTGTAAACTCGTTAGTTATACCTGCTGCCCTCTTCCGACAAACTTTAGAACACAAGAAAGATTTCTATAGAGAAGCCTTCAAATTTTTAAAATTTGCGCTCTTCGCTTCTACCAATCAAACTACTTTTGGTAGGTCAAATGTCCCGCAGTATGTATTTTAATTGGACAAGGTGATTGACTTACAAAAATGGCGCAGATCACTTTTTTTGACAGATAGTGATAACCTTACTTTTACTCGTTTGTTTTTTTTTTTTGTTGCACTATACATACATCGAAGTAATCAATGGATAATTTTGAAAATAATAAATATTTATCATATTTTTAATTAAAGAGTGAATCTGATATAAATGACAAGGTACCGTTTAATTTTCACTATTAATTTTTGTACATGCAGTTATGCTATAGGCCTTGTATGATGTTAAAAAGACCTGAAAGTTTAGTTCGTTATGCCTTATTTATTAGTAAGAAATTCGTACCTATTTTTACTAGCCAGGCCATACATAAAATTTTGTGTAACTCATGTGCAAATCACCTTTAAAGGTGCCAATTGTTGCACGCGGCTCATTTTTTGCCTACGTGAATTTTTATTCTTGATTTTTGCTGTTGAAGGTCTGGATATTAATAGGTTTGTTTTATTTTCCGAAAATAGCAGTTCTGAACTGGTTCAGAACAGGCGCAGTTGCAACTGTACAGTGCTCAATCCAGTTCAGAACTGCTACTTTCAGGAAACAAAACAAACCTAATATATCTCTAGTAGCTCAGTTTTATTTTAGGGTGCTCCAAAGCAGGGTAGGGGTGTGTGCCACCCCAATCACACTTGAGTTGGGAAAATCTACTGTCAAGATAGACAAATTATGGAGTTGATAATCACTTTCCAATCCCACAAGCTTTTTTTACAGTTGGGAAATTTATCAATTTTTAGTTGGGAATATTTGCCCTGCCCAAAAAAAAAAATGTCTCGGAGCACCTCTGAGTTTCATTTATCTTAAACTAGATTGCTAGGTGAAAATAACTAAAGGTCTAAATCTACATATAGAGCCTTAACATAGCATGCCATTTTGTTGTTAAAATTTATCAAACAAAACACTACTTCTGTCAGTAAAAGATAGTTAGTTAAAAGATGCCAATGTATACTTGTGTAAGAAGTATTAAAAAAGTAGTAATTCTATGTATTTTTTTGTACAAAGCTTTTTTTTGTTTTTAATTTTTTTTTTATTTTCAGTTTTTTTTTCTAACTTTCTCAAAAAATGTTTTTTTAACTATAGATTTTTTTGCAGCAATATTTAATTGTAATTATTTATTTTTTAAGAAAATGGAAACTGAGAGCCCAGAACTCCTCCAAAAGAAGCTCTACTTCTTATTGGAACAACTCCAAAACATGGCCCGTGAACTTCCCTCCAAATACCAAATGAGACTTCCCTATGAACTACTATCGAGTCTGGCAAACTGTCTTCTTAATGAAACTGTTTTTGAAATCGCAAAGGGCTTGCTGGAAATTCAACATGTAACTGAACAGCATTTATACCAGCAAAGGTTGCAATTTATTAACACTAAAAAGCTAGAAGAGCAAGCTTTATTGAAACAGTATGAACATGATTCTGATAAAAAAATTGAGGAGTTAGGTAAGTTTTATTTAGTCTGGCTAAATAATCTTTATTAAATATTAGAGAGCTCTTAAGTTTTAGAAGTTCTCTAATATTGAAAATGGGGATTTAGTAAAAACTATTACTTTTTTTAGCTATTGCTTGGTCACACAAAAAAATTGTTTTTTGTTTTTTTTTTAAGTTTCGAATATTTTCAGAAGTATTTCAAAAATCTAAAAATATCGAAAATATTAAAAATATCGTTAATTTTCGACAAGATTTCAATAATTTTTTAAAAATCTTACCAAAAATCTTGAAAGTCTTAAATTTTAATTTTTTAAATCTCGGAAGTCCTTGTACCAATATTTTGTAGTGGTTCACCCCTCGAATTTTTTATATTTTTTTATAAAATTTTTCATTATTTTTTTATACCGGGTGTTTCAGGAAGGTGGTTATCCCCTTAACTTTTTTAGTTTATATAGGATCGTGAAATTTGCAGGAACTATATTATGTATAATTTAGGATTTTTTGACATGGTTAGACATTTTTTGGCACTTCCGGTTTCACCGGAAATGAATCGAACTTTCGATTTTTAAATGGAACACCCTATATCTTTTTACATATTTCGATTTAAAAATCAATTCTAAGAACAAGCATGTGTCACTTGTCAATTTTCGACAGGTCATGTAATTTTTTATTTAAACTTTTATTTTAAATCTAGAGGCCTTAAATTAGATTATTCGTTTAATTGTCTAGTATCTTCAGAAAAATACAATTTTTATTTTTTTCCTTCATTTGGTTAAAATGAAAGAGAATTTTCTTGCGAACATTTTGATACCACACATGAATAGTGTATTTGGAAGAACTTGCCATTAAAACCGATTAAAACTCGATTAAATAACAAAAGATTTAAAATGAATATTTAACTAAAAAATTACATGACCTGTCAAAGTTTGACAAGTGATTGTTAGTAATTTATTCATATGTTTTACAATAAAACAATTGTTTGCAATATATATAGAACAATAAAACATAAATACATAAAAATTAAATATAAAATTAACAATATAGTAAATAATAACAATAATATAATAAATATAATATTTAATATAAAAGATTAAAGGGAGAAATCGCTAATTTCTCTAAAAATTCCTCAATTGAATAAAATGGATTGACAGTGAAAAATGTTTTTAACTTTTTTTAAATTTTGATTTATTTAAGGCTTTAATATATGGCGGTAATTTGTTATATAAAAGGGGACCATAATAATTATTGCAGTTTCTGCTAGACTCAAGTCGGAGAAATGGTAATCTTAGTTTCTGCATGTTCCGCGTATTGTTATCCTCATATGTTGAATAAGTGGCAAGTCTACATCTAGTCATACATATAGATTCATATATAAGTAAACTCGGAAAAGTTAGAAGTTCTAAAGATTTAAATTTATCTCTTACACCATCTCTATATTTACTTCCAGACATTATTCTTACCACTCTTCTTTGAAGACCAAAAACACGCGAAGCATGAGAGCTAAAACCCCATATTGTTAAACCATACCGAATATGAGAGAGAAATAATGAATGGTAAGCGTTGATTAATATATTAAATGGTATGATGTCTAATAGGTTTCTTATTAAAAATATTAAGTGATACATGCTTGTTCTCAGACTTGATTTCTAAATCAAAATATGTAAAAATATACAGGGTGTTCCATTTAAAAATCGAAAGTTCGATTCATTTCCGGCGAAACCGGAAGTGCCAAACAATTTCTAACTATGTCTTTCTCTCCCTTTGTCTCTTTGAGTTTGGACTTTTCCTTTCAATTAATAAGTATTATAAAAAATATAAAATATGTTTTTTTTGGAATTTTTATTATTTTTGTTCGTTTTTTATAAATTTACTTTTACTCAATTTAATGTATTTTAAGCAAAAATATTTTTTCATCAAAAGCACCCATAAGTGACTGGCGTGATGATATGATCACGGGCCCCTCCTTGCCCCACCGGTAATAATAAAATTTAATTTATATTAAAATCAACTAACCTATCCTAAAATTTAAACAAATTTGGCCATGAAAAAATAACTTTTTCCTTAAAGGGTTAATACACACTCAAGGCTGAAGCGCCAGAAGATACTGTAGCAGCTCTACCTGCTTAAGTTCGTAATTTACAAATATCCCTTACTTTTTTCCATGAGTGTATTTGTTTTTAATTTTTATTTTTTTGACAAATCAACAAAATATCTAAAACCCTAAATAGAAAAGGTCTACTTTTTATTTTCTGTTTATACAAAGTTTGTATTACATATAAACATTAAAAAAAAATCTAATTAAATAATGGAAAATTTTAAATTTTAATTTTTGCTACATTTTTTAGCAAAGTTCATGATAAAACAAAAAGAAGAACTGAAGAAATTCGACAAGAATTTGGTTCTACAACTCGACCAAAAAGTCACGGATCAGCAAGAAATACTTGAGCAAGCTGGGGTTCCCGGTTTTTACGCTACTACCAACCAAATGGAAATCAAGGTTCAAATGCATTTGCTGGATTTTTTGCTGAGATTAAGTGAGATGCCAATGCCCAATTAATATACTTTTTTAGTTTGGACTTTTTTTTTCCTTACTATTTACTTTTTACAAAATTAGGGTCATTTGGGCATTCTTTGTTCTGTTTTTGCTTTAGTTTGAGCTTTTAGTGAAAAACTAAAAGACAAAGAAAGCCCAGATCTGGGAATCAAAATCTTAGCCAATACTAATTAATGGAAAAGGTTGCGGTTCCTCGTAAAACTGTGGACCCGGGATGGGAGAAAAAATCTCGTTGAAATTTTCTAGTTTTTTTTAATAATAAGAGTCAGATGTGAGTTAAAACGTCATAAAAAAAAACAAGATTAGTTTGGATATTACCAAGTTTATTGAAACAATTTAAGATATGTATATAATTTGACTAGACTAAATCTAAAACTTTTAAAAGTATTTAAATTTAAAGTTAAAATTCTAAATACATAATGTTGTGTTGATGCTCATAAGTATTTTATTTTTATATTAAAATATTTAATTACTTATCGACGGTTTCGTCCGCAAAGTGCTAATTTTTGTCAAAATTTTTATTTTTGTTTTTAAAATCATAGTTTTGACAAAAATTGGAGTTACCCACTTTGCCGACGAAGCTATCATTTAAATCTTTCAAATGCATAAATAAAATAGGATAGTTTCTTGACGACAAAGACCGTCAAAATTAGTTCTACATTGCTATCTCTTTCTAACAGTTTTTAACAGTTTAGTCAACGTAAGAAAGACAAAGTAATCAGAGTAGTAAAAAATATTTATATTTACCGTATTTATTTTAGCCCTAATTTAATTTTATATTATTCAGTTAAACATATTAGGTAATAATATGTATTCAGTACTAAAATTGTTGCACTCAGATTACAGGCAAACTTTTATTCAAGGTTCTTTGTTTTTATTAAAAAAGCCATCTGTTAACAAAGGCTAGAACTTTTTCGTTTGTAACCGTTTTAAATAGTACTGGAAGGTGAACTCTTAGAACTGATGTTTACCTAGAACAGTTTGGTGAAGTTTTCAATAATGGACTCGCCCGGGAAAGTATCCCATTAGAGAGCTTTTTTGAAAAGAGAAGTGGTATTTGTATTTTTAACTATGTATTTGTGATTATAATGGAAACCTGATTTATTGTGTAATGTTCTTTTTAATGGAAAATCTTACTGTATTCTTAATCAATTTTTCTATTCCCGAAGTACTTAAATAAAATACTCAAAAAGCGGACGTTATCCCCTTGCTATGATGGAATTACATTTATAATGGGATACTTTCCCGGGCGAGTCCATTATTGACAACTTCCCCAAACTGTTCTAGGTAAATTCAATGCTAAAAGTTCACCTTCCGGCAAACAGATGTCACTACTATTAAAAACGAATACAAAACAAAAGTTCTAGCCTTTGTGCACAGATGGCTTTTTAATAAACAGTTTGCCTGTAATCTGTGTGCAACAATTTTAGTACTGAATACATAACATTACCTAATATGTTTAACTGCATAATATAAATTAGGGTTAAAATAAATAAGGTAAATATAAATAATTTTTATTGCTTATATTAGCTACTCTGATTACTTTGTCTTTCTTACGTTGACTGTAGAACTAATTTTGACGGTCTTTGTCGTCAAGAAACTATTCTATTCAGTCAATCAGATGATATCACAGTTACTGTTGTTTATATCTGCATTTTTGAATCTAAATATCTCGCCATCAAATTTAAAGTCTAAGACACCGTTTTAATGGATTTCTTTTATACTAAAGCCTTATAAAATAAACTGCAGGTACCCATTTCAAAATGTCTGTAATAATTTATGCATCTGATAGATTTGGTAATAAAATATCAACAATTGATCAGATCAAAGTCTTCAGAGAAATAACCCAAAAATAATTAATATTATTTGTATATTATTTAAAATAAATAAAAAAAAACAAAAGTTAAGTACTTTTATTCGGCCTTGCAAGCTAAAAGGTCCTATATGTGTATGTTAAACCTATGTAGATAGGACCTTTCAGCTTAGCACGCAGTATTAAGTAACTATGCAATGCATAGTATGCATATATGAAGTAAATGAATATGTAAAAGTATTCAATAAAATAATTTCTTAAAAAATAACAGCCATAATTTTGGTAAATTATAATGAGTAAAATTGTTTTGTTTGGTATTAATATAAATAAATTCTTAACACGTTCACTGCCGCTGACGGAAATTTCCGTCGCGCTCGTCCTTGGTCGAATTCCGCCGACGGAATTTGCCGTCAGTTGCCTATATCGCAGTTACTGTGGCACTGCGCAAGCGGTGTTATATGCATACCTGCGAAGGTACTGAGTCGGCGAACGTGTTAAGTATAAAAAATGTATTTGCAATGCAACTGTGTGTATAACAGTTTACAGAATGGCACTAGACACTAGATTGGTAGTGAACTAGACTTAACTAATCTTTAATAAGAATTTTAGACAAAGAAAAACTAATAAAAAAATCAGCGGGCATGGGAATTTAACACAGGACACACGTATGTGATTCAAAACCGGCTCCGTCTGTTTTTAATTTTTAACCCTTAAATGCGCAACTTAAGCAAGTTTTGTAAAAACATAGAATATGAAGGATTTTATCTCTAGATTACAATAAACATATTTTTAAAAATCTAATTTCCGTTCCGTGGTTTCTGTCGTGGGGGAGGAGTATGTGAAGGTAAAATTTGCCGAATGAAATTTTCTTTCTCCCAAAAATTTTGATGACTAAAAAAAAAGCTCATCGCACCCAAATTCTTTTTGTTACCTCTGCCGAAAAATTTTATAAGTATAAAAAAAGGACATCGCCCCCAAAATTTAGTCATTACATTCCCACACAAATTTAACAACAAAATTTATACCACTGACCTACAATTTGCCGACTTATCTACTGAAATTTCCGACGGGGGGTGCGACACCCTCCCTTGGAACGCACCTGTACAGTGCAGCTGAACATGTTTCGCAATTGATACATTTAAAGGAAATTTAAAGCACACACGCTTTTCCATGTATCCGAATGGACAATGAGAACTTCCTCTTCTCTATAGTGAGATTACAATCTCTCCAGGTGGAATAAAAACCTCTTTTTTATTGATTTGCAATTTTAGCTTAGTACTACCAATTTATTGAAAATAATAAAATATTTTCTGCTATAGTAATAATTTTCACTATAGCCGAGCGCGCTCCCAACTTTACGCTTTAAGGCATATCCAGAAGCTTGCATAAGAACATAAAACATAAGAATGCGTTGCCGTGTGGCTTACAAGATTCATGGCGGCCCATCAAGCCAATCATGGCATCGCATTCTTATGTCTTATGTTCTTATGCAAGCTTCTAAATACGCCTTTAACCTTCGTAACGCAGGATGCGTGCAAGTGAGAGGCACAATCGTCTATAGTAATTGCGCCGGCTATAGCTATATGTTTTTCATATAAATTATTTTAAATAAACATCCTAAAATTAAAAAAAAACCTATATATTGACCTATTTTATAAAAAATCATTTAACCAAGAACGTATTTTTTTTGATATATGATACATTGCGCAATTAAGGGTTAAGAACAAACCACTGGTGGCTGTAGAGAGCAATCACAGACTATGAGAGTAATATAAGTTTGTCATGCGCAGAAATGATAGATCCGACATTGATACGTGTTTACGCATGCGTGGCGCGCATGACCCATATTATAATACTGTAATTATGTCATACACACTGAAGAATAATAAATCAAATATCTATTTCACTTATCACAATTGTCATTTTAATATTAAAGGCCTTTAAAATTTCATCTTATCTATTTTGTTCAAAGAGAATCCTGTATAACACCCCAATGACCATAGGGAGCTGCCAGGATGCGTAAAATTGGGATCACTCCCTCTAGCATAAAACTGTTTTCTTTGTGCCGTTTTTAGTGATACTCCACTACATATTGTAATATATTCTAATCTATTATTTGGCTTGAAATTCGAAATCGTTTGTTTATTTGAATAAAATTTATACAGTATTTTTTAAACAGAAAATGTTATGTTTCTACTTACTTTTTCTACTATAAAAATTTAGGCTTTATGTTTCTACTTACTTTTTCTACTATAAAAATTTAGGCTTTATACCTAATGTAATAAAAAGTTATTAAGACTTGTTCAAAAATGACGATTTGCCCAAGTAATCAACACTGTGTTAATTACTTGGCTATTTGCTAATAGGGAATTATAAAGCACTAGTTCACTTATTGACCAAAGAGTTTTTCAAAACTAGAACCAAAAATATTGTTTTCAAAACCTGGCCGCTTGATTAAAAAAAAATGTCGGGGAAGACTAAAATTAAAACTAAAACAAAATATGGCAAAATATTACCCAACATGGAATATGGAATCAGGTGGAAGGAAGCTCTGTTACTATAAATTATAATTACTTTAAATTATTATTTTTAACATCTGTGGCTTTATCAGTAAAATCAAGCATTTTAAAATATTACTTTATTTTTTTTTACCTCTACAAGTGTACACGCTCATCTCTTTAGTTTTTTAAAATTTTTATATGTGTACGAAATATCGCAGAACTAAAAATCTAAGTTGCCTACTTAAATTAGAACCCTATAAACTGATAATTTTAAGAGTCCGGCCGAAAATAAATAACCAATAAGAAAAAAAAATAGATCGCGAAATAATTTGTAAAAACAATTAAAATATTTCGAAAAATGATTATATTTCGGCTGAGTAAAAGCTGAGTAAAAGTTTTTTTTTTAACTCTGCGCAAAATCTGAGTAAAAAGTTGGATCAAAGATATGATTAATGGTTTAAAAATTACTTTTAGTGATATTTTTATAAGCCATTGTGCTTTTGATCATTTTTGATATTTACCTTAAATACGTCTTCAAATAATTATAAGAAAGTGTTTTTAGAAAGTTTGTTAAAAATTATTTATAATAAAAGTAAGTTTTTGTTTATAATCCGCTATTAAAATAAAACTATGCTTTATTTTAACAAAATATTTTTAGATTGATCCTTTAGTTTGCTTTTTTATGAATTTTTGTTTTTTTTTGCCATTTTTCTTCTTGATGTTCAAAAATTATTTTTTCTTAATGTCAATGAATTTGAAACAAAAGATATCCAACTTTAAATAGGGGAATTAAATCTATTCTGTCAATCATAAAACAACTAAGATAGATTCAGCGCGGAGTTAAATAAAATTTTCATTCGAATAAAAAATACGGATGAAAACTTTAATAGTATATTTCTAAACTAATAAGAAAATGAAACATTTCCAACTGGAGATATGCTATTAGGCCAAGGCGTAGCCTATAGGCCAAATTAGCATCTCAAGAGTTGGAAATAGGGATCGACCGATACTGATATGATATCGGCAATATCGGCAAAAATTCGCTATATCGGTTATCGGCCGATATGAAAGTCCATATCGGCATATCGGCAAAACATACATTATGTATTTCAATAATTTTTAATTTTTATATTTTAAGTAAAGAACGACGTTCTAAGCTTGTAAGAACGTAATATATAATTTACAAAAATTAACATTATCTACTTAAAAAAACTTAAATATGACAGGTCGTTTGCTAAAAACGTGCCTGGGTTCTGTTAACGGAGTCTTAATCTACCTAATGTCTAGTAACTAGCCTGATAAATAAAACTTTTCTTCTACACACTTCCCAAACCTTTTAAAATAGACATATAGAATTTTGACAGAATACACAATATGTTTGAAAATAAGAATCCTGGGGTTTTTTAGTTGCTGAAACCGAATCGGATGTTAAATTCAAAATTCAAAATGGCGGATACAAGGTGGCGTCGAAATTTAAAAAAAAAATTCAATATTTTTTACTGAAAGTTAGTGATCAAGTATCTCTGAGGTCGCTGAAACCGAATTTGATGTTAAAAATATCACGAAAGAAAAGCTTTCTCGATGTGGATAATATGATAAATTTTACTTTTGTAATTTGAATTTTTAACACCGGATTCAATTTCAGCGTCCTCAAAAATTGATAACTAACTTTCTCCAAAATATATTGAAATTTAAAAAAAATTCTACGCCATATTGGATCCACCATTTTAAATTTTCAATTTTTAACATCGGATTTGGTTTCAGCAACCTCAAAAACTCTAGGATACCCGTTTTCAAACATTATGTGTAATCTCTCAAAATTCTAATTTAAATTTAGGAGGTCTGTATTAATTTAAAATAAAAAGGTTTACATTTAGTTATTATAGTTAGTTGTATCTATAGAACTGACCAACAATTTTATTCATAGTTTTATTTACGGACCCTAAATAAAGTGACATTTAACTTCACACTTTGTGTGAAGTTTAATGTCATTATATATAGGGTCCCTAGTTTTATTCATATTTAATAAGCCGATATATATCGGTATATAGGCAAAGTCCATATCGGTATCGGCAGATTATCGGTATCGGCAAAAAAATCATATCGGTCGATCCCTGGTTAGAAATGTAATTTTCTTATGTGGTTAGAACAGAATTTGATTCACAAGCATAAATAAATAACACATTACCTCGTAAAATTCACCATTTTAAAAGATCTGCGGAAATTTTGCAGATTTCTAACGTCACTATAAATGTCAACTAAATAATAATTTAAATAAGTGGCGAGTTGTTAATTTCTATTATCAGTCTCGGTATGAACCATATAATATAAATAAATATTTATTTTTATTTTTTTTCGTAGAAATAAACAAAAATGTTATTTTATTCGCTTCATATCTAACCTAGGTTAGATAAGAAAAGCTTTATTAACGTAATATTTCGAATTTCTGTCTGAAATTTTCACAGTATATTCTCAAGACATTGTACTTTCAAATTAAGCATTAAAGAAACAGACAAAAATTATAGATTTTGCAACTTTTTATAATGCATATAAAGAAAGTTTATCCAATACATACAGATAATGAGACAATTACCAGCTTTATTTTAAGTAGATAAACTCAATAATAACCCCCGCGCGGCTTTTACTTTATTGAGTGGATAATTATGTATTTTACCCACTCAACTGTCACTTGTCAAATTATTTTCTTGTAAATGTCATTAAAATTTTTAATAAAAATATGAATTTCTAAGCTATTTATTGGATAAAACCTTGTATGGCACTCATGAGTAAACCGATATTACCCTCTCGAAAATTACTTTACCCACTAGTACCATAAATAACTATTTCCTGTATGCTTGTGAATAAAATGTCTTTCAACCTCGCTATCGGTCTCTAATAATTCTCTACTGCAGAGAAGCAGCACATCTAACAAATATCTGTCACAAAATTTATTTTAAACTCAAAGGACTAAATCATTCCAATTTATCATTAATAGTAAACTTTATTCCTCGGGCTATAACTAAATATTCAGTGGGAAATTCTAGGATTACACTTACGTGATAGGCTATGGCGGCCATGGCTAGAATGTACTCGCAAAGCGCAAACATGCTAAAGGCTGAAACAAAAATTAATTATTAAAATTAAATCTTTTTTTCAAAACAATATATATATATATATATATATATATATATATATATATATATATATATATATATATTGGGTAATTCCAGCGTTGCTTACGTTACATCTTACGGCTATTTTTACTTTTAAATGTATAAATTTGTCAATTATATTAAAAGATAATATTTAAATACAATATTTATTTTTTGTAAATAACAAAGTAACAAAACATATATTTATAATTAATTAGTAACATATATTTATAAGTAGTACCTATAATAAGTTTAATTTGTGATAAATTTATAATTTTATATAATGTTGCCTACGTTACATTTTCTGACATGGATTTTGACTTAAGTAGGTGTATCTTTAAATTTCTGTTCTATTCCAGAATATAAAATCTTTCTAAAACCAAATGTGCATTTAAAAATGTTTAAATCAGACTAGAATGTTTTAAATCTTTAAAAATTGCTGACTTATGTATTAAAAGATGAAAGATCTGTTGCTTACGTTACAAGGGACTGCGTTGCTTACGTTACATTAAAAGTCCTTATATTTTTTTGCATTATAAACTGAGTATCTTGACAAAGTATTGCAATACCGAGAGTGTACTTTGACTGGTACACTTTCAGTTTTTATTCCATGTATTGCTTTCCCATTTTTATGTTTTCAAAATTTTGGAAAAGTCATGTATTGGTGCAAACAATTAAAAAAATTTTTTTTGCGTACTTTTTTGTTTTATGCCGATAGAAATCAATTTCGAGCAAAAAAAAAGTCAGTCGGTGAATCGGTCGGTCGATCTTTTGGTCGCTCGGTCGGTCGATTTATTTTTGTTGGTCGTTTTGCCCGAGAAATCTTGTGGGCACGGTAACTTATTAACGCCTTAAGCTAGCTAATAATAATCTGTGTTATATTTAAAGCCAGGAACGATTTGCTGGAATAACCCTTTTTATTTGAAAATAATAGTTTTTACCAGTCTTTGACTTACAGGTAAACCACTCTAAAAATAAACTTGTTTTCGTATGAGCGCGATTCCAATCCAATAAAATAACGAGAAGCGTACACCTGATGTCATGTATCCCGTATTTCATTGGTGGTAAGGGGCTGTCCATATATTACGTAACGCAATTTTTCAAAAAATTGACCCCCTCCCACCCCCGTGTAACAAACTCTCACATTTAACAACACCCCCGCTCCCCCTGTGTAACGCGTAACAATATAAAAATTTGTATTTTTTTTTCTAACATATCTTGATACAGAATTCCGCATAATGCAAGACGGTAAAAAGACAGTGTAAAAATGATACATATTTATTATAATAATACATAATGTACTTAAACGAAAAAATCACTCAAACTTTAAAAAAATATTCATAATCAATATCACACAGGGAAAAAATACTAGGTACCTGTTTTTACACTGAGTGTCACATATAACACGTATATTGTTTATGCACAGGTACACAAAATATTACACACATTGGTGTTCTGTGAGTACACATTCCGCGCGAAAATGTATCATCGCCGATGATTCATCGGCAAGATCACGCAAAAACAGGGCCGTAAGATTTTTTTTTAATATCAATGTCAACAGTTTTTTTACTGATTACAATATTATTTAAATATGCATAGTTTCGTCAATTTTTGTGTGAAAAGGGGAATTATGGGCCACTAAATAGTAATTTATGTTAAAATAAAAATACATCTGCCAAGCTTAGGAAATAAACCTTAAATTTATTAAATTCCGTTACGTAACGTTTACCTAGACCCCCCCTCCCCCCTGTCACAAACTGTAACAATTTCTCTGACAACCTCCCCCCCCCCTAGGCGCGTTACGTAATATATGGACAGTCCCTAATCGCGCGGTTTTTAGTTAATAACTCTGGTACCCTTTAAGTTAGAGCGACGAGGTTTTGCGTGTATACTAGTGTTAATAAGAGCAATTAGTTTAGACTAATTTATTTTGTTGAATATATCCAGAAACTAGCCTAAATGTGAGGCTTAGCACATTTTTGCCCTAAAATAATTTTTGTTGAAAACACAATTGAACAAAACTGATAATAATAAATATTTTATAAATTGGCACATTTAAATTAACCAATTAATAAAAACATAAGAATATCATTAAATTAATTTAAATTAATTGTCATATTATTAGTTAAAATCAATTAGTTTGTGTAACGATGTGCTATAATTTTTAACAGTTTTACAGCTAAGTGAGAAAATTTGTAAGCATTTTGATATTTGTGTGCTAAATTTAAAGGTTTTATTTAAAGCCATTTAAAAATTATTGCAAAAATAGGAAAAATAGCGGTTTTACAATCATACATTAATGGATTACATGGATTACAAATTTTCGTCCGTCTATCTGTCAGTCTGTCTGTAAACTCGATAACTCAATTTCTAAATAGACTGATTAGATTTTGGGGGTAAACGATTGGTGTAAAACTTCTATTTTTAGCGTTTTTTTGGTTATAATTAGGGCAATTATTATTGAATTTTATTAATTTAGCACTTACATAAGATAATTTTAAATTGGTCAAAAAATGTTACAAACTATTTTTTCCTAAAATGCATTGTTTTCAAGATCTTGGAGGTTTAAAGCATTAAAACGTTTTTTTAGCATATCTCACCTATTTATAAACCGATTTCAAAAAATTATATTTTTAATAAAAGCTGTTTTTAAGCCCTATAAAAAATGCTATATGCAGTTTGTTGCTAGAATATTACGTTTTGGAGATACAGACTTCCAAACTTTAATAAATTATGCAGGTGTAAATGGTTGCTTATTCAGGTGACAGCACAACTTTCCTTTTTATAACGTTTCAAATTAGTGCCTAGTGCCCATGTTTTGACAAGGTGCTTGCAACTGTTCAGCTGGTTTTACCCAAATAACAGGTTTGCGTTTTCAATTGTTTTTTCCAACATGGCCATAGTATTTTAAATGTGGCACGCTGTTAGAACAACTTTTACAACGTTTTCAAAAAAAAAAGTAATAAAAATATGGAAATTGATGAAGTAATGCTGCATCCTATCAAAACTGATCCCATGGTGGTTACTGAGAAACAGGCTCCAGATGCTATTTTGAATTTATTACCATTCAAATCAAGAAAAGTGTACAGCTATCGTGGATAACATGATACAGATGCGGGAGTAAAACGGTAGGCTTAGTCCCAGAAAAGAGGGAGTAAATTAGGGGCCTTCCATATATTACGTAACGCGAATAGGGGGGAGGGGGTCACAGAAAAATATTATTAAGAGCAGTGAGCGGCAAATAGCCGACGAGACTGTATTAAAATATTTAATAATTGTGCACAGCTTAATATCACAAGAAAAGTAAAAGTACCTAGCTTTACATCACAAGAAAAAAAAAAGTAAAAGTATCACAGAAATAAATTAAAGTTTTTTAGTTAGGAGGGAAAATGAACCCATTGCACAGTGGCCCCAGAGAAAAAAAAAGTGACAAAAGTCTGCTTTTTTGCAATGGTTTTTTTTGCACCGCTTTTGCTTTTTCAAGATGGCGGGTTCTGAAGGTGATCCTTTAGAGCTCGTCGGAAAAGAAACCGCATTTAAATGCTGTAAAACTAAAAAGTGCAAAATATGTGTTTGTATTAATTGTTATGCAATATTCCACGTGAGCTGCGCTGAAAGAAGTAAATATGTAACAGTAGAAGACAACAAAATAATATGCTGTGAAGAACCAAAAAACCGCCAAGTAAGCCACCTTGAAGACAAACTAATGTTAGAAATTAAATACCTAAAAGACCTTTTAGAAGAAACAAAAGATAAAAACTCAATTTTAAAACAAAATAATCAACTACTTCTGGAGAGAACCCAACATTTAGACAATCAAAATAAACAATATGCTTTGGAAATAAATACCTTAAAAAACTCAAGGTCATACAGTAACATCACTGCTAAAAATTTAAATCAACCAAAATCGGCGCGTAATTTTGAATTGCCGTCAAGCAAGCCAACCAACACCATCAGTAACGTCGCAAATATCCCTGCAGCTGCTGTCATAACAAAACCTCAAAATTTAAATCAAAACACAACCAATGTTTCTAACACACAAATAAAAACCAAAAATGCACAACCACCTAGGAAAAAAGCTATCGGTAACTCTAGTGATACAGAAAACATGGCAGTAGCACCTAAAATATGGATGTACCTGAATCGTTTCAAAAGAGAAATCGCCAACGAAAAAGTACTAAACATGATAAAAGGAAAGATTAAAGAAGAATACCATGCGGATCTCGTACTAAAGGAATTACCTACAGACATAAATCAAAACAAATGCTTTATGTTCGGTGCAAGCTTTGAGCTTAAAGATGAACTGTATAGCAACTCATTTTGGCCAAATGGAGTTGGTTATAGAAGATTTGATTTTAGGAAACATGACCTAAATAAAACAAATTTTCGAAACCGGACTCTGTCAACTACCAATCCATAGATCTATTTCACATAAACATCCAATGCTTACGTAATAAAATACACACACTTGAGGACCAACTACTTGATAACGTCAAATTACAAAATGGATTTGCCTGCATTAGCGAACACTGGTTAATGGATTTTGAATTCGAATATATTAATCTACATGGTCTTACTCTGGTAGGTAGCTATTGTAGGCAAGTAAATACTCGTGGTGGGGTGTGTATATTTGCGGCTACACATATGGCTCAGTATTGTGCTGTGAGAAATGATTTGATCAACCTCTCTACAGAACTTCATTGTGAAATATGTGCTATTGAGTATAATAAACAAAAAACTAAATTACTTATTATTACTATTTACAGATCCTCAGCTATATGTAACCTAGATACTTTTTTTCAGATACTTGCCAACCTCTTAAATAAAATCTCATCTTTTAAAGGAGATATTTTTATAAATGGTGACTTTAATATACATTTTAATAAAAAATGTACAAATACTCTAAAAATACTGAATATTATGCTGTCGTATAACCTTCATCACACGATAACTGCCCCTACTAGGTACAATGCTTGCCTTGATAATATTTTTACCAACCTACCTGCAAATTGCTACACAACTCATGTTCTGCATTTGAATGTTTCGGATCATGACGGTGTTATGATAAATGTTAAACAAAACCTAAATATTTCTAAAAAAAGGATCGTCACTAGACCCATTACTAGTGATGGGTTAATATATTTAAACCAATTGATCAGTAACACTGATTGGGCCTTTGTCTCAGACAACAGCATAAACACTGAGGCCAAATTTGACATTTTTCTGGAAAAACTGACAAATGCAACACAATCAGCATTACCAGAAGTTATTAAATTTATTAATGAATCTCAACCAAAACCAATAGTTAAATGGTTTAACGACAACATTAGGAACATGCGTGAAATTTTGGGATTTATGTCCGATTTTTCTAGACAGTACGCCGACCCAGAACTTACAAAAATTACAAATAAATATAGGCGTAAATATCAAGACGCTATAAAGGCTGAAAAAACTAAAGCACACAATAGTTTCATAAATGCATCTGATAATACGCAAAAGGCTATCTGGAAAGTAGTAAATAGTAATAAACCAGTTAAAATTTCTAAACGGGAAACAAAAATTACTCCTGATGAATTTAATAACTTTTTTGTTAATGTACCATTAACTATACAATCCCAAATATCAAACACAAATTTAAATTATCAAGATTATCTGTCAGATATAAACATTAATCCAGAAAGTGACAAATTTGGCTTCAGTGAGGTGTCCTATGCTGAGATAAAGGATATAATAAAAAACCTAAATAAAAGTACTAGTACTGATTACTATGGGATTAACACGAGAATACTAAAATCTTTAGGTGACTTAATCGCAGTGCCATTAACAAGATTATTTAACGAATGTATTTTACAAGGTATATATCCCAAATCCCTCAAAATATCGAAGGTAGTACCCATTCACAAGAAAGGATCTCGTGACGACCCTTCCAACTATAGACCCATTTCCATAACACCGTTATTATCTAAAATATTCGAAAAGGCCCTTAAAAAGCAATTTGTGGGTTACTTTGAGCAAAATAATTTGTTTAACTCATCCCAATTCGGTTTTCGGGAGAACAAATCTACTGTTGACGCTATTAATGAGCTGCTGAATTCCATAACTGAAGGTTTTGACTCTGGTCTCTTTATAGGCACACTGTTGTGCGACCTGTCAAAGGCATTTGACTGCGTCGATCCTAATATATTGGCAGATAAACTAAGATTTTATAGATTCTCTGAAAAAAGTATTACATTAATTTTATCCTTTCTGAATAATCGCTTGCAAATAGTGGTATTAAATGGTTTGATATCTGAGGCACTTATGACATTTATTGGTGTCGCACAAGGCTCAGTGTTTGGCCCCCCACTTTTTTTAAGCTACATCAATGACATAAGTAAGTGCTCTCCAGATACAGATACAATACTATTTGCAGACGATACTACAATGCGGAAGAAAAATAAAATACTGGCTATTTTGCTAAATGAACTGGATCAGGCGCGGACAAGGGCCAATGACTGGTTTGCAGCGAACAAACTAAGCCTAAATGAGTCGAAAACGGAAGTTATGGTATTTACACTCAGAGATTGTGGTGATTTTGTAACCCGGAATCGGTTCGTTTTCTGGGAATTCACTTTGATAGTGGATTACTATGGGACCACCATATTGACTTTGTTTCAAAGAATGTTGGTAGAAGTATATATGCCCTAAGGACCCTTCTGGGGGTAGTTTCTCGTGAGGTAATGAGGACAGTATACTTTGCGACCATACATAGTAAATTAAGTTATGCCCTTATCGCTTGGGGACATGCAACCTCAACTGATAGGTTATTTAGACTACAACGTAGAGCAATTAGGATTATGAATAATTTAGGATACAGAGAAGATTGCACTCAGAGTTTTCGCATTCAAAAAATACTCAATCTACCCTCCATGTACATCTTACAGTGTCTTGTGCATGTACATAAAAATATTACTCAATATACAATGCACACAGATATACATACCTACCCCACAAGAAACAATGAAAACATATGCCTAGACTTCCACCGCGTTGAAAGATCTAAGAACGGTACAAATTATTATGGCCCCCTTGCATACAATGAGCTGCCTGCCAGTGTAAGAGCATTGCCACTTAGTAAATATAAAATTCAAATAAAAAAATATTTGTTGGAAAAATGCTCGTATTCTGTTACTGATGTTATAAATAGTTTAAAAAACATATAATCTTATAATATTGTTTTATATTATATAAGTTTGTTATATATTGTATATTTTGTATTGACGAGTGTAAATCTTTTTTATGACACAATAAATTAATCTAATCTAATCTAAAAAAAACAAAACTGAAAGAAAAAATTGCGACATCAGGGTGGTTCAAAATTTTTGAAAAATATCCGATTTAGCCAAAATTTGGCATAAAGGCTTCTTTTGGTAATATTAATACATATCAACACCCAAAAACTTAAAATTTAAAATGGCGGAATAAACATGGCCGATTTCTTTTTAAAATTTTGCCAAAACAAACAAAAATTTAGATATTCAATCAATTACTGTAAAATTTCATGATTTTCTACTAACCCGTTTTTTTTTATTAAAAAAATATATTAAAAAATTGTCAAAATATGAGTAATTTTTCTATTCTATCCATATATTAAACAAAATTACCCTAAAATAATCACAGATTTACGAAGAAAAACTATTTAGTCCAATACATAATTTATTTTGAATATTTAAGATAGAAAAATCGTAATAGAAAACATCCAAATTCGTCTCAGAAAAAAAAGTGACCCAAGTCTTTTTTTGCATAGGGCTATTTTTTGCACCGCTGATTACGAAAAAAACATAGTAAAAAATTAAAAAAAAATTGCGACATTAGGGTGGTTCAATTTTTTTGAAAAATGTCCGATTTAGGTGAAATTTTGTATAAGGGAACGTTCAAGTATTTTGTAACGCAAATTTTGGTCATTTTGGACACCCCCCTTGTAATGCTATTTTCCTATACCATTAACATGGGCGTAATACTCCAATCTGACCCCCCCCCAATCTGTTATGGGTTATTTTCCTTATATATACTACTAATTACTGTAAAAATTTCATGATTTTTTCATAACTGGCCCGTTTTTTTTTTTTGAAAAATAGAAATTTAATTCATCCACGCGTGGATGGTATATTTCCCAAATAACGTAAGTTAAAACTATTCAAAGGACAAAATAAAATATTGCAGCCATTAAAAGAATACTTTTATTACCCAGTAATACAAATGTAGTTTATACTCACCCATTCTATGGCAAAGTAATCGATGTTGCAGAAAGAATATGATCAATCCAACAGTACTAAGAAGGGAAATAACTAGGAGATTCTTTTTTAATTTCAGTCCTCTTTCTACCACGGCTGCATCGGTTCTCGTTTTGGCCACATTGCGGATCGCTATTATGCACACCCACATGTGCGTTAAACTGCTGATCATAAAAACAACGAAGAATTTTTCGTGAGCAGCTAAAAAGAATTGCGATTATTATTTTTATTAAAAACTATTTGTTAAAAAAAAAAATCGTTTTTCGAAAAAAAAATTTTTTTGAATCCAATCAAATCCGTAAACCAGTTCAAAAACAGATTGGATAAGGAAATGGCAGTTTGGAATGGCAATTTAGTACACTATACTTATGTGATTTATTAATATGGTACACTATATGTGATTTATTAATTTATTAACTTTTTAATTTGTGATTTAAATTTTTACTGTGATATTTTATTTGTATACTTATTTTTATTATACTATAAGCATTATGATACTAGTTTTTTCTTTTTTGTAATTAAGCGCAGTCTCATCACCTATGTCGCTCATCTGTTTTGAATAAATTATTATATTAAAATTATAATTTGGATGTCACAGAGGATGACATATTGTTACGCCCACAGGGCGTGGCTTATGCAGCGAGAGCAGCAGGTAGCAGCGAAAAGGCAGTCTGTGAGTGAAGAGATGTACTAAAATAATATTTCAGAACATTGTTTTAATCTCATTTTTAAAATATCATACCATACTCATTTTAAAAATGTGATACCAAACCAAGCAAATTTTCTAGTTAATTTTTTTCTTTCTCTTCCACTCTCTCAGAAAGTAAAAATATCATTTCTCTAACTTACGGTAATTTTCTCTGTTAGAAATATATGTAACACCACATAAGGACCCCAGCTCAACAAGATCAATCCAATAGGCCAGATTTAACCAAAATTTTGCAGCAGTTTGATCCTAAAAACAAAATTTTACAAAAAGTATTACAAATTTTAACTTAGGTAATTTGTAAAAATTTAAATATGTATTAAAAATTTTGCTAAAGGTTTGTTTATTTTTTAACTTTTTGTATTTTTTATTTTTTTTTATAAAAATAAACCACAAAAAAAAATACAAAAAGTATTACAAATTTTAACTTAGATAGGTAATTTGTAAAAAATTTAAACAGAGGAAGGGCAGCAAATGTGGGCTAGGTCTTGTAATATGGGCTAGGTGGGTTTCTCAGCTATCCGATGCAGTTCTCTGCATCCGACTATCGCAAATCGTAAATGGCGAAGTTAAACTTCCACAGTAAAGATTCATTAATTAATTCATATATTCATTGACATTTGAGAATTTATTTTTATTTTCCGTCCTTTTCAGCAAGCCACAGAACTTTTTTAGGTAAGTTTATAAATTCCGTTACCTGATAGATAACAACGTTTTTAAAACCATTTCTGCAACAAATTAAAGCCACATAATCGGGCTTTGATGTGTGCTTATTAGTTTTCTTCTAATTACTGAGTTTTAGACATAACCTCTTTTGTTGTATACACCGAGTATTTTTGCAATATGGGCCATCCCTGTGTTTCTATTATGGGCTATATAGAACTATGTATTTAAGCCTAGAATTTTTCTAGGAGGTCAACAAAAGATCAGCAACAGCCAAGAATAGAAGAAAATGGAACGAGGGCGAAATGGAACGCGCTATAATAGCGATGAGGCAGTACGAGATGGGTACCTTCAAAGCTTTAAAAATGTTTAATATACCACGTTCTATATTAGGAGTTATTTGATTTATTATTTCATTTTAGATATAACTTTTGTACTTTTAACTTATTGCGACCAATAAGATTTATTGCCACTCCAAACCTAATATTTATTACACAATTTTGGGGGCAGCCCATATTTAGGGCCAATTTCAAATCGACACAAAAGTGCACCTTCTCACTATTTACGAAATAATGAATTTATTATTTGTTTTAATCAATATGAATTTATAACAGGTTGTGACTAATTAATATAGCTATCATTGGGTACGTTTGGTATTGGACCTAAATTTTTATTTATTTTTTTACAAGAAAAAATAAAATGGGTAGCCCATATTTGCTTCCTTTCCTCTATGTATTAAAATTTTTTCTAAAGGTTTATTTTTTAACTTGTATTTTTTAATTTTTTTTATAAAAATAAACCACAGAAAAAAAATTGTTTTAGCAGCAGTATTTTTGTACTTACTTTTATTGGAGCAGTTATACCAATCAAATTCATGTGATATGATCTATATACCCCTGAAATGATAAACCTTGGTCCAATATAAAAAGCTATACTTATTCTCCATAAGTAATTCTGTGGGCTTATTCCTGTAATAGCACTTATTGAAGGTATTATGTTATATACCTAAAAAAAAATAAAATAAAAAAATCTTCTTGTAGAATAACCTGACATTGAATGTTTTACATTTTTTTTACTTGCCTAAATCTTGAACTTTTTCATAAAAATACTTTGTAGACATTTTGCTCAAACACTTAAGGATGTTTGTGCTAAATTTCAAGTATTTATATTAAATAATTAAAAGTTATACCTACAAATTTTCCCTTTATAGGTGAGCAAATTTAATACATAAAAACTGCAGTTACTTTTAAACATTAATGTTAATCTGGGCCGTAACTAGGGGGGAGCAGAGGGAGCTAAGCCCCCCTAGCCTTGGTTTGAGCCCCCCCCTGCACCAAGTTTGGTAGTTCAAACGGTCTGGGACAAAGTTTTTTTTCATGAAGGTATTTTTTTGGGCACCGATTTTTTTTTGTGTAGGAGTGCCAAGTTTTGGTTGAAACCCCGTCAGCGACAAAGCTCTTTTTTTAGGGTGCCACCCTGGGGGCTGAGCCCCCCCTAATTTTTTTTTTTGGCTACAGCCCTAATGTTAATCTGGATTTTCCTTTTTTAAACAAATAGCTAACTGACCCCTCATATCATGGCTATCATAGCCAGGCTATGACTTCCAATATAGTGGGAGTATGGTAACCACCAAGCCCCTTTGTAGGGGCCCTGGAAAGCTTACTGTTTAGAGGCTTTGTTGCTTCAAAAATCATTTATGGCATTTATGATAAATGCCATAGAATCAAAGGAAATTTAAATTTTTATTAATTGAACTAGATACCTTTATTTATTTTTGATTAGTAGTTATAGTAAAGAATACTTACACGGCAGTGTGTTTCATGTATATCATTTGGCTGAAAGATGTAGCCTGTGACAAGGCATATTAAAAGAGCCACCATGGGAATGGACAAAGTAATTAGGCATAGTTGCTTAAAACTGAGCTTATAATGAACAGTTAATTTATCCACGACAGAATTATTAGTCAGAATTTCACTGTTCATCGTAATTTTTACTGGAAGCACTAACAATTTAAATAAAATCGATTCATTCTAAAATTAATTCACTCCATTTGCATTTTTATGTTGCGCAAGATTATTTTAAATAGTTTACAAATTATTTAAAAGGTTCATTCTGTCAGCACTGTTGTAAATTTTGTTCAAATAAATAAACAAATCCTAAAAATGAATCTGAAAGAAATATTTGACTTTGACAGCCGTCAAACTTTACAGGTTAACCAACAGTAAAAAAGTAAATAAAATCTAGTAACAACGCTAAGTTGGTAACAATTTCAGTCAAACGATTTTTCTTGTTTGGTCTTGTGTTGTGAAAATTGTAAAGTCTAAAAGAAAATGCGGTTGATTTAAGGTAAAAATTTGTTTATTTGGTATATAAACTTAATAATATATATTACATTAAAGAATTATCATGTAACGATTGTTTATTTGACTTTAAGGAGCAAAGATTGAATCATGTTTTCCAGTTTGATGCAATCAGCAGCGAATTTTCGGATTCCATCTGATAATTTGTCTGTGGCCATTTGATCCTCATTCAACATCCACCTGAATTTGGCTTCGGTAAGTTCAATTTTCTCCAACTTCATTTTGGCAGCGACTTCTTTGCTCAACTTCCTTGGAACAGTTTCACCACTGCATTCAAGTTCTCCCAATAGTTTTGGACTGATTGTGAGTAAGTCACAGCCTGCTAGCGCTCTTATCTCACCTAAAATTCAAAAGAGCTATTTTAAACATGGTTCCTTTTAGCAGGGGCCCTGCTGCCCTGCCACAGGGCCCACACAAAGATGAGCTGTCAGACTGGGCAGCCTAAGGCTAGTGAGATTTGTTACCCAATAGGGGCTCCCAAGTTAATATTAATAACTGTGAATAAAAAAAAAATAGCTCATCAGCACCTAAATAGCTATTTTTCGGGTGCGTGCGGAAAGCGCTACTAGTGCGGAAAAGTGTCACTTTGCACACGTAAATGCGTGCGAAAAAATACACTTACCACACGCTTGTAGAAAAAATTTTTTACCCCTGCCAGAAATTTTGATAACTAAAAAAAAGAAAAAACTCATAACCCCTTGGCAAAAATTTTGGTACTGAAAAGAAAACTAAAGAGGTCCTTGCCTCAAAGTATGAAGGGCCCCTAAAAGGGGGGGGCGCTTGAGATTTTTCTCACTACCTCACCTGTCCAGTCCGACCCTGAAGATGAGTAGGTATTCCAGAAAACATCTGTCATTTTAACCAGTTACAACTGGTTAAAACCAGGGCTGATTAGAGGGGTATATTGGCTAAAGAGATCCAGGGTCTGGGGCTCTATGGGAACCATACACAGTTTTTTTTACTTAACTAAATAAGGTGATGGTATTTTTTTAGTTACCAATGGTTTCATTTATGATGTGTAAATTTTCAAGTGTCCCAGGCCTTAAGGCCTGGGTTTTCGGTCAATTTATGAAAACCCGTTTTTTGACAGTTTTAAAGTTTCTAGGGCAAAACTTTTAAAAGTTATTTTGAATAATAATGGCTATCACTTTGATTTCAACAAGTTGCCCAACTCCAATGTTTGCCAAATTTTGTGTGAAAGGGTCATTAAGAACTTCCAGTTTAAAGACTCTAAGGCTCCCAAAATTTATTGCAAAATAGGTACCTACTCACCAACATTTCTAAAAGATGCACCCATAACAACAGTCTTGTATCCAAATTTCTTGTAGTAATTGTAAATCTTCGTAACAGAAATTACACCTGGATCTTCTTCCCCCGCGTACGATTTTTTGTCCGTATTTGCGACATACCAGTCTAGAATTCTTCCTACAAATGGGGAGATTAGGGTCACTCCAGCTTCAGCACAGGCAACTGCTTGGGCGAAGTTAAAGAGTAAAGTTAAATTGCAGTGGATGCCGTGTTTTTGTTCCAACTCCCTAGAAATAAAAATATATATATAAAACACCTTTAAATATGGTTACAGAATGAATAAACCATTAAATAAATAAAAATAAAATAAATAAATGGTTTAATATAAAATCTGGCAGAAACATGTTTTTTTAGGAATTGTCCAGAAAACGGAAAATCAACGAGTTTTTTTTGGAGATGAGTAAAAACTTTCCAGCCCTGTGTTTTTAAGTTAAAAATTGTAACTAATGCAGATAAAGTTATACAACTTATTCTTATAGAAATTAAAATGTAAACTCAAATGCCATAGTTATACTTTATAGATTTTCTACAAAATCTAACTTCCTTTATCTAACAGTACCAGTTTTTTAATGTTTTTTAATAATAATAATACTAAATATCTTTATTGGAGAACCAAAAGGCTAACGACTTGAGGTCTTTTTTAATTCTTGGTAATATCAAAAAAAAAAAAACGGAATGGAACCTGCAAGTCCAAGAATTTGTGATCAACCATGTCAAAAGCCTTCGTGAAATCAAGGAACATTCAGGTCTATTCCCGTGCGTAAATAATATTGCTATTCAGGGCCGTAACTAGGGGGGGGGGGCAGGGGGGATAAGCCTCTCCTGGCTTTGGTTTGAGTCCCCCTGGCGTTTTCGTTGAGTCCCCCCCGGTATTTTTTAAGTCACCTACCTTTGGGCGCCAATTTTAATTTTTTTTGCAGGGGCGCCAAGTTTGGTAGAAACCGTCAGGGACAAAGCGCTTTTTTCCCTGAAGGTAATTTTTGGGGCGCGCCAATTTTATTTATTGTAGGGGCGCTAAGTTTCGTAGAAACAGTCTGGGATAATTCTTTTTATTCTTGTAGGTAATTTTTGGGGAGCCAAGTTTGGTAGAAACCGTTAGGGACAAAGCTTTTTTCATGAAGGTAGTTTTTTGGGCGCCAATTTTTTTTGTAGGGGCGTCAAGTTTTGACTGAAATCGTCAGGGACAAAGCTTTTTTTTTGGGGGTGCCTGGGGGCCGAACCCTTCCTATATTTTTTTCTGGTTACGGCCCTGTTGCTATTTTTGCCGATATTGCCAAAATAGCAATATTGTTTACGCACGTGAATGGACCTGATTGCTAGATATTTTTTTATGTGTAAGCATTTTTTGAACAAATTTAGACTTTTTCGGTATTAAGAGTAAGAAACTACTTTATATTTACTAACCTGGCAGCTTGGATACCTTCCCATGTAGATGCCAATTTGATTAAAATACGTTCTTTCTTGATGCCTTCATCGGCGTATAATTGGATTAGTTTTTGCGCCTTTGCGATACTTGCTTCTTTATCGAAGGATAACCTGTAAAAAGAAAAACAGTAATTTTATCAGGGGCTGTCCATATATTACGTAACGCGCCTAGGGGGGGGGGGGTCAGAGAAATTGTTACAGTTTGTGACAGGGGGGAGGGGGGGTCTAGGTAAACGTTACGTAACGGAATTTAATAAATTTAATGTTTATTTCCTTAGCTTGGTAGATGTATTTTTATTTGAACATAAATTATTTAGTGGCCCATAATTCCCTTTTTCACACAAAAATTGACGAAACTATGCATATTTAAATAATATTGTAATCAGTAAAAAAACTGTTCGCATTCTAATCTTACGGCCCTGTTCTTGCGTGATCTTGCCGATGAATCATCGGCGATGATACATTTTCGCGCGGAATGTGTACTCACAGAACACTAATGTGTGTACTATTTTGTGTACCTGTGCATAAACAATATACGTATTATATGTGACACTCAGTGTACAAAGAGGTACCTAGTATTTTTTCCCTGTGTGATATTGATTATGAATATTTTTTTTTAAGTTTGAGTGATTTTTTCGTGTAAATTTTTGTGTTGGTAAATGTGACAGTTTGTTACACAGGGGGAGGGGGGGTCAATTTTTTTGAAAAATTGCGTTACGTAATGTATGGACAGCCCCTCATATTTTTTGTTTTTTTTAGATCATTTTAAAATTCTTTCTACAATTTTTTTGCCATTTTTGACAATTTTTCTTCATATTTTTCCCTACTATGTATTTTTTGGAAATCAAAATCTAAAGAAAATAGCTGTTAGCAATTTTAAAATTCTTCTTAACAAAAGAACTATTTTGACTATTTTGTTTGGCAAAGCAAGAGATTTTATTTCAGGATTTTTTTTTTCGTAAAATTGTTTTTTTTGTAGAGCTTTTTTATTATTTTTACCTTGCATCCACTTCAGTGGAAACCCGGCCAGGCACGATTTTCAAAATTTCCACGCCGAATAACACGCACAGCATGTCCATCGCGTTTTCCACTTTTTCTTCGATCGTGCTGCCGGATTTGTTGCCATAGTGGACAGCCTTTTCGATGAGGGGTTTGTACTGGGGCAGACTGGCGGCGGCCAGCATCAGCGAGGGGTTGGTGGTGGCATCTGTTGGTTTGTAGTTTTTCATGGCTGAAAAATGGGTTTAATAAATAAGTGAAAATTTAAAAAGTTACCACATTCTGGAAAAATCAGGAAAATATCCGGGAATTTAATACATCAGGAAATAGCTATATGTTTTTAAAAAAATCAGGGATTTTTTTTTGAAAATTTTGGTGTTTTTATGACCTGGAGCAGAAGGGAACAAAATCGCAAAAAGGGTGTGGTTTAAAATTTTAGAATAAAAGATTTAGTAAATTTTTGAAATAACTGGTGAACTGGTTATTATAAAAAATATATCTTCACAAAAATTGTTGTAAATTTCCTCCTTAAGAAATTTGGTAATATGCATTTTCATCGTAAGATGCATACTGTGTACATTTTATAAACTGGCACCTCTGTGGAATGTGAAAAATTCAAGGTCACCTATACTTTACATGCTATATTTTACCTCTTCTCTTCCCCTTGCCTCAGCTCACAGGTGCCAGTTAGTATTGTGACAACATTTACTATTTTACTGGACTATAATAGTACCATTAAAAACACACAAAAAGTACTGGAAAAGATTGAATCCAAGGGAAAATCAGGGAAGTTGTATAGTAAAAATGTGTGGCCACTGGACACCCTGTTAAATTTCGGGAAAGCCTTGTATTCGAGCAATATTTTTGTTTGCTTTTTTTTTGAGTTTTATGACATTTTGTATCTAAAATCGGCGATTGTCCGTACAACACTTGAATTTTCGACCAGTTTTCGAAAATTCTCGGCGGGGATTGTTTAACGCTAACATAAAGATGTTGAATCTAGGTAATTATGGGTTTTCATTTACAATTTCGGTGAATTCGCATCTTGACTGATTTTTATCTTAACTAAATATGATAAATAAATAAATAATCATAAAAATTAATTATACCTATATATTTTATATTAATACATAATTTTATTATATTTAAGCAAGAAATTTATATTGGTTTAAAATCACATTCAAATGTAGTAACTAGATCAATATTACATATTTTGAGGTCAACTCGTTCATCAAAGACTTTCCAATTAAAAAAAATATTTACTTCTAAAATTACTTAACAAAATAATTATTATTATGTATGTATACATTTTTTGCAGGTATGTAAATTTTAATGATAATTGTAATAAATTAAATTACGATATATCGCAGTTTTTGGTAAATTTTAACACTGTGCATATGAGTTTCTATTTTTATCTGCAAGTAAAAATTATTGTAATAAATTGTTTAACTTTTGATTACAATAATTTATTTTTGATGCATAGTTAAAATCATATCTTTTTAGGAATATTTTTGCCTGATAAACCTAAATTATCTGAAAAAGTTCAAAAATAATAAATCCTGTCAAAAACAGAACAAATTATAATATGGATAAAGCCCTAGTTTATATTAATTCGCCTAAATGTCATGTAAAATAGTTAATTTTGTCAAAATCCGACATTAGTGACAAAAATCTGACAGATAAAACAGCTATTTTTGTCAAAATGGAAAAATCATTTACAAAAATGGACGAATTAGTTATTTTACAACAAACTGCAAAATATAGTTAAATTCATGAAAAATAGTAAATTCTGTCAAAATTTGACATTAGTGACAAAAATTTGATAGTTATTTTTGATAAAAACGTAAAATCAATTTTAAAAATAGACTAATTCATTATTTTGTTTCAGAAAACAAAATAAACTATTAAATATATAAATTAATAATCCCCAGGGGACTTTTTACCAAATGGTTAATCTTGTCAAAATCTGACATTAGTTTTTAAACTGACAGCTATTTTGTGCAAAAGCTTAGTTTGCTATTTTGCCATCAAAAAATCTAAAACAAACTCTAAATATAATAAAATTAATAACCCTAAAGCACATTAGTGAATATTGACAAAATCTGACATTATTGAAAAAATCTGACAGATGGAACAGCTATATATTGTATTTTGTCAAAAGCGCAAAATCAGTTCGCTATTTTGCCACTTAAAATTCCAGAACAAGTATGAAACCGCCTAAAAGACACATAGAGAATCTTGTCAAAATCTGACATTCGCGCAGAAATCTGACCTGACCTGTTTTTACAAAAAAGAAAAACAAATGATAAAAATAGAAAAATTCACTATTTTGTCATCAACAAATCCAGAATAAACTAATGAATCTGGTTAAAATCTGACATTGGTGACCAGAATAACAGCTGGTTTTGTCAAAAATGTAAAAAAAATGCAAAAACAGGCGAATTTACTATTTTGAAATCAAAAATTCAGAACAAACTATAAATATTGGTAATAGACCTAATAGTCTTGCAAAGAAGTGAAACTTGAAACTTGTCAAAATCTGACATTAGTGACCAGAATGACAGCTAATGTTGTCAAAATCGTAAAAACAATTGCTAAAACAGACGAATTCACTATTTTGTCATAAAAAAAAATCCAGAAAAAACTATAACCGAGCGGTGTTATGCAATAACCGTCTAACCCACATTGTGAAATGACAGTAGATTACAGAATATTTTACCCAATATGCTTTATTTGGTCAATAAAAGTTATTAGGGAAAAACTTCAACAATTTACTGGCATCTCACAATGCGGGTTAGACGGTTATTGTATAACACTGCCCAAATATAGATGTCGACGAATAAAACCCCTAATAGTCATGCAAAATAGTGAATCTTGTCAAAATCTGACATTACTGACCAGAATGACGGCTAATTTTGTCAAAAAGGTAAAAACAATTGCATAAACGTACGAATTAATTATTTTGTTATAGAACAATCGAGAACAAACTTTAAATATGCATAAATTATTTACCTTCAAAATCGCCGGTATCAGCCACCACGGTGGTGAGGCCTTTGAGGAGCTCCAAGGAGTTGGGCATCTTGGCTTTTTTACACTGAGGCTCGGACATGGTGCAGTAAACGATATATTTGTATTTTTTTCTTTAATTAATTATTAATAAATACTGATTAAAAGTGAGCGATATCGCAGCCACGATATGCCTACGAAAAATGATATTGCGTTTTGAGGTTGTGTATGGTACGAAAGGTTATCCCTTTCACCTTCATAGTAAAGATATGGAATGCTTCGCGTTCCTTAGTGAATACTCCTCGCAGTGGAAAGTTTTTAGGGGCTGTCCATATATTACGTAACGCAATTTTTCAAAAAAATTGACCCCCCTCCCTCCTGTGTAACAAACTGTCACATTTACCAACACCCCCCCCCCCCCCCCGTGTAACGCGTAACAATATAAAAATTTTGTTTCGCAATAAATTTAACTGTATTCTCACTATTGATTCGTTTTTCTCGACAAAACAAACATGAACCTAAAATATAGTATAACATATCCTTAAAAAAAATTTACACGAAAAAATCACTCAAACTTTAAAAAAATATTCATAATCAATATCACACAGGGAAAAAATACTAGGTACCTCTTTTTACACTGAGTGTCACATATAACACGTATATTGTTTATGCTCAGGTACACAAAATAGTACACACATTGGTGTTCTGTGAGTACACATTCCGCGCGAAAATGTATCATCGCCGATGATTCATCGGCAAGATTACGCAAGAACAGGGCCTTAAGATTTTTTTTTAATATCAATGTCAACAGTTTTTTTACTGATTACAATATTATTTAAATATGCATAGTTTCGTCAATTTTTGTGTGAAAAAGGGAATTATGGGCCACTAAATAGTAATTTATGTTGAAATTAAAATACATCTGCCAAGCTTAGGAAATAAACATTAAATTTACTCAATTCCGTTACGTTACGTTTACCTAGACCCCCCCCCCTCCCTCCTGTAAAAAGTATTTTTTTCCTGAAAACTTGTAATATTAAGCGGTTTTACCTGAAATAAATTTTTACAGCTTCTTTGGTTTTATATCGATTTTTCTATAAGAATATTCGGGGTAATGGTGGTAGTTTAATGAAAATTACCTCCAACCGAGAACTATGAATAAGGAACCTATGTTCCAAATTTGAAGTCTCTATCTCAAAGCGTTCTTTAGTTATCGAGGACACAAGTTTACCATCGGACAGAATATTTTCGAAGAAATCTTTTTTTGAGCATAAAAGAAAAATTAGATCATTTTCATATATACAAACTCCAATTAACTTTTTCAATTAGTTACATTTGAGTAATAAATTGGAGTTTGTTTAAGTCATGAGTTGATTTGTACAAGGAACCGAAAATTGATTTTTTGAGATACGGGTTTCAAAATTTACAAGTCGATATCAAAAGCGACTTTTTCTAAAACTGTGAACATTATATAACTTTTCTTTCCGCAACGTTACTAGACGTTTTATGCCCAAAAAAGATTTCCTCGAAAAAATTCTGTCCGATGGTAAATTTGTGTCCTCGATAACTAGAGAACGCTTTGAGATAAAGACTTCAAATTTGGAACATAGGTTCCTAATCCATAGTTCTCGGTTGGGGGTAATTTTCATTAGATTACCACCATACACCGATCCCAATGGTCGGGGTAATGGTGGTGAAAACTATTTTTTTTTTCAAAAAAAATACATTTTTTTTTATTTTTTGTTATATTTTGAAAAAATAAGTTTTTTTTTGAAAAAAAAAGTATTTTTGTCAGTTTAGCGATTTGAACCTAAACGTTATTCTAGCTAGATGCAGCGAATAGTATAATAACAGCGCGCCAATCATTTTGTTCATATATGGCGCTCGATTTTGAAGCGTCCTATGGGAGAGAAAACTGGTCGTGGATCCGATAACAGTGTCGGTTTATGTTTTGTTATATAACTTATCGAATATCTGTAAGTCATGTTTTACGTTACAGGATCGCATTAAAACAGTACTGCTGCAAAAAAAAAAATCACTGATCAAAACAAAAACAAAAAAAAATAAAAAAATAAAAACAAATTCTGTAAAAAAAAACTGCAAATGTTTTTCTCGTAATATAAATAAAAAATATTATAAATAAAACCTTACCGAGCGCCGACTCCGCGGGGCCCGTTGGCTATGCCCCCCCCCCCCAATTACTCATGGCAGGGGGTGGCGGAATATTCTCTATACTTTTTAAAAAAATTATAAAAGCTTTACAATTTTTATCTCTATATTTCTAGTCTTTTTATTTATTTAATAAAAATTTAAAACTTTTATGATTTTTTTTACTTTAAAAAATTTTGGGCCCCCTCTGAAATTTTGAAAAGCCGGCGCCTATAAATATTAGTCGGCTATTCGCGAATGTATGTATGAAAGTAATAACTAGTTTTTACCCCCTGTGAACCCCTTGTCCCCGATTTTTAAATAGTTTTTTGCATATAGTTAATACGTCTAGAAAAGTTACATTTTTTTGGTCTTTCCTACTTGTTATCGGTTAATATATTAATTATACCGTAATTATATATAATTACGGTTCTGTTAGGGTTAAAAAATTTATATTCTAAACATTTAAATTTAGATAGGGAATTTATTGTAAAAATAAATTCAGTTTGTATTTATAGTCAGAAATTTTCCTTAGTTTCATATACATATAGTTATTTTCGGTTATTTTGTTGAAAATTTATCCAATTTTTCAACTTTTAAATACTTGTATACTTTTTCAATTCGTTTTGGGCCACCTAGAATCCTTTTTTTAGATTACAAATACGTTTTTTCTTATTTTTTTTTCCATTAAAAAAAATATTTAGGTTATGAATAGACATCGGATTTTAGGGAGTCGTGACGTCATAATGCATAGCCGGGTACAATAAGTTAACAAATTCATAATTATTTTATTAAAATGTTTAATATGTTGCCAAACTATTACATTACCAAAGAAAATTATATAAATATTATGAAAATCCCGTAACGTTTTATTTAAATAAAAGAAAATAAAAAAAAATAGCAATTCTGAAAAATACGATTTAGTTGGGCTCTTTAATAATCCTAATTTAATTTTATAGTATTGTGGCATGGTGGCTGGGTATTACTTTTACCAAGTTAAAAAAAAATCTGCCTGGCCAATCGTTTTTTATTCGCAATAAAAGGTCACGTGACGTTTATAACTTGTGATTAAAATTAATTTTCTATTTTTTTACTTACTTTAAAAATTAAATTATCCTTGCTCCTGATCTCCTTTATGGGTTTTTGTATTCACACGTCTTAAAATACTAGTTTAAAAAAGAAAATCTTCTTTCCCAGGTTAAGTCTTTTTTACAAAATGTGCAGTGTAAAATATTGCCGTTGAACTCTAGTTCTGGATAATCTTCAATCCACGATTTAACCTTAGTAAGTAATGGTTTTACGAATATTTTATTAATGAAATGAACGGTGACAAATGAATATTAAATTAGGCCCAATAGGTATATTAAAAACGAAAAATTTAGAGCAAAAAAAAAAGAAATTAATTCGCATAGCTAAGATAAGTCAAACGAAATGACTCAGTTTACTTGCAATAAAAACCTTGTTTCCGCATGCGCGTGATTCTAACCTGCAGAGTACATGTTTATAACGAGTTTTCACCTTCCAGTCACCTCTTTACAAACTGAATAAAAGGCAAAAAGATTTCGTCGGTATACCGACGGTATACAAACTATAGTTTGTTTTTTCTACAAACACTAATGTTGTAGTTGTGTAATTTTGTATTTTATTTATATCATATGAAAAACAAAAGATTTGAGTAAAAATAATAATTTCGAAGAAATTTTTAAAAAGATTTTTCATTCACAAGTTATTAACGTCACGTTAGCCGTTATTTCGAATAGAAAAGTATTGGCCAGGCAGATTTTTTTTAACTTGATAAAGTAATACCCAACCACCATGTAACAATACTATTAAATAAAATTTAGATTATTTAAAAGTCCAACTAAATCATAATTTTAGGATCTGTTATGTTTTTTTTTTCTTTACTTAAATAAAAACGTTAGGGGATTTTCATAATATTTATATACTTTTCTTTTTAAAAGTAGTATTTTGATACCTATAAAACATTTTTATAAAATTATTAATTTATTGTACCCGGCTATGGATTTTGACGTCACGACTCGCTAAAATCCGATCTCTAGTTATGAAAATTTATTTTAATGAAAAAAATAAGAACAATAAAAGACTTATTTGTAATATAAAAAAGAATTCTGGGCCCTAAATCTCTAGATTTAGTACTCTTAATAAAAGATCATAATTTATGCTGTACAGAAATATGCAATACGGTATTATTTTATTAATTAGTATATTTATATAATAAAATTGTATAATAAATATGAATATGTAATTATATATTAATTATATGAGTAAATTATACATATAAAGTATAAATAAAATAATTGTTCTTAGAGCTAATATCACGTTTAAGATGTCTGTCCAGAAATTAATATTGAAGGAGTAACATTGGCTATTATGTCAAATCCTCCATGTAGTACGCACACTTTGTTAATGTTGCATTTCACTAAAAACTTTGGAAACTGAAAAAAAAAAAGAATCATATTAGTGTTAAGATAACTGATAAATCTAAAAAATATATATCTGTGCACATATTTCACAACCTTAAAAATGTTTTCTTTAGCTTTGTTTGTTTTTGTTTGCAAATTTTGCTAGATTTTTCATCTTCTTTTATTTTTGAGCGACCTCGGAGAGAAGAAGTTAAAATTTTATTTAATTATTATTAATACTCACCTACTTGAAATTCGGAGCACCTAAAAAACTGCCATTTTTTAAATTCAAATATTTCGATGATTACTTAATGCATTTGACTAATTCTTTTGTTTTGTTTTAAAGCTTAAACATTCTCTACTTTTGTTTTTATTTAGAATGATTAATAGTTATTTATGGTACTAGTGGGTAAAGTAAAATATTGCCCATGAGAAAATTAACCGCAGGCGAGGCGTCAGCCAAGCAGGTTAATTTTCGAGAGGGCAATATCGGTTTACCATGAGTGCCATACAAGGTTTTATCCAATAAATAGCTTGGGAATTCATATTTTTATTAAAAATTTTAATTACATTTACAAGAAAATAATTTGACAAGTGACAGTTGTGGGTAAAATAAATAATTATCCACTCAATAAAGTAAAAGCCACGCGGGGGTTATTATTGAGTTTATATATTTAAAATAAAGCTGGTAATTGTCTTATTATCTGTATGTATTGGATAAAAATAGTTTTATTTGCGCTTCTAGTAGAGGTAAGTGAATTTTTCTATGTGAGGTCGTATTATAAACACGACCGAAGACAGAAAAAAACTTACCTACGAGTAGCGCTTTACGTTTTCTCACTACCAAGGAGTTAAAATCTTATTTTATTAATAATATTTTTGACATTTATATGTGTGACAATTCAAGAAATCATATTTTTATGGAATCAAACTATAAAATTAAAAATAGTAGTCTTGTGTCTAGATGTCCCCCTGCGGTAAATGTAAGCACACTTAGTGTCCCTGTGCGGTAAATCGTTTTTCCTGTCTTTAGTTACGGTTTTGTTTGTATTGATTTCATATATCACTAAGTGTGCTCGATATAGTACTTTCCATTACTGTCGAATTTTTTACTAACCCGGTTTAATCCACCCTAAACTAAAAAATCTTATAAAAAAAATTTTTATCCAATACATACAGATAATAAGACAATTACCAGCTTTATTTTAAATAGATAAACTCAATAATAACCCCCGCATGGCTTTTACTTTATTGAGTGGATAATTATTTATTTTACCCACTCAACTGTCACTTGTCAAATTATTTTCTTGTAAATGTCATTAAAATTTTTAATAAAAATATGAATTTCTAAGCTATTTATTGGATAGAACCTTGTATGGCCCTCATGGGTAAACCGATATTGCCCATGAGAAAATTAACCTGCGAGACGTCAGCCACTAGTAACATAAATAACTAATGTGTTTTTTCTTAAAATAATCATTTGTTTAGATTACTATACTAATATATTTAACAGAAATATAAAAATCATATTTTTATTTTATCGTTTTAAAGAAATACAAAACTCGATTCTATAGAATGCATATTTACAAGAAAAAATGCTTACTTGGAGATAATAAATCAGGGAAAAATAAATCTTTGTTTAAACCACAAAAAACAACTTTATTTACCCAAATAAAATAACATAAAATGAGAAAAAAAAAATAGAAAAAAAATATTTAAAAAAACGAAAATTTTATACGGTAAATACGTATCTAAAATTATGAATATTTTCATAACGTTAAGTGTGTGGTGGTTAAATCCACCCATACGGAACTTTGAAACCGCTAAAAAAATAAACATGTAGGATAAGGGTCAAACGAAAATTTTCAATATGTTCTCTATGCGTTTACCCACAGCTATTGAAGAGGAGAATGCTAAAACAAAAAATACTGCGAAGTATTTTTTTATTAACAACAGCAAATATTGTACAACTATGTTCTTTTGCCCTATCTTCTAGGACTTGCATGGTACGCCACTGCAACTGTTTATCAAATTGTTAAAGTCTCTCTTGCCACAGTTTTAATGAATAATTTCTTTTTTATTATATTATTCACAGCGCCTGCGCTAGAATAATATTATACGGCAGTTTCGAATTTTCAAAAAAGATCAAAAATCGTCCTACACAAAAAATTTTTGGATATAAATTCGTTTCATGAAAAAATAAGAAACTTTTTTTTTAATGTCGGTCACGATTTTTGTTAACACGATAACTCCAGAACGAATAATCCGATCGACTTGAGATTTTCAGGAAAAATCAAGTTCTACGAGGGTAAGATCCCTATTGTTTTTGAAAGCAATCCCTCCAAAAACAAAAAAGTTATGGGGGGTTAAACTTTAAAAAAAAAATAAAAAAACTATCAAAAAATTTCGTTTTTTGCATTTCACAAAAAGAAAATAAAAAAAATAAATAAAAATTTTGAATTTTATTTTTAAGATTTTTTATTTTTTTTTTTTTTGAAAAATATATATTTTTTTAATTTTCGTTTCTCAAAAAACACCTTTAAAAAAATGTAATTTTTTAAAAAATGTTTTTGATTTTTTTTTAAGTATTTGGGAAAATGAACTATATCATTTACTGTGAATAATATATGATGGAATGCGTAGCATTAAATATCTTCTTGGCTTGTTTTTTTACATTTTTACTTCTGGTTTAGGAGATATCAGGATATCAGGAAGTTGTCATTTTTTCAGTTAACTCAAAAAGTACCAAATCAGCAGAGTTGTTGTTTTTTATTTGAAGCTCATGTCTTTTAATTCTTCTACAGTTTCTTTATCCCGGGAAAACTTTCCATTACCGTCTGACGGAAGCTTAACGGTGATTTCCCATTTTATGTTTTTGATAAACTGGATTAGAAGGAAAACGTAACTCGATTAAGCTTCAAATTTAAAGTACAACATCAATCAAATTCATGTAGTACTTCTTGAGTTAACTGATAAAATGACAACTTTCAGGAAAATCCTGATATCTCCTAAACCAGAAGTAAAAAAATAAAAAAGAAAATATTCATTAAAACTGCGGCAATAAGACAGACTTTAACAATTTGATGAACAGTTGCAGTGGTGTGCCATGCAAGTCCTAGAAATAGGGCAAAAAACATAGTTGTACATTATTTGTTGTTGTTAATACAAAAATATTTTTTTAATCATTCTAAATAAAAACAAAAATAGAGAATGTTTAAGCTTTAAAACAAAAAAAGAATCAGTCAAATCCATTAAGTAGTTTTTGAAATATTTGAATTTAAAAAATGGCAATTTTTTAGGTGCTCCGAATTTAAAGTCGGTGAGTATGTCTAAATTTTGTTACATTTTTGTTCAAATCCATTGTACATATGAAGAACAAAAACGAATTCAGTAAAGTAAAGTAAAAAATACTAATATCTACATGCTTACAAATCATGTTTGGTAATCACCAAAACAAATTTTAGAATTTATTACTCAAAAGCTTGTTTTCTAAACAAAACAAACACACTAACAAAAATTCGCCTCCAGCTTATTTTCAAAGTTGCTATTTAAATATTTACCGGCAATTAGATACTGCCATCTTTCAATAGATACACCATCTTGAAGAACAGTGTTCCCAAGTGAAAATCAGGTGCCCATAAAGTTTGTAATTTGGTTAATAACCAATTAATAACCTATTAAAGAATTCAGGGGTCTTAATGTCAATGTTCCCAAATGGGCACAAGGTGCAATATAGGGTTAAGGTATAGATTACGAAAAACCGATCTTTGATATTCGTTTGTCCGTCCAGGGGCCTACAGACAGTGTGACTTTTTTATAAGCCAGGGTGCCTACAGATCAGGGAGAAGTCGGGAAATCTGACCCTCTAAAAAAATTTGGAAAAAATGAGGGAAATTGAGAAAAAAATACTGGTCTGCATAATAAATAATTACTAAAACAAGTATTCATTCATAAAGTTTTACCACCCATTTTACAGAAAAAAAGTAAAAATAAAAAATAAAAAAAATCATAAAAAAGGAACAGGATGTTTTTAATTTTTTGCGCATATTGGTTTTAAAAACTTTTTGTATGTGTGTGTGTGTGTAATCAGGGAAAATTCTAAACTTTGATAAAGAAAATCGAGAAAAAATCAGTAAATCTTAATTTGCAAAACCTCTGGCTACCCTGTAATCACCGAAAATTCATTCAAACAACATCTCAAAACTTATACATATTTTCGAGAAAAAGTAAGCCAACGTTCAAGTATTACGTAACACAAATTCATACACTTCATACCTCGGTTCCCACGTTATTAAAGGCTGTAGAGATTTTATATTTTGGCTACCTCCCTAACACACCCCCTATTTGGGGTCTAGCCAAAACATAAAACCTCTACAGCCTTTAATAACGGGTTATGAAGTGTATGAATTTTGGTACAATTTGCGTTACGTAATACTTGAACTTCCCTAAGTGCGGAGAAACCGCTTCATTTTCAGTTTATTGTATAAGCTTACCAAATCCATATCAGTTTCTTTATTTCCAATAATAACTTTAATTTGTTCAGGGCTGTCTTTGATCAGTGACCCATTCGATCCTAAACTCTCAATTTTGGTTTCTCCAAATGTGACACTCGAAAATGGTATGTTGATGCTTCCGATCACTGAAGATCTGTTAAATCTGAAAAAGAAGGTTTTTTAAAGTCTTTTGATAAAGATAAGTTTTAATACGTTGAGCCCCGCAAGGGTCATCCATGTCCCTCACAAAGAAAACGCTTGGTGACAATAAGGGACATGCATAGAGAAGAAAAGAGGACTAAAAGTCCAGCCTGCGCAAGATTATTTTGTGACAGAACGGGGCAGCGAAATGACGTAACGCGATATATCTGACCTTGCGCAGTACGCATCTCTGTCAGCTGTGAAATACTGTCGGTCGTAAAACAATTTGTCATCCCAGTATTCATTTGTCGTATCTCCAAAAAAAAGTCCAAACACACCTCGAAAAATTCATATAAAATAATTAAAAAAAAAACTATTTCGACGTTTCTTCGTAGATATTTATTGTTTTTGTGCATTTTTTACAATTTTTATTTGACACATAAAATTAAAGTTAAAAAATACTTGTCAAAAACAACAATAATAGTGCGCATGTGCAAGTTTATCGCAGATGCGCAAGACACATTTATCACACTTTTCCGCAGCGGCTTTGGAGGTCTTTCCTTGTCTATGGGGACATGTTACTACTACACTGTGTAAATTGCTCTTTATTGTACCTACAAAAATACATACAAATGGCCATCGACCGAGGTCCTCCAGCCTAGAATTTATACAATTTAAAGTTTCCTTAGATATAATTATAAATTTTGATTTATAGTAAAGTAAAAAAAAACATTGTAATTTGTAAAAAAAAAACAATATATTTAATAAACTATTCCACTACAGAACTATTCCACTACAGAAAGTCTTTCCAACATTTCCAGTACTGTTTCCTCTGGGTTTTTCGGACCTCTTTTTCTTGGGACTCTGTTGATACAGTAGGGTGCGATTAGTTGTTTTTTGTGACCTTCGTTGTTTGTACATAATTTACCTATAAGTTTATCCATCCTATCTTAATTGGTTGAATATTTGTGAATTTGTGAAGTAAAAACTGTTTTTTTATCTACATTTATATGAACTAGGTTCGTTTTAAGAATGTTTAACTTTTTTTAAATGGGTTCAGCCTTCCCCAAGAAAACCCCTGGCAGCTCCTCTGGATATAAGAGGGCTGTAGATAAAGGGAGTAGGACCATGGCCCCCACTTGACTTGATTTGGAATATTGTCTATACTTTTAAATAATATAAAACTTCACAATTTTTAAATATATTTTTAGTTTTTTTTTTAATTAATAAAAAATCCCCCTGGGATTTTAAAAAGTCGGCGCCTATGGTAACATCGTGAAAAGCATTTTACTAATAAATTGCTATTTTGATATAATGATAATTATGGCGAAGGTGCAAGCATTGGAGTAGTAAAGGGATTTTGTTAGTTATTTTACAAAAAATATATTATTATATATGTATTTAACAAAAGTTTATGTTATAATTAAACAAAAGTAGGTGGCAGGGGTTATTTTAACTTGCAGTTGAACACAAAATGTGCAGTTGAAAATTTAAATGTGCAGTGGGAAATTTGGATTTGTGCAGTAAATACAGTTATCCATTTATCAGAAATGTTACAAAAATAGCAAAAACTGTTTTTTTAAAGATGCATTTTTGTATGCCTTTCTTTAAAAAATTTTAATGTTTGGCATTACTGTGAGTTTCTTCTGCTAAAAGTCTATTGGAAGGAATATCAACAAACATTTGAGTGTTTTATTTTAAAGCATTTGATTCTGAAAAGCGCGAAAAAAAATGCCAGCAGAGCATTTTCATGTGTTTTTACTAATAAATCCCGATTAAACAAACAACTTAAAAAATATATCCCAAATTGTTAATTTTCGTAGATTTATGTTTGTAAAATGCTTAAATATCAACAAATGTTTGTATTTGAACATTAAACTCAAAAATTTCACCTTATCCGTATCATTTAACATTTCGAAAAACGGAAGATAAATTTTATTTTGGATCATTTACAATTTTGGTGGATGCACCGCATTCTTTGTCGAAGTGGGAAAAAGCTTAAAATAACTGTGTTCGTATTTTTCTTATTTTGTTTCAAATGTACAAAAATCTGATATTATTTAATTTAAAATTTGAAATTTAATGTTTTTGTTTTGTGATTGATATGTGAACCACAAGGATACTTACTGAGTTTGATTCCGAATATCAACAGTTAAAATTTTGGAAGGTTGTTTAATCAGACTTATGAGATCATTTGCACTAATTCTTGGACATCGTTCTTTATTTAATTCTTGAAGAGTTAATCCGGTTATATCCTAAAAAACAAGCTTTAGATAAGATCTTTAATCAACAAAAATTGGTGTTCATTTTTTAATAAAAACGGATGCATATGATTGATTGACGATTAGAGCATTGCTTTTTCAATGGCGCATAAAAATTTAATTTCTGTCAAATTAGCTAAATTTTTAACCATCTAACGCACCAGTTTTTTCCAGACAATTGGCTTATTTTCACCAAAGAGGGACATATTTCACCCACTCGAGTTGACCCGGGCTAACCATTTGGTTTGGACTTGTTTGGTTGAAATCTGAACGGCAATACAAAATATAAGTCAAGCCGAATTAAGTTGGGTAGAAAAAGAACCAACCTACTGTCAACGAGTTAAGTCGTGCGAGTGCGTTGTGGTTAATATGACAGAGTTGTGTATCCAAATGGATACAGCCGATAGACTGGGTATTCTCGGGCCGTAGGCCCGAAGCCTTTCTGCTGAAAATTCGCCTATTCAATAGGCCCCATTTTTTGCTAAAAATAGGCCGTTTTACAAAAGTGGATACCCAGTAAAAATTGCTTTGGGTTAGCCTACGGCCCGGCAATTGCTCTGGGTGTACACGGGCCCTATACGGCCTATAGGTCCGACTTTCTTGTAAATATGGACCTTTTTTGCTAAATATCGACTTTTTTGCTAAAAATGGGCCTGTTTCCTAAAAATAGGCCGTTTTGTGAAAGTAGACACCCAGTAAAAAATTGCTTAAAAAACGCTTATAAATATTTTGTAGTCTATTACCAACTGATTAAAGTCACTCGTTCTAATTTCCGAAATTCAAGAATCCGTAGAGGTCCTATATGTATAAACTTACCAAATCACTTTTTATATGGAATGCTTCATTGTCATGTTCTCTAGTTGTGATACTTTTCGGCGTATCTCGATACGTATTGGAAGAAAATGTGACGCATTTTTCAATGTCCACTTCCGGTAAATCGGAAAACAGCAAAATACATTCGTTGAAACCGGAAGTTAGGAGTCGATTCCTCAGTTGAGTTAAAACGGACAGACCGATGTGGAGGGGATAGGAGGAGTCTCCTAGTAGTAACTTATCCCAGAGGTGGAGAATTTTGTATAGAGGAAACACATCTGCAAAATAAACATAAATCTATCTCATTTGGCAAATCTTTTACTCAAAAAAAAACTAAATATATAGGAAGAAAAATATTTTGTTTCCCAGACCTACTAAACACTACATTTAAAACCCATGTAGCTGCGTCCCTGTGAGACCCACAAAACTTGGGACATTACCAACCACTTTGCCCAAATAGGGTCACACAGTCTGTACAGAAAACGGGGTGTGCACCGATACGGTACACATAATCGTTAATATTCCAAGTTGTGCGAGTCTCACAGGAATGCAGCTACATGGGTTTTAGTAGGCCTGGTCCCTGGGAAACAAACTGCTTCTTTGCAACGTATTAAAAAAATATTCATTTGGGAAACTTCCTTTTAGCTAGATTCAATAAAAAATTCCTCTGGTCCAGGAATAAATTTTTTTAAATTAGGCCCGGGCGGTTAACGAGTTACTAATTAAGGTGTACTTTTTAATATTAAACCAAATTCTAAATCTTCTAGGTGCAAGTCAGAAAAACTATTTTTATTTGTTTTAATAAACATATGAGAATAAAAAAAATTGATTTTACATCCGATTAAAAAAAAACTTAAAAAGAAAGAAGTTATATGGGGCTAAACTTTTTAAAAAATCGAAAATAATAGAAGGAAAAGTACAATTAATGTATTTTTTTAATGCTCATGTGATTTTAGTAGCAACCCCCTGAGGCTGAGCTACTGAATTTGCAAAAGGTTTGTTCGAAAATCGCAGTTCTGAACTTATTCAGAACGGACGCAGTTGCCACTGGACAATGCTCAGTCTCAACTGCGCAAGTTCAGAACTGTGATTTTTCAGAACGAAAAAAAACATATTATAATCCCGAACTGCTAGAATGCGAAATCGAGTCACGCACCTGGTCTAACCAGTGCACAGGACGCGATTTTGCGTCACGCAAACTTAACGTGTTAACTATAATAGGGGACAGAAATTTTTAATTTTAAACAAAATTATAAAAATATTAATTTATTATTCCATCAATCTATTTTCTAATCATCGTACAGAGTGATATTGGTAGACTGACAGTTTCGGGCTGCTGGCCCTCTTCAGTACCAAGAGTCAACTCTGCACGCTGATTAAGAAAACGTTTTTAGACTTTACTCGCAAAAGGAGACTTTGAATGGTAGCAAGTCTCCAGATTAGGAGAGGTATGAGTAGTTGTCTACATCTAGAAATAGATGGCGCACAAGTCTACATCAATCTAATGGCTATATTCCTTTTGCGAGTAAAGTCTAAAAACGTTTTCTGAATCAGCGTGCAGAGTTGACTCTTGGTACTGAAGAGGGCCAGCAGCCCGAAACTGTCAGTCTACCAATATCACTCTGTACGATGATTAGAAAATAGATTGATGGAATAATAAGTTTCAAAGTAAGCTCAAAGTCACCGTAGACTTCCCCCTAGAAGAATTAGATATGAGCAATTATGCAGCAGACTCCGTTGCACCCTCCAAATACAACTTATACGCCATTTCAAATCACAGTGGTACCACGTATAGCGGACACTACACCGCCTATTGTAAACATCCCTATAATCATACGTGGCACGAATACAACGACTCTAGGGTATCTTCAATTTCACCAACATCCATCGTATCAGGGAATGCTTACATATTATTGTACGAACAAGAAAGTCAAAAATCATATACTTGAGTTTATTTATTTCTTTTTTTTTTACTTATTTGTTACTTTTATTTGTTACTTGATTGTTAATTATTTTTTTTTAATTAATATGTATATTTCTATTAATTTTATTGTAAAATAAATCTGTTCTTTTCCTATAACAATAAAAAAAAATAAATTAATATTTTTATAATTTTGTTTAAAATTAAAAATTTCTGTCCTTACTAATTTTACGTCTAACCACCCGTTAGTGGTACTATGTGCTTGAGACACACAAGTCTTCAACTTGCTACCATTCAAAGTCTCCAGATTAGGAGAGGTATGAGTAGTTGTCTACATCTAGAAATAGATGGCGCACAAGTCTACATCAATCTAATGGCTATATTCCTTTTGCGAGTAAAGTCTAAAAACGTTTTCTTAATCAGCGTGCAGAGTTGACTCTTGGTACTGAAGAGGGCCAGCAGCCCGAAACTGTCAGTCTACCAATATCACTCTGTACGATGATTAGAAAATAGATTGATGGAATAATAAATATAATAGGGGACTAAACTTTAAAAAAAATGAAAAAGATATAGTATCAGTCGCAGCGTGATCTTTGTAAGGGACGGGTGTGACCGCTTTGGCGGATTTATTCCAGCATCAGCATCGCAATCATTGATATGCACAGGACTTGATTAATTTTATTTTTTATTTTATGTAGTGTCGTTTAATTGTAAAGTTTTAAGTGAGTCGTGATTTTTAATATGTGATTTTAAATATAAATTCAATGTATTTCGTTTTACACGTGGATATTTTTTTATGAATTTTAAAGAGATAATTTTTTTTATAAGTCTGCGCAAACATCACTACAGAGTGAGACGGTTTTTCGTAGGCCGAAAATTATACTAGATCGAGCTGGTCTACTACCCAAAGGGAAAAGCCATACTGGAATTGGATTGGAAGATATAGTATATTCAACTTTCAACATTACTTGAATGAGTAATTATACTGGCACTGTACCTGGTTTTATGCATTAAGATTATGTGCTTTAAATGGTACTTAAAAGACGTACACTTTGATTATATTCTACTTGAATTGTGTAAATTGTGACTAGTCATTTATTATATATTTTATGTCTATAATGGTCCACACAAACACATAGGGCTTAAGGACTGTTCTGTACTGTTTAACATATAACTGTGATAACTGAATTGTTTAATAAATAATACTTAAATAATACTTAAACTTCAAGATGCAGTAGTAATAAACAAACGTACGTGATAAAATCACGCGCTCGCTGCCGCCTGCGCGATTCTTTTGTTTACTTCCACTGCACCTTGAACTTGAATTTATTCTAGAAGGAAACTTGCTGACAACGTCATTTTTTTTAGGATTTTTTTAATTAAAAATCAATTGTACCAAATTTGGAAAAAAAACTATTTAAAAACAAAAGAGTTATAGGGGGACACACTTAAAAATTAAGAATACCCCAATACAATTTAATGAACTTAAAATTTCAACAAACCGTAGCTTGTTTTTTTAAATTAGACTCATTTATCTGAACTGTCTTTGGCCTTATATTTTAGAAAGAGGCTATTTGCACGCCCGACGTCCAAGAAGCTGTTTCGACGTCCACGAAGCTATTTCCACGTCCAGTAGTTTTTTGGCCGATTTTTAGGGTTTTTAAATCTTTTAAGGTATATTTTTCGTCACAATTATATTCTCCTTGTTTAAATGGGGGGGGGGGCTACGACCCCCCCATTAGCATCAAAAACACCAAACAAACGAAAAAAAAAACAAAATAAACCAAAGAATTAGGTCATGTGACGTTGGACGTGAAAATAGCCACTTCGTATATTTGAATACTTACGTGAAAATATTGTCAAAAACCATGGAATCGCGAATAACTCGGGATAGAAATTGATTTCTTGCAAATGATTCGCCAGTTCGGAATCGTGGAAAGTTATCAATTGCGAAAATTTCGCCAGATATTCTTGAATTATTGCAGAGTTGTCTTTCAGGAAAAACTTGTGCAAGTATTTTGGCACAAACGCAGACAAACATGAAAAAGCTTTTGCTAAAAAAATAAATAATGTTTTTCTAAGATCAGTACTGTAATAGTATATTACGCACCGAGTACGTGAACCTATTTTTTAGTGCACGAGAAAAAGCACTCGATGGTTTGCGTCGAGGTGCGTATACTATTTTTCCTACGACCTAACACCTAAACATAAAAAAATGCACAAATTATTTTAAAATTAGTTTGTCAATGGAGCTCTCTACAACTAGAATTATGAAACAAAAGACGTCTACCCTATCTCTATCTCAATTGTGCTACACTTTCCAACCAACCAAATAAATACTCTATTTGTTTTTCATACAACAAATACAGTATTTATTTGGTTGGCCGGAAAGTGGAGCACTGAGTGGCAGGAACGAACATAGCTAATGTGAATCTGTAGAATGAGATAATTCTACTAAAATTTAGATGGTGCTAGTAATTTCTTTAATATAGTTACACTTTTCGCCCGGCCAAGTAAATATTGTATTTGTTCAACAAAGAACAAATACAGAATTTGCTTGGTTGGGTGGAAGTGGGAGTGTATGTATGTCTTCTATCCTTTTTGGGTAGAACTTTTGTCCCTGTCTAATCTAACGGGAGAAATCTCCATTTGAGGTTATTTTTTTTTTAATTTATTAAATGACCTTTACTGTAAAGCAATTAGCCAGCACATTATAAATTACAATATGTTTACAATTTAATTTGATTAAAATCCAAAAACTTAATTATTACTTTATGCGTTTTTTGAGGTTATGTGTTTGACGTTTAGTAATTTTCTGACAGCAGATAAGTAAAATAAGCTGATTGTCACTTCCCATCCCTTGTCATAGGCAAAGGGTGGGAAAGAAGCACTAAATACTAACTAGGTCGTAGAAAATAGTATATATTTGTCAAAAAGAGCATTGTTCATTTTTAAGTTTCCTAACTTGTGGTTTCCCATACTGCCTTTCTAAGCTAAAAGGTCCTATCTGTGTATGTTAAACCTATGTAGATAGAACCTTTCAGCTTAGAATGGCAGCATAGTCGTACAGTAGAGTCTTGATAGAATGAATTAATTGATGAACGGCTTTGTCACTCCAATGAGGTTGTTCACCGAGTTGTTCACTATTTAGAGTGCAGGTAAAAATACACATCAGTGATACTTACAGTGTATTTATTACATTAACAACTTAACATTTCAAGCTATAAAGTATGTTCATATGTACATAATAATAGGGGGAAGTCCCTATTCACGGTAGAGTTTGTGCAATTCACTTTAGCGAGGCACAATTTGTTCACTATTCAGAGGTTAAGGTTAATATTTTAATATTTTTGTATTCATTGCCGTGGATAGTTCACTATATGGTATGTTCACTATATCGAGACTCCACTGTATTTTTAAATTTTATCTTTGTATATATTTTGGTATATTGTCTTGTAAATTCCGAAACATCGTATTTGAAAAATTACCACTTGACAGGTATAACAAATTATCCTTTTTAAACAATTAATAAGGTATTTATTTAGAACAAGAATAAGTTCTTATTCATATAAATTAGTCAATTATTAAATGAATACCCTATTAATTCCATAAAAAAGAATAATTTCTAGTCTCTGGCAAGTTCCCATTTTTCAGATACGATGTTTCGGAATTTACAAGGCGATATCTCAAGTTTGAAATAATTTATTTTAAAATAAATTCAGGTGTAACGGATATCGCCGTCTCGAGAAATGACGAATTAAATTTGAAAGTAACGCGGTACATTTTTGCTCATATCACTCTTAATCCTCGCCGAATTTAAGTAGATCATTTCCTAGATAATTATAGTCCGGAAGCCCACACCCAGTAGAATTTTTTTATTACCTCACCGTTGAGAATTTGTATATTGTTCTTTATGTCCAGTCAAACAACTTCTTACATAAGAAAATTCTCGGTAGCGGGGCATTTTTTTAGGGACCGAGGGGTTTATATATTGAAAAAATGTGTACAAGGATTTTGGAAGATTGTCAAAGATTGTGAAAGGTTGTTGGGATAGTGAAAGATTGTTAGGGATTGTCAAGAATTGTAGAAGATGGTTGGGATTGTGAAAGATTGTCAATGATTGTTGGGATTGTGAAAGATTGTCAAAGATTATTAAAATGTATTATTTCCTAAAAAAGTCGAAAGCTTATTCATTTATTATAATCTAAATTTATTAAATTCGATTTAATTTCAACAAAACGTAAAATCGCGCATAATCGATCGTAAAATATTCAACAAAAATAAATATTAAAAAACACAAAATAAGTGCACTTTTAAAGCTTAAATTAAAAAATATAAACAAGATCAAAAACAAAAACTTATAGTTATCTTAACTATAAAACTTTAACTTTAAAGATTAAGCTTTTTGTGTTTTTTTTTTGTTTAATAAAAGTTCTAAAAGATTCATATATCGTGAGTTATGACAATATAAGCTAAAAAAAATTGCTTTGATCCGATTAAAAACAAATCCATTTTAGGGGTGTTCATAAACTGAAACTCACCCGGTATACCGGGTGTCCAATTGCATGATTGCCATAGTTAAAGGATGTGCTGCCCAAGCAATTTCAAGTCAAAAACGCCTGATGAACATTAAATATCTGGTTTGAGATATTTAATGAACATATGTATATCCAAAATCCAAAACTCTATCGAAACAAAGCTACGGTAATTTAATTGTTAATCATAACAGGTAAAATCTCATTGCAAATAAGTTAAAACACCTGCCAACAAAATAATACTTTCCCCTATAGGACTATGATCTGTTTTTAACCCTTCCAAACTTCCAAAAAGGAGGAGGTTATTTCAAGCAACAGTAAATATTTTTACAACAGGTTTGAATAGTATATGTTTGTGTATAGAATATAGCTATGTTTTATAAAATAAACTACGCAGTATATTTGCGCATCCAATATTCGAATCTGTTTTGAAAATATTCACTGTCCAATTTTTAATTTACTATCTTGCCTGAAGGAACAGACCATAGGTTCATTAAAACCAAAAACGAGAAAAAAAATAGAAAAAAAAATAAAAAATACATTTTTTTTAATTCTTGAAAATTTTTCACTTGTTTTTTCGTAAAACGAAACATATGGACATATGTTCATTAGAAGTTTTTGACTTAAAATTGCTTGGGAAACATATCCTTTAACTATGGCAATCATGTCATGATTCCTCAGGTCAAAATACATAAAAAAAGGTACTCTTGTTGTAATACTGTAGGATTAACTGTTTTGGAGAAAAGTTTATTTGAAGGTAAAATTAAATACTAAAATATTAAAAATCAAAATTTTAATGATGCAGGATTATTGTATATCAAAAATTAAGAAAAAAGTTTCTGTACTTTTATTGTGTAAATATGTTTAGAATTAAAATATATGTAATTTATCACAGACAATAAAAATATCAAACACGTAACAGTGGACTCGAAAAAAGCTAATTTTAGTGAAAATTCGAAACTTTGAGCTAAATACGCAACATCAAGATATAAAAATTTTCAAATAAAATTTTAACCCATTAATAAGCATCCATAACCACAACTTTTGACACCTAGCCCCATACCGATTTCGAAAAAAAGTGTTTTTCGCTGCACACTAGTGTACAAGGATTATCCAATAAATAAACCCCTCGTTTGCGACCAACCCTTAACTTTAGGGCGGCCCACAACGGTATTGCCAGAAAATTTTTGTCGGACAAGGTTACCACTTGATTTTAAATAGTTTTATTAAACGATCCTGAAAAAATCAGCTAAGGTGCTAAATGTTATGACGTCATAACTAACCTAACATGGTAAAGTTATGACGTCATAACATTTAGCCACCTCACAGCTGATTTTTTCAGGATCGTTTAATAAAAATATTTAAAATCAACTGGTAACCTTGTCCGAATTTTTTTTTCGGGCAATACCGTTGTGGGACGCCCTAAAGTTAAGGGTTGGTCCCAAAAAAAAACGCCCCGCTACCGAGAATTTTCTTATGTAAGAAGTTGTTTGACTGGACATAAAGAACACATATACAAAGTCTCAACTGTGAGGGAATAAAAAAAAATCTACTGGGCGTGGGCTCCCGCACTATTATGATTTATTATAAAATCGCCTAAAAGTTTAGCGAAAACAAGGCTTTTTCTGGCTTCCGCACGCATCCAATTGTTTTACCTTCATCATTAAAGTTTAAATATAGAAACGGTGCAGTAAGAGAGTCCAGTCCTTGCCAATAAACGTATTGCTTATTCTGGCAAACCCAAGCTTTAAGAATTCTTTTTAATTTTCTGTGTCCTTCTGATGATGATAAAAGTTCGTTGTACTGATGACATCTGGGAATATCTACTTCTATCTATAAATGATAAAACATGATAACTTAACAAATGACGGACGTCGTTAAGGGCCGTGCACAAATTAGGTACGTTTTGGTGACTATTTCACAAACAATATATAGGCCAATCAAAACATTGCATTTTTAGTTTTTTGACCAATCAGATCAAAATGAATCTGATAATTTTTGCACAATGCAATTATCACTTGGTTACTATGGAAACAAGAAACTGACAGTTACTGATATCTTAATAAATGTTATATTTTTGCAAAATGTGTTTTTAATTTGTGAAGCTTACCTTTAGTTGGTTTATTTTTATTGATAAGCAATATTAATGCTTATTTTATTACCAAAACATCCTAGATATAAACTCTAAGTAATTTCAGATAATATATTATATTTTATGCACTTTCCATCTTAAAAGCTTTAAATCACTGATATTCATAAATTTTAATTTATTTAATTGAATCTTGGTATTAAAAACAGGCAACTAAAAACTAATTTAAACACTTATTTATTAAAAATATATTTGCAGTAAAGAATTACGGAAATCAAAACATCAAATGACTGCGCTGGTACCAGTACAGCGTTGCCAAAGTTTATTAGAAACAGATAGGAAATTGTTTTTTTTTTGCGGGTGGAAACACCCGTTATCTTATTTCTTTTCAGTTGCAAACAAAACTTTTTAAACAAAAACAGCAATAATCTTTATTTAAATGCTAATATATGTGATAACAACGAGCAAAGTTTAGCCTTGGCAACATTCGCGAACAAGTAAAAATCGTGGATTTAAAAAGCGGGGCAAATTTGAGATTTAAATTTTTAATTATAGTTGTAAAGTAATATTGTTGTTTAGTTCTTAAATTTTTAATTTAAATATGAAAAAACATAAAATATTGTAAAATTATATACTTCCTTATTTTGTTTGTGAAATAGTGTTTCAAAATACCATTTATGCATGTTGCTTAATTTTTTTAATGTATATAAAAAAGTATTTTGCTTAAGGAAATTGTTTTCGTGGATATTTCTTCAAAAAATTTTGTAACACGAAAAATGCACTCAAACAATTGCCAAGCAAGATATTTTTTTAATACAGTAAAAAAATTATCGATAATTCAACATGCACTTATGATATTACTACTTTTCTTCTCTAGAATAATTATTCATGCCATTAGTTGGCGTACGTGTTTTACACCATTCTGTTCAACAACATTATTCGAACAAATCCATCTAGTAATAAATGCCGCCGCGCTTCCGAAATAAATTAAAATTATGACAGATACATAACAGATACATGACAGATAATTCTCACCAAAACGTACCTAACGTAACATTTTTAGGGGAAGGGGTGTCAAAAATATCACGATGTATAACAGGACAGGGAGGTCGGCCTTGACAAATTTTTTACTTGTGACTAGTTTTTTTTTAATTAAGTTTTAACATTTTTTTAAGTTGCATTTTTATTTAACACTTTAACGCCATATAAACACCGTAAAACACGGAACTCCAAAACCAAGGCTACCCGGCAACGTATTAGAATGTATCTCAGCGGTCGGAGCGAACGCAGCATCTACCTACAACGGCCGACGCACAACTAAACTTTTAGTTAGGCATACTGGTGGCACACACCGTGTAACATCGGCCCCGGGAAAACACTGCCGATGGCTGGTGTGTGCCATCGACCGAATTGCGCTAATCGTACCCGAATTTCAGATTACGATCATGAAATACACAACACTCACAAAAAGATCAAAAACGTCCTCAACCAGTAATGGTACCCACTAATACAGGACAGATGCATTCCCAGCATCAGTGAGATAGTCTCACTCCTCCCGCACATCCCTCCTCTCCCTATCACATCCCTCCCCATCCCCCTCCCACCCACTCCACAGCGCCAAATTATGACAGATGCAACTCGCATCAGTGAGCAGAGACTCACTCCCCCCAAATTATGACAGATGCAACTCGCATCAGTGAGCATAGACTCACTGCCCCAACTTTCAATTCAATATTTTTTTAGATAAATGAGCCATAGGCTGCGCCTGTCTCTTAAAGACCCAAACAAACTATTGATGATGACGTACCCGAATTGATATGATCTACGCCCTGTACCACCCTCTCGCAAATTAATCTCAGTACGTTTTATTGAAACTGAACTATAAGCAAACTGAAAAATAATGGAAATAAATCTGGCGCCCAGGTGGATACAAGACGTAGTCGGGTTCTTTATTTTTGATGATTTTTATCAAGACTTGTTTACGTACCTGTCTATCAGTGTTTGTGGGACTTTCTTTATCAATTATTATGTAGTCTTTTACATAATTGGGTTTAATATTTAAAAGACAACACCATATCTCACCCCGAAGTAAAGGAGGAATGTCTTTTTCTGCTTCTTTTAGGATTAAATCCTTTGTGAACGGATATCCCTAAAATTACGTTTTTTAAAAAGAAGTGTCAAAAGTTTAAAACGGTAATTGGTAAATGGTATTTCATTCTACCGGCTCGTGTCGTAAAACTTACCCTCCTTGATTAATAGCAATTATAATTAATGAATAATTATTATATGCTCATTAAATATTATTTGAATACACTATTATTAATTGAAGCGTCAAGTGGATTAAGGTGTTATGTAACATTTTTTTTTTATTTTTTCATTGTATAAAGAAGGTATAAGACCCTTCTGATAATATCATAGAAATTTAAAAATTAAAAAAAATGTTACATAGTACAGTTGGACTCACAAAAAATGCAAGTTTTAAATATGCCAAAATGTCAATTTTATTATTTTAGTTTAGTTTAAGTAAGATTTTAAGAAAGAGGTTAGAATAATTTGACATATTGTCGGTTTATTAGTAGTGAGATTGGCAGACTAACATCTCTACTCTAAATTTCTCTACTCCCTAACATCCCTACTCCATAACATCCCTACTCCACAACAACTCTACTCCGTAACATCTCTACTCCATCACATCTCTACTCCGTAACAACTCTACTCCACACTATAGACACTCGATTAGCCACTTGTCTTAACTCAAAAGAATATTTGTCATGCTGTCACTGTCAAAAATGAATTCAGTTTATTAATTACTTACATATTAGTGCATGTTAAGAGTACGCGGTCATTGTTGCTTTTAGAATAATTCATTTATGATTGTTCTAGATTTACATTTAAAGATAAACGTTTTCTAGGAAAAAAATTAAATAATCTAGAAGAAGAAGATTCTTTGTTCTTTGTACTGCTCATTTATTATTAAGTGGCTAATAAAGTGCATATAGTGTGGAGTAGAGTTGTTACGGAGTAGAGATGTTATGGAGTAGAGATGTTATGGAGTAGAGATGTTACGGAGTATAGTTGTTGTGGAGTAGGGATGTTATGGAGTAGGGATGTTAGGGAGTAGAGAAATTTAGAGTAGAGATGTTAGTCTGCCGTGAGATTAGTAGTCTCTAATAAGTTATTACAAATAATGCGTGAATGCGAATAATGTAAAATAACAGTAACTGCTGTTATTAAATGAAGCTGGAAGAAATGGAAAACTAGCAAATATAGAGGTTCCAGATCTGCAGAAGCAAGAAGTGTCCCCAAAATGGTTATTTTTATGTTAATATTCCTTCTTTTTTAAAAAAATAATGGAGGGCTCCTAGAATAATCTCGAAGCTTATTTGGGTCTCTTCATGAATCTGTATACCAAATAATTAAATAAATAAATGTCGAATATTAAAATATTTAAAAATATATATAATAAATAATAAACTGAAAAAATTTAGAATATTTAATCATATAGAAAATTTAAACACAATATTTAGTAAATCTTATTATGTTATTATTTTTAGTAAATCTTATTATCTTATTATCGTTTATAGCCTGCACTGCATCTCGTAAAGGGTGTTCTCTTAAATAATTAACTAAATTTTCACTTCCTTCTTCCCGAGCCTGTCCGCCTTTTAACCGTTTCCTCCTGTATCCATTTTTTCTTCAATCTTAACAAAACTCATTAAACTTTGCCGTCCACTTGCCCCAATTCCTGCTTCCAATAACCCAATAGCTTGAGCTTCTTAACATCATTTAATTAATGCATTTCTAATTATGTACTTAATTAAATTAAATTATATTAAATCCTTTATTGATTATGTACTTTATAATTATTATAAATAATTTTGACAAATATTGTCAACATTGACAACTGCATTGTAAACAATTATTCAATTTACACAACTAGATTTTCTATCTTTTTTTTTCGGATCCAACTGTACCTTCATCCACTTCAATTATAAAAGCGCCAGCATTGTTAGAATTAGTGCCTGTTTTTGGAGAATTATAGAAACTTACATGCAATAATCTCCTAAACAATATAACCCTGTGGAACTGATATTCTGGATCTCTTTCTTTTATTATTAACGGCAACCCTGTAGCATCATAGGGCGGGGGTTCGGCTTTCGAAATTATCTCCGATTTTGTGTGAACCAGCAGATAGAAAGATTCCACGGGAAAATTCATAAACCTTTGGTACACGGCGTCCAAAGGCATTTCTACGATTCTGGGATCGTATAAAGTCGCTGGGTTTCGTTCTTGGCCTAATATTGTACCTTCTATTATAACCAAACTAAAAAAATAAAACAAAAATTTACAAAAATCTTGCCCCAATGTCTCAGTGAGTGAATTTAAGGGTCTCAAAGCACAAAACTGCCATGGTGTAAAAAATTATTTTGCAGAATATTGTAAAACAAAGTAATTAAATGATGTTTTTAGATTTAAATTAGAACTTTTTTAAGTTTAAAATTTTCTGCTCAATTAATTTTAAGGAATATAGTTCTTACCTTGGTAGTGATAAAATTGGAGGACTCGATCTGATAAGCCCCTGTTTTTTGAGCTCTTGAAAAACGTCGCCTCCAGCTAGCTGCCACCAATGGTAAAACTCCTTTATAGTGAATATTTCGAACGGCTCACAAACTCTACTGGGTCTATCACTAGGTGGGGTGATGAAAATTTTAAACATTTCTTTTTTTAGTAGCTCTTCACAAGAAGGTCTATCTTTTGGATAAATGTTTAGGCATAATTCTATAATTTCTTTTATATCTTCAGGAACATCCTGAAAAGAAGCATAACTATCATTATCGGGAATAGGAACTATAGGTATTTTTGCCTTCCCATTTTGAAAATTTTCAAAATTTTGGAAAAGCCATGTATTTGTGCAAAATTTTTCAATGTTTTTTTAGCGTATTTTTGCGCTACGCCCCTTCAAAAGGGGTTCCAAAAGTTTGATTTTTATTTAATAACTCAGGAACCCTTTGTTTTATAGCAACTAGGTATTGCATGTGATCTATTTCTTATAAGACCTGTCGGCCAGTGGTATTTGCATGTAGTTACTTTAACCGGGGACGTCCGAAATGGGGGGGGGGCTTATCACTTTTTTGCCCCATATGTTTTTCTGTGTAACTTTTTTGTAAATTTATTATTAGATGGGATTCCTCAGCTAAAGACACATTAAAAAGGTAATCTTGTTCTAATACCGTAAGATAAGCCGTTTTCGAGAAAAAATCATTTGAAGGTGAAATTCCACGGTTCGAGGACGAAAAATTAAATACTAAAATGTTGAAAACCAAAAGTTTAATGACGCGAGGTGGTTCTACATCAAAAACTAAGAAAAAAAGTTTCTATATATGTAGGTTCAAAAATTGCTTTTAAAGCTACTATGACCCTTTAAAAATAAATGTATGAGTATTTTTAGGAGACCATAACTCCCTTTGGATAGAATTATAGCTGGAGCGAATTTATTTCATTTTAAGGGAGACATCCATAAGAAAAAAAAAAGCGCATTCACCAAAAATAAAAAAATATAGTATAATCTATGCTAATATATCTCACAATATAATCGCTGGGGGGCATGGCCCCATGTCCATGTATATGAAGTTTTTTCTTAGTTTTTGATGTACATTCACCCCTTTGTTATTGAAATTCACCCCTTCGTTATTGAAATTTGAAATTTCACGTTCAAATGAATTTTTCTCGAAAACGGTTTGGATTTTATGTACGAGAGTACATACCTTTTTTATGTAACTTTATCTGAGGAATACCATTCTGATAATAAATCCACAAAAACGTTTAAAGCAAAAAAGTGATAAGCCCCCCCATTTCGGACATCCCTGGTTAAAGTAACTATATGCAAATATCATTGGCTGAGAGGCCTTATAAGAGATAGATCACATGCAATACCAAGTTGCTATAACACAAAGGGTTAGAGTTATTAAATAAAAATCAAATTTTTGGAACCCCATTTGAAAAGGCGTAGCGAGTCATTTTAGGACATATGTTTATAAGAACTTTTTTCTTATTTTTGGGTAAGGAATTACACCCTGAAGTTACGTACCTTACTTAGTAATCAACCTGTATAGGGGTTTTTATGTTGCTGAAACTGAATCTGATAATAAAATTTTTCTGGGTTAGGGGGTAAATTTTTTGTCAAAATTGGTATATAGGGTTTTTAGGGTCGACGAATTAATCTGATAATAAATTTTTTCGAATTACACCTCTGAGAGGCGGGGGGTAGTTTTCGTGAAAATTGTTATATTGGAGTTTTTAAGGTTGCTGAAAGTGAATCAGATAATAAAAAAATTCAACTCCACTCCCTGAGGGGTGGGGGTAGTTTTCGTGAAAATTTGTATGTTGGGGTTTTTGAGGTTGCTAAAATTGAATCTAGTAATAAAAAAATCTAACTCCACCCCCTGAGGGGCGGGGGTAGTTTTCGTGAAAATTTGTATATTGGGCTTTTTGAGGTTGCTGAAAGTGAATCTGATAATAAAAAAATTCTAACTCCACCCCCTGAGGGGCTGGGGTAGTTTTCTTGAAAATTGACATATTGGGGTTTTTGAGGTCGCTAAAACTAAATCTTAAAATATTTTTTTTTCTAAATCCACCCCCTGAGGGGCGGGGAGTTTTTTTAGTGAAAATTGGTATATTGTGATTTTTAAGGTTGCTGAAAGTGAATCAGATAATAAAAAAAATCAACTCCACTCCCTGAGGGGTGGGGGTAGTTTTCGTGAAAATTTGTATGTTGGGGTTTTTGAGGTTGCTAAAATTGAATCTAGTAATAAAAAAAATCTAACTCCACCCCCTGAGGGGCGGGGGTAGTTTTCGTGAAAATTTGTATATTGGGCTTTTTGAGGTTGCTGAAAGTGAATCTGATAATAAAAAAATTCTAACTCCACCCCCTGAGGGGCGGGGGTAGTTTTCGTGAAAATTTGTATATTGGGCTTTTTGAGGTTGCTGAAAGTGAATCTGATAATAAAAAAATTCTAACTCCACCCCCTGAGGGGCTGGGGTAGTTTTCTTGAAAATTGACATATTGGGGTTTTTGAGGTCGCTAAAACTAAATCTTAAAATATTTTTTTTTCTAAATCCACCCCCTGAGGGGCGGGGAGTTTTTTTAGTGAAAATTGGTATATTGTGATTTTTAAGGTTGCTGAAAGTGAATCTGATAATAAAAAATCCATTACACGGAGGTGAAAAATGGGAAAGCTCTTTTACTGGGCAGTGTATTTTCATTTTTTTTTTCCTTTTACGAAAAAAAAATTAAAAAATTATTTTACCAAATATTTTTCATGGCAATTATGTTCCCTGCAGATCCTTTCAAAAATCGACGTGTTGCACTGTAACAAACTCAAAACTTTTCGAATTCCCTGGCCAAGTTTTAAATTCGTCCACAAAATTTTGTCCAGTACCAGTTCGGAAAGTACTATTCCCAGGGACCAAATGTCCACTTTGTTATTTGATTTGACTTCGGTGTCCTTTCCACTGAGGTATACTTCCGGAGCGGTGTAGAGTAATTGTCTAAAAATAGTTTAATTTATAAGAGGTGTGGAAAACACACTTTCTTGCGAGTGTTTTACAATATTTTTTATAGAACTACGAAAAGTTTTTGTTGAAGACAGCGTATTACAGGCCTCCCACTTGTCATAAAATCATAAAATGTCATAAAATGACCTAATTTGTCCTAAAATCGTCATAAAATAAAATTACTGTCATAAAAGCCAAAAAATTTCAGAAAAATACTCATACTTTTTACTTTAGAGCGACTTGGGAGATAAGTTTTTTTTGTTTTTTGTGATCTTGCATTTTATTAAATTTTGAATTGGAACACTGTTTTAAAATTAAAATAGACCATCAAAATTGTAAGATTTGTTGCTTGCAGCGCTTGGGCTTTTTTCAGTTTTGTTTTTAAGATTGTAAAACTTACAATATTAAATTAAAAAAAAAAACGTCAGTTTGTAAAAAAAATTCTCTGCGGCGCTAACTTAGCTAATGAAGAACTGACGACTATTTTTTAGGAGGGGCGTCACTTCAGCCCCCTGTACAACTAAATTATGTTTTGGAAAAATAGGGAGCCTGGCAAAAAAGTTTCCCCGGGGCTTCGACTGTCTCGGTCTGGCCCTGGCTAAAGATAAGTGCTGTAGAATAAGGATTTAAAATGGAAGATTTGCGCTTTTTTGTCCAAGTATTTTGTTATAAAATTTGTCATAAAATGCCTAAAATTGTCATAAAGTAATAAAAAAAATCTGAAAATTTTCAGTGGGAGCCCTGGTATTACAGTCCCAACAAAAAATATAAACAAAATTATCAGAAGAGAAAACAACAAGCTGAGTTGCTAAAAAAATAAATATGTATCAAATGTTGTGAAATACTTACAATATAGGAAAACTAACAAGATTTCCATGACCAGTCATATGGTAAAGTCCATAGTTGAAGAGTTTTATATCATTATTTTCTTGTAGTAAAATATTTTCGTTGCTCAAATTTCTGTGGACGAGATTTTTGGAATGGAGTTCTTTCAGTGCCGTCAGAACTTGAAATAAAATTTTGCGTATATCGTCGTAACTGAGGATGTCTTTTTCTAAGTACGATGCTATAGGTTTTCCACAGTATTGGGAAACCACAATTGTTCTCTCTAAAAAGATTAAAATTTTATATATTTTTATTTTTTTTAAATATACAGTGCGGGTCAAAAGTACAGAACACTTTGGACAGTTGGTAAGTATAGTGCACTCTTCTTAAGCACTAGTGCTTAAAAATGTACAAGAATAACAGCGAACCGAACTGAAGGGAAACCGTAAAATAAGTCGAAATAGATTCAAGCGCGTTGCAAAACAACTTTACCTTATTTTAAAAACGCTTTGGCATAGAGACTTAAAATTTTTACCAAGGATTTTCTAAAAAACCTTTGTTCTAAACCTTAGGTCTCTATGTCAAAGCGTTCTTTAAATATCGCAGCGTAAAGTTGTTTTACAAAGCGATGTTTTTACAACCTTTAGGGATAGAGGCGTTTCGGTAGTCGACGCATCGGCAGTCGGCACCGCGGTGTACTGGGAGTTGTATAATCTATGGTACTGGCTTTGATTTGTACATTCTTAGCCACTCAACTTACCTACAGGGGCGCTCCGAGTCATATTTTTGGAAGGGGGGGGGGGGGCAAGACATATATCTCCTGAGATTTTAATCTTTAAGAAATTTCCAAACTCAAAAAAAGCTTTACCCTTGACGGAAGATTTTGATAAACCACTACAATTTTTCCAACTAATTAATTTAGGGCCACTTGCACCAATGATGTTTTAACTTTAAACGTGGATTAAATTGACGGTCAACCAATCAGAACGCAGCAATTTTAACTTAAACTCGGTTTAGTCGAGATAATCCCAGATCAAAAGTTGTTGCAAGTGGCCCTTACTGACTTACCTACAGGGGTAATCCGCGGCATTTTTTTTTGTTATGGTCAGAGAGGTTTATCTCTGTTATGGTTGAAAGTTCCAATAAATATTATTATTAAAAGTTTTAAAGTGAACTTTGTAAATCCAAATAGAAAAAAAAAGATTTTGTTTATTAATACCAATTTTTTTTATAAGTTTATAATAGTAATGTTTATTTATTTAGAAATCCTAATATTTTATAATTTAAAATTACATTTACAATAAAACGATATGGTTGGAAAATTAATTTTTATTCCCACATTTTGAGTACCACTGGCAATCTTTTATTTCATCAAAAAGTAAGGTTAGATCATGTAAATAACCTAAAAATTTTGTTACAAAACTTTTCAGTGTTGATATGAATTGTTTAAAGTTTTCTCGTATTTTAGTTAATAGACCCTTATGTTTTTCATGTAATCAACCGATACGACTCCAAAATACGGACACGAAACAAGTAATTAAAAGACTTGTTCCGGAAAACCCCTATAAGTCCAAAATAGACCTAAAAAAGTTACCTCCCAAAACGAAAGTTGATGCTAATACTATAGCTTTATTAGAAAGATTATCGTTAGTGGATTGTGCAAACAAAAAAGGCATTGAAACTCTAGAAGCAGCAATTGAGTTTGCCGATCAAATTCAGCAACTAAATACCGAAGGAGTTCAACCTTTGATCACAGTGTTAGAGGACAAACCCTTGCAAGTAAGAGACGATAAAATCACAGAAGGAAATTGTAAAAAGGATATTATAAAAAACGCAGCAATAACAGAAGAAGAGTACTTTGTTGCACCCCCTGGAAATATCCCTCTTGCTGCAAGAGATAATTTATTATATGAAGAGGATTCTAAGAAAAAATGATAAATAAAATATTAAATTTAGCAGAACAAAATGGTTTTATCAAAAAAACTTTTCTGCAGTTATTAAATGAAGAAACGTTAAAAGTAGGACCTATCGGAATGATATTACAAGAAAATTTAAGACGAGAATGGATCAATAATATCATCAACAATAAAGACACAAGTATTTTTATGCATAATCCTGAAAATAATATTAACGAAACTATCGAATTTGTCAAGGATGCTTGTTCAAATATTCTGCCATATGGTATAGCGGAAATTACAAGAACTAGAATCAAAAGTTTTATTGACCAAGGTGATGAAGTGAAAGATAAGTATGATTTTGGTAGATATTTTCTCAGAGATGATAAACATACATTAAAATGCACTGTTTTTACGCATCCTAAAAATACCACACAATATTTTCATCAGTTGCAAAAACGAAGGCGGTTTTGGTGGAGGAAGATTTCTGCAAACCCTGGTAGGTATTCATTTTCTGATATAAAAACGGAAAAAGATATAAAAACTCTTGAAATAGTTTCAAAATACCCATGGGGAAACCAAGTTCTGGAAACTATAACCATTCACGAACCAGAGAGTGCATTTGAATTTATGGAAGGTAGAAAAAGGTTACATGTAGTACCAATCACCAATGAAATTGACCTTTCTACCATGTTCTTAAATTCTTTATGCGATGCCTATGATGAACCACTTTTCAAAAATAAACCCCGACCCTTGTTTTATTTTCACCGAAAATTGGCGCCTTACAAAATCAGTTTTGCCATCACAGCAGCTCAAAAAGGTATCCTACATGAGCTAAATGATCTTGCTCTATATTTATGCAAACAGCTAAGAGAAAATCATATTTCTACATTATTTTTGCCAAGCAGTTCAACATTTACCATAGAGGCATTATATCAAAAATATGACCAAATGGGGATTCCATACTCAATATTTTTGAATGAGAACACACTAAAAGATGGAATTATTATGCTTCGAAGTCGAGAAACAACGTTAAAGGAACAAGTTCATGTTTCAGATTTGGTGTCTTATATTGATAAATTGTTTCAAAATTATTAGTAAAAATAATGTTACATATTTTGTATAAAAGAATAAATACTAAATTAAACAGATGTGTGAACCATTTTCTGCACAACCAAGTCTTTGGGCATTAGAAATCTAGTATGTCTAATAGACATTGTCTAAAGAATAAATTCCTTTTTTCCTCTATTGACTAAAAAATGTTTTGCTCGCTCTTTTTTGTATTAAGAAAACTTAATCTTTTTGTCATATTTTTTTGCTAAATTATAGATTTTTATTTAAAATTGACAGTTTTGCTACCCATCTTTTCTTCCTCAGGAGCCAACCACCTCGATCGCTATTAACGTAACATGTACTCATCACGCGTCAGCGCGAGATGGGCACCTGACGCAGGAACCATTTCACGCGTTGCCGCGTGATGGGCACGGAAAGTGTTAAAGGATGTATGGATAAATGTATTAGGTGATTTTATCCACGCTGATATCCTTAAGTGGATAAGATAAAGTGATAGTTAATACCCTAGTTAAGAAAGTAATTATTTACCATACCATAGTAACCATATTATCTCTTATTAGGTGTGTTTATTGGTTCCTGCACTTAACATGTAGGGGAAAAGTGGAACCCTTCATACAGTTTTTATCTTTTTCATCCTCAAGGTATGGTATTGGCTTTAAACAATTTTTTTTTTTAATAAGTAAATGTATATTAGGTTATAATAAAATACGATAAAAGAAATAATAGTTAACTCTGTAAAGGTAGAAAAAAAAAATTTCAGTGGTTGTAAACCGTACGAATCTGCCCCCTATGAGGGGCGGCTACATACATTTTATGGGTTATATACATAGGGGTAAAAGTTGGATTTATATAAGAAAATAAGTTCATTATATTAACTATTTATTAAAATAAAATATGTAATGGACAACGCTATCGTGTAAAAAGCATTTAAATAAAAATACATGTATACAAATAGGGTACATTCATTCACATGGGGCACATTCGTACGATATACTGCCGTGCTAAACTGAAAGGTCCTATCTAAATAGGTTTAACATACACAGATAGGACCTTTCAGCTTAGCAAGGCAGTATAGGCATACGAATGTGCCCCACTCATGTAAATGAATGTATTTTCATATATATTAATGTGCACCTAATGCCTAAAAAAAAAAATTACAAAAACTACTAAGTTTACAGATAATCTTAGACAATATTATATTTTTATGGTTTACTTCCTATGTAAAATATTGTAATCGTTTTAAACATTACTTAAAAAATCACTTAAATGACTCAAGAAGTCGTTACATAAAATTACTTTGAGAATGCCAAAATACATTTTAGCCACCACTCTTGAACGATCTCAGGTGAATAGTGAATAAACACAAACTTCACTGACAGATGGGCACTCAATGGAGTAATATGCACGCGTATGAGAATGCTCTATATTCGCGTGTATATTTAAAATATTTGCAATGTATGTATGTGGGCCATCAACGCCCAGCGTGTACAGAGGGAACCACTTTTCCCCTACTGTATACAGGTGAACACAGTTCTTTCTCATGTTTAAGAATACAGTACTTATTTGGTTGGGAAAAAGTCAGTGCAGTCCCAATAAACAAACCTATTTATAGTGTTTTTTTTACTAGGTTTACTTCACAAAGCTACATGACAAAGACTTATTTTTTTTCTTACCATGTTTTCCTCGTATGATATCCAAATACTGACACATATAAGGGTTGCTTATAGTTTTCAAGAACTGGGCCCTTCCATAAATAATTATGGAGTTGGGAGTTAACGGGAGGCCATTGCTTCCACACGAATCCCCTTTGTGCTCCTTGGCAAAAAATGTTAAAGCTCCAAAATTGAGTTGTGGGTTTCTCAGCAGCGATATTTGCATTTTAAAATTGATAATTTACATTAAATAATTAAACAATTTGTATTACACTTAAAATTAAATAAAACTTTTATTTACTGAGATTCCCGTAAACAGAGAAAAGTAATCGGTAATCTCATACATAACCTATAAATTTTGACACGATCTGACGTTTCGACTAAACAAATCAGCGGTTCCAAAACTTATTATAATCCACTTACGACCCTATAAAATTTTTCTTTAAATTCTCTACATTCCGTATTAATTTTCAAAAAAAAACAAGCCGTGTAGATATATAATGCTACGCATTCCATTATATATTATTCACAGTAAATGGTATATTGCATTTCCCAAATACTCAAAAAAAAAATAAAAAAATTACATTAAAAAAAGATATTTTTTGAAAACGAAAAATTATTAAAAAAGAAATAAAAAAGAATTAAAATTTTTCAACTTTTTTTTATTAAATTTTCTTTTTGCGAAAAACAAAAAATTAAAAAAAAAAAAACAAAAAACTTAAAAAAAAATCAAAATTTTTCAGAATTGATCCTTATAATAAAAGCAATTTTTCCTGAAAAAATTACGTTAATCGAAATTTCCTTTTAACTTTTTTCGATTTTTTAAAAAGTTTAACTTTTTTGTTTTTGGGGGGATAAGTTTCAAAATCAATAGGGATCTTCCCCTCGTAGAACTCGATTTTTTCTGAAAATTTCAAGTCGATCGGATGATTCGTTGTTGAATTATCGTGTTTACAAAAATCGTGACTTCAGACGGAAGGACAGACGGACGGATTAAAAAAAACATACACTATGTCAGTTAGTTAACCTCTTCAATACCAAGTTTGCTATGCTATAGAGAAAAGGATAAAAAACTATGTAAATACCCCCTCCCCTCGTATCTACGCGCCTGCTAAAATATGACGAAAAAAAACTTATAAATACTTTTTTTTCGTCCAGACCTGGGACTGAAGAGGTTAATGCAAAAACCAAATTTTACCAAAATATGAAATTGTTTTAACACGTCCCCGTCGGGGCCACCATAGAAAAAATATGTCCAAGGGGGTCAACCACCGGTAGATCGCACGCTTATTGTGATCTAACGGCCCCGACGCAAACGTGTTAATATGGATATAGAAGTCAATACAGTCAATTAAATAAGAAAATTGTTTAATAGCAACTTTATTTTTTATAAATATAAATTTTATTTTATATTTTAAAACCATTACAAAAAAAACTTAAAATTAATGTTATACTGAATTTTTTTAGAACTGATAATTGTTTTAAATTCTCATTGTACCCATTTTTTGATGATCATTGATTTTACAAATTTTAAAAAATATATCAGTTCTAAAAAAAATAACCAGATAGCAGATTTAATCTTTCTCTGCGATTGCCGTAAGATGTCTATCGATCTCTGCTTCCGTAAGTTTCCTGAATTTTGGTCTATCTTTCGAGACAATCCCAACCTCTATCTCTGCCGGTTTAAAATCGACAGACAAAATACTAGACAGACAACTAATAGCCATTTGAACGACGTCATCATGTTGCAGTTCTTGTTTTTTCTTCAGCTTCTTTTCCAGGTAGCTGTTTGCTTCGGTTTGTTTGGCGCCCACACTGACGGCTCTGTAGCCGCAGTAGTAGCCAGCGGGGTCGGCCTTGTAGACGCAGGGGCCATTTTCAGCGTCGTAGCCTATGAGTACCATGGAACAACCTATGAAATACGAAAAATTTTACTTGGTCAGAAAAAACGGAATGGGATTTTTACACTTGAGACCAACAAAATCGATCCACCTAAAAAATTGCCATTTTTAACACATTTTAAGGCCACAACTAGCCTTATAAATTTCTCAATCATAATTATGTAATAATTAGTTTAAGAAACTGTACAAGTCCCCAGAGGCATGATCCGCACACAAGTAATAAGGTATTCATCGAAATACGCGTCCGCAGTCAACGTGTTAAAATAATATATTGAAAACCCGCTCGTGCGCATTCGCAGTTTATCAAAACACGTCATAAAGAGCTGCATATAAGCGCTCCTACGAATTCTCAAAAGTGTTTTGGCAAACATATACAAATATACCATGCGCAGTAGGGTTGGCTGAAACATATTTATGCGCAGAAGTGTTTAATAATAATACATACGAATGCACAAAAGTGTTCTGGCGAACATATGCAAATATACCATGCGCAGGAGGGTTTGGTAGAACATATTTATGCGCAGATGTGTTTAATAATGCATACCAATGCACAAAAGTGTTCTGGCAAACATATACAAATATACCATGCGCAGTAGGGTTTAGTGGAACATATTTATGCGCAGAAGTGTTTAATAATACATACTAATGCTCAAAAGTGTTCTGGCAAAGATATACAAATATAGCATGCGTAGAAGGGTTGGGTGAAACATATTTATGCGCAGAAGTGTTTAGTAATACATATGAACGCACAAAAGTATGCTGACAAACATATACAAATATACCATGCGCAGTAGGATTTGGTAGAACATATTTATGCGCAGAAGTGTTATAATAAATACGAATGCTCAAAAGTGTTCAGGCAAATATACCATGCGCAGTAGAGTTGGGTGAAACATATTTATGCGCAGAAATGTTTAATAATACATACAAATGCACAAAAGTGTTCAGGCAAACATATACAAATATACAACGCGCAGAAGGGTTGGGTGAAACATAATTATGCGCAGAAATACATATGAATGCACAAAAGTATTCTGGCAAACATATACAAATATACCATGCGCAGTAAGGTTTAGTGGAACATATTTTTGCGCAGAAGTGTTTAATAATACGAATGCGCGAAAGTGTTCTGGCAAACATATTGCTCAGAAGTGCTAATAATACATACGAATGCGCAACAGTGTTCTGGCAAACATATACAAATATACCATGCGCAGTAGTGTTTAGTAGGAATGTAAATAATAAAAAACGGTTTTGTTTTTTTCTGTTTTTAAACTAGTTTTTTTTTTGTTTTAAAACGACGAACTCTGTTTTTTGTTTTTTTATTTAAATACATATACAAATTTACAACTAATGGATAACCAGGTTCTGGCACAATGGATATCCAGGTCCAGTTCCTGGCAGGATCCTTAAGGTGTATTAACTATCAGAAAAAAATCCTAAAAATTTCACAAAATGTGGAATGCAATAAATGATCAGATCCTAACTTATTTGCGACTTTTATCTGAGTCAAACTAAATTGAAGTTCTAAATATTAAAAAAATAATATAAATATACCAATTGTACTAATTTAACAACTAAAAGGCATTTTATTAATTAAAAAAAATTGTTGAGGGTAGGAAAAATAAAAAAAAAAACAAAAAAAAAAATAAAAAACAAAAAAACCGTTTAAAACAACGAATTAAAAAAACCGTTTTTTAACATCCCTGGTGTTTAGTGAAATATAAGTGTTTAATAATACATAGGTACGAATGCGCAAAAGTATTCTGGCAAACAATATATTAAATTATTAGATTAGATTGAACATACTTATAAGAATGTGTAGAAGTGCTCTGTATGAAGAGTTGCTAAAGGCCAAACGAAGTGTGGCAAAAAGCGTGGTTTAGTTCATTTCCACTATTCCGCTCGTCGAAAACAGAAAAGTTTTTAAACAATTTTACATTTCAGATATTTAAAAATATTCATACCTAGGGGCCTCATTTCAGCATTCTGAGTATAGACCTGTGAAATATCAGCCACTCTTCTGCACAAAGCATCAATAGGCATCTCATAATCGAACTTGTACTTGAACTGAGCTGCTTCGTATCGAGCTCTCTGCACCTGAGACTTGCTGTCAGCTATCATTCCAGTCATTACGCAGCCAGTGTTTTCAGTTAGTTGAAACAAATGCGTGATTGTATTAGCATCTACTAACTTATCTGGGACTTTTCTTTGCGTTACACAAACCGCTGTATCCACTCCTTTTAGAGCCACGGAAGTTAGGCCGGCTTGGTTGATCGCTTTGAAGGCATATTCCACTTGGTACAGGCGCCCCTCGGGGGAAAAAATAGTTATATGCCTATCAAATCCTGCACTGCTTCCTCTGGACATTTTTCGGCCTTTATTTTTCCAACAAAACACAAATTTTTCACTTTTCAATGACTGTCAGAAATAATGACAAACGATAATTTAAAATTTGACAGTATAATCGGTAGAGGCGCTCGTGTCAATCTCAAAAAAAAAGCATTTCTTGAAGTAGAACTGTTGCCACATATTTTTCTCTCGGACTTGCATGGTTTAACTTTAAACTTGGATGAAATTGATGGTCCACCAATCAGAACACAGCATTTTTAAGTTAAACTCACTTTTGTCAAGATAATCCCAGCTTAAACAGCTATGTTTTTTTTTACCTGGCTATTGATTCGGAAAATAGTGTCACTTGTATCAAGGATGGTTTTACGTTAAACCTGGATTAGGTTCGATCGACCAATCACAACGCAGCATTTTTAACTTGGGTGAAGAATCTCCAATGGAGATAATCGCAGTTTAAAAAGTTCGATTTGATTTGAATTTAGGGTCACTTCATTGATGTAGGGATTCTCTACCTCAATAGGTCACTTGCACCGACGATGACATGGATTAAATTGATGGTCGACCGTTCAGAACGCTGAATTATTAACTTAAAAACTCTGGTGCTTATGCCAGTTTTAAAGGTGGTGCAAGTAGCGCTTTAACTTTCAACTGGTTACTAGTTACTGGTAAAGTTTAGGACGACTTGCACCACAAGCGTAAATCGCAGCTCTCTGTGCAGGAGTTTGTTTTGGTTTTTTCTTGTTTGGTCTTAGGGCCACTTGCATCGTTTTCATAATAAACGCTTACACCTAAAAATGTTACAGATTATATTGAACTTTATCAAGGTCTCTTTGACATTTATTTGTCAAATATTATTATGACATTACTTGTCAAAATAATTCACATTAGGGCCACTTGCACCAATGATGGTTTAACTTTAAACTTGGATTAAGTTGACGGCCGACCAATCAGAACGCAGCATTTTTAACTTAAACTCGGTTTAGCTGAGATAATCCCAGACCAAAAGTTGGTGCAAGTGGCCCTTAGTTATGCCGCAGCTTACAAATTATCAAAAATGTATTATAACAGCAAGAATAAATGACGGGATAAGTGTACGTGAAATAGCCACTGAATTAAATGTTGCAAACAGCACTATAATGCGAGCAAAGAAAAAACTTGAGGAAACTGGACAGATTAGCAGAAAGCGGGGTTCTGTTCGAAGTAGAATGAGTAGTGCAGAAGAAGATATGCAATTAATGAATTATCTGCGGGAAAACCCTTTCCATACCGGAGTCAGAGCGAGGGAAGAAACTAACTTTCCTGGGTCATAATGCTGAAGAATTACGACAGGCCATCATTGAGGCTTGGCACGCAAAAATTACACCAAATTACACAAACCAACTGTTAGAATTACAAAGAAGATTTTTGTATTTTTGATATCTTAAAATAAGTCACTCTTGATGATGTTTTTTTTCTTTATATTTTTGAAGACACTATTTTGAAGAAAAAAACATTATCCCATGAACCGTAAGAGTTGTACAAAAAGCGCTTAGTGTTTTGGGAGTTTAAAATCAAGCAGGGCAAGTTATAAAGAGTGACTTTTTTTGAGATAAAATCAAAAATAAAAAATAAATTCCTCTTTATAACTCTATCTGGAGACATACTGTATAAATATAATTTATAATAAAATTTGTTAACCTTTTTGCTTAGGGCCACTTGCACCAATGATGGTTTAACTTTAAACTTGGATTAAATTGACGGCCGACCAATCAGAACGCAGCATTTTTAACTTAAACTCGGTTTAGCTGAGATAATCCCGTACCAAAAGTTGGTGCAAGTGGCCCTTATAAGCATATATGCTTAAAGACAGTTATAGGACTTGCACTATATAATATAGACTGTACTTTAACCTTACTTAATTATTACGGAAAAGTCAGTGTCAATCTTAGTAAAGTACATATACCACAACTAAAAATTTAAAATGTTGGGGTACCTCAGGGTTCTGTGATGTGAGCGTTTTCTATGAAAATGATGGCACCAATGATGGTTTAACTTTAAACTTGGATTAAATTGACGGCTGACCAATCAGAACGCAACATTTTTAACTTAAACTCGGTTTAGCTGAGATGATCCGGTTTAAGAGTTGGTGCAAGTGGCCCTTAATGTGGGGGCCTTGGTTTACGTTAACGTTGGTTTGGCGTCTGGGAACTACTAGTGATTCTGGCAACTGCTCCACCTACAGAAATTCTCCATGATTAAACTTGGCATCGTCGTAAATATGACAACGCTGTAAAATTTTTGACAGTTAGTTTTGAGGTTAGAATTCAGTCATTTTCGTGTTATCTACCTCGATATGCTGGCCAATTAGCTTTAACAAAATTAAATTATTTATTTAATTATAATGGTAAATTTTGCGAGTGGGGTAAGTCAAAAGTCATACAGATAAAAACATTGACATTGAGCCAGTGTTATAAAAATGGGTTCCGATGACAATTCTTCGGTAATTTATTTATTTTTCTATGTATTTTAATTATTTATAATAATATAAATACGTATTTTAGTGACTCATTAACTTTTAAACGCAATACTTAATTTATAGTTGTCCTAGGATGTGTTGTACTTTGTTTTTTGCCTTAATCTGTGTTTATACAGTTTTTCTTTTTTTGTCTATACAGGTAGTTTTGTGTTAAATATGTTGTAGAAAAAAATGTATATTTATTTAGTTAAAAATTTAAAAAATATGCATTTTCTAGAAAAAAAAAACTAAAGAAAAAAAGTTTTGTATGGATAAAGAATTAAATACCCCCCTAGGGTAAATGCGGCAAAAAAATATATTATTTGGTAAGTTAGAAAATTAAAATCCAAAATTACCATGTACTTTCTAATGTGCAATTGGAAGTAATTTAAGAGTGACTTTCACATTTTTAGGGTCAAGTAGATAAGGAACCAAAATTCTGCTTCTTTTAATAAATTACTTTGCCTTAAAAGTGTTAGATACCAGAAAAAAGTTATTAAATTATTTAAGAAATTAAATTAAAAAATCTTAAATTTTTTTAAAAAATCTTAAATTTTTTTAAAAAATTTATACTTTTTCTCTTTATAGATTTCTTTGTTATGCTGCTTTTTTATATGTATTTTCTCTTGTTCTAATAATGTAATAATTAAAATAATTTTCAGTTTATAGAACTTTGTTTAAATTATATGTAGAAAAAATTTCCCAACATTTCACCATTTATTGGATTGGCATCTTCAGGGGATAAATATAATAACAAAAATATTACTTAAATACAAAAAATTAAATTAATGACATTGACATGAAAATAAAGCTTTTTTAGATAGATAGATATATTTATACTCTTTAGGCTATTTTACAATAGGTAGACTTGTCAGTTTACACTCTTATAAATATCTTAAACATGTAATTATACAAAATTAGTTAAAATAATATCCTGCACATACAATATAAAATCACTGAAAAACATACATACATACATACATACATACTGGCACAAAAACACACACATTAAATACTAGGTATAAAAATCCCCCCCCCTGTAACGCTATTTTACTGTCATTAACATGGGCGTAACACTCCAAAAATATCAAAAAAAGTTCCTATAAGGGAGCATTCAAGTATTATGTAACGCAAAATTTGGCCATTTTTGACCTCCACCCCCCATGTAACGCGGCGTAACATTTTCGAGATACTAAAACATTACTTATTGATTACAAATTAAAATACTGCTGCCAACGAAATAATACTTTCCCCTGTAGGCTAGGTTATTTAAAACAAAAAAAAACTTTTTTTTTCAAAAAAAAACAATTTTTTCGTAAAACGGAAAATTAAAGAAAAATTAAAATAAATCAGTTTTTTTTATAACAGCCTAAAACTTTGGATAAGCAACCTATTTAAAGTGTTTAGCTCAAAGTGTTTTCGACTTATTGTGGTCACATTTTCTGGACAGACGGGCCGACAGACAGATTTGTTTTTACGGATCTTTTTTGGTTATAAAACGTCGAGAAACCTAAAAAAGCATAAAAAAAATTCACTTCCCTTGGGGAAAGTAAAATATATTTTTTCCAGGACAAATAATGTTTACAGACTTAGATAATTTAATCCTATTTCATTTATATTAAATAGAATTATTTTAATTTAATTAAATAGTATTATTATTATTATTAATAATAATGGGGACAGTATTAAATTTACATACAAGAAACAATATTTTTTAATTAAAAAATTGAGAAACTAAATTTATTTAATATGGGTCCGCCATTTAAAAATTGTAAAAAAAATAAAATTATTTTTTTTAGAAGGCACAATTACATACTGGGTGAGTTTTATTTATGTCTACCCCCAAAATTAAGATTAATCTTCATTCAAACAAAACTTTGGTGATTTATATCTGTGGCTTGGTTCTAAAGGGACCAACGTTGTTTATTATTATATGTATAATAATAAATAAATTAATATTTTTTAAGAAATGACACTTTTATTCAACGTTTTTTATGACACTTGTCAATTATTCTTTATTTTCATTTTATAACAATTAAACGTAAAACAATGTAAAAGGTAAATTAATTTGGAACATTGTCCCCCTCGGTGTTGGTTTCCATATTGCCAACACTAGTATTTAATTTACAAACTTTTCTACTTGGACGTTTAAAAATACCATGATTAGTTCGAACATCAAGCACTCGAACGACTCCATCTCGACCTTTATAAGTTTTTTCAATTATACCAAGTGGCCATATATTTCTTGGAAAGTTATTTTCATTTATTATAACAAAGTCACCCTCTTTTAAATTTTGGTCATCGTTATTCCATTTACTTCTTGTAATTTGTCTCACTATATATTCTTTAAGCCAGCGTTTCCAAAAAAGGTCGGTTAAACATTGAGAAAGTCTCCATTGTTTCCTTAAATATGAATCAGTTTCGGAAAATATACCAGGTGCAACAATAACACTTGAAGAATTTGCTATTAATATATCATTGGGCGTTAGACTTACTTTATCATCACAGTTTTCAGATACATGGGTTAAAGGTCTGCTATTAATAATGTTTTCACATTCTGTAAAAAGTGTTCTAAGAACTTCATCTGTAGGATACCTTTCTTTCATAACAGTTATTAGAGCTCGCTTAAAACATCCAATTAAGCGTTCCCAGGAACCTCCCATGCGTGGTGAAAGTTGTGGGTTGAACTTCCAAGTGATACCTAGATTAGTAACTCGTTCAGCAATATTGTCTAGATTAAGCTCATCTAATGCTTCTAGTAATTCTCGGTTAGCGCATTTAAAGCACATAGCATTGTCAGACATCAAAAATTTTTTTTTTGATAATACATGAGGCGTTCTTTAGGTAAAAACCCCATTTTTGATTGGACAGCTGATGCATTTTGACGTCTACACGAAGAACAATTTTTTAGTATTTTCTTTACAGATGATCGAATTTTTGGAATAAAAAAGTTTCTTTTTAAAGTATTTAAAACTGTTTCAGTTCCTTGATGAGCCATTTTGTCATGAATATGTAATATCATCTTTTGAGTATATGGATGGGAGCCATCGAGAATAATGGGATCTTCAAATATTATACTATTTTCTGCGTTATAAATTTCTGATATTCTGCTAGAGATTCTCATTATACCATCTAAATCTAAGTAAACAGAGTGTTGATTTAATCTGCCAGTTTTGTTAAATCTTTTTTCTGTTAAGTTCTTTAAATCTGTAGCAAAACAAGAACATTGAACTAACTTCCACCATTGTTTTTCAGCCCATAACAAATCTTCGGGCGTAAAATAACTTTTGGTTGGTTTTTGTTTTCGAAGTAAACAAATGAATAATTTTATTTTGCAGGTAATTCTTAATAATTTATCCATGTATGGTAAGATTTAATTTTTGGTAAAGTTTCAATTATACATATCTTTTCTTCAGGTATAATTTGCAAAATGTTTTCTATAATTTCTTTTTTAATTTCTGGAATTTTTGGCCAACTTGATTCGTTATCGAGTAAAAATTTAGGACCTCTAAACCATTCTTCAGGTATTTCATTTATACTTTTACTTCTTGTGCAAATATCAGCTACATTTTCCAAGGTTGGAACCCATTTCCATTTATCAACCATTGTAGATTCTAAAATTTCTCCTACCCTTGAAGCAACGAAGGTTACAAGTTTTTTATCGGTTTGTAGCCAACACAAAATTGTTTTAGAATCTGACCAAAAATATTTATTCTTTATTTCCAAACATAGTTGATTTTCTATCATTTGTGATAATCTAGAACCCATTAAGGCAGCTAGCAACTCGAGTTTTGAAATTGTTAGTGTTTTTAATGGTGCTACTCTAGCTTTTGATGCTATGAAAACGACTTCCACTTTTTCTTCCAAAACTATACGAAGATAACTTACTGAAGCATAGGCTTCTTCGCTGGCATCACAAAAGGTATGGAGCTCTAGATATTTTGCATTTCTTAGTGATTCAGAATAACATCTTGAAATTTCGAGTGACATGGCATTTTTTAAATTTCTTACCCACATTTTCCATATTTGTTCCATATTTGGAGTTATACTATCATTCCAGCCAAGACCACTTCGCCAAATTTGTTGTAATAAAATTCTTACTTTAATACTTATTGGTGAAAGTAAGCCTAGAGGATCATATATGGACATTGCAGTTTTTAAAACTTGTCTTTTGGTTGGTACACTTGTCCCATCAAGAATATTTTTGGGAACTTTGTTTAAGTTCAAATTAAAATTAAAACAATCTGTTTGTGAATTCCACATCATTCCAAGAATTCGTTGTTCATTTATTTTCTTATTAAATTCTGTATTTTGTTGAATAGCTACGAGATTATTTGGGATTTTCTGTAAAACTTCTTCAGAATTAGAGATAAAATTTCTAATTTCAAAGCCACCTTGAGCATGAATTTTAATTACTTGTTCTATACAATTAATTGCTTTTTCGATTGTTTCTGTAGAATCTAGCCAATACTCAACATAATGTTTATGAACAATTGCATTAACTACTTCAGGAAAAGTTTCTTTAAATTTTTCAGCATTAAAATTTTTTACATACTGAGCAATAAAAGGTGCACATGTGGTTCCAAAAAGCATTGCTTTCATTCTGTACACTTTTGGAAGTACATTTTCTCCCGGATTACGCCATAAGAAGCATTGTGCAAAAGAATCCTCGTAAGAAATATTTACTCTGTTAAACATTTCTTTAATATCTGCAGCAAAGGCTACTTTATTTATACGAAATTTAAGTAAAACTGCTGTTAAGGGTTCAAGCATGTCTGGACCAGTTATAAGATAATCGTTTAAACATTTCTTACCAACTTTCATCGCTGCATCGAAAAGTATTCTTACTTTATCTGGTTTATTGGGATTTAAAACTGGAAAGTGAGGTAAATACCATAGAATGTGTTTAAATTCTTGTGTCTTTACTGGCACAGTATAGTTTTTTTCCAATAGTTTTTCAATTTCTAATGTGTAACGTACTGCTAAATCTTTATTTTTTATTAGTTTCTTTTCTAAACATATAAATCGTTGTAAAGCCATATTTCTTGAGTCTGGGAGTGTTTCGTAATCTTCTTTCCAAGGTAATTTTACTTCGTATTGACCACTGTTATTTTTGATTGAGTTTTTAACAATATCTATAGCTCTTTCATTTTCTTTCGACATTTTATTTTGTTGTGAAGATGGCTAATACCAAAACTTTCTAATTTCATGTAATTTTTTACTAATTCGTGCAGTTTTTCATCAGCATTTTCGCAACAAATTACCGCTATTTCTTCATTGTTATTTTCAGAATATCCTAAAGTACCATGCAAGTCCAAACCAATATATGTTTTTGATAAAATTGGACCATTTAAATTTGGCTGTATTATTTGTCTAGTTAAAATTAAATTAATATTGTTTTGTCCTATCAGGAGAGTTGGTTTACAATTTTCTAGGCATAAGTCAACTTGTTTGATATAGGGATATTTTTCTGTAATATCTTGTATGTTAATCTTTTGCCAAGGTAGATTTAACTCCTCCATAGTTCTCACATCTTTAAGTTTATGAAAAGTTTCTCCATTCTTTGCACAAATTTCGGCTTGAATTACTTGTGAGTTTTGATCATTTCTATATATGTTACCTGTCCATTTACAGCATAGTGGAGATACTGGACCTTTTAAACCAATTTTTTCAGCTACTTCGGAATCTATTAAAGTGGTGGTGCTTCCTTCATCTAATAAAGCTGTTTTATGGACTGTACCATTTGGGCCTTTTATTTTAACTGGAAGAATTTTAAGTAGTGATTGTTTTATCACCGTTTCGATGCATGCATTCACTTGTTTATTTGGTGTATTATTAGTTTTGTGTAGTAATCGATTATGATAACGGTCACAACCATTTATTCCACAAACAATTCGTTTTGTACATCTTCCAGAGTGACGTCGAAAGCATGAAGAGCAAAGGCTTTCTTTTTTAATAAATCCCACCTAAAATTTATGTTAAGTTTTAGGAATTTTTCGCATTTTTCTAGGGGATGTTGATCTTTTTGGCACATTTTACAATATTTATTTAAATTCTGTTCTAACTTTTTATCTTTTCCTTCTTCTCTATAAATTTTTTGTGTATTTTGATTTTGGAAATTAGAAAAATCGTTTGAAACAAAAGTTATTTTTGAAACTACATTAGACATTTGTTTAACCCATATTGAGAAATGTTCTAAGTTTTATTGATAATTACTTATGTTTTTCTCTAACAAATATGATCCCCATTGATTTAATAAATAATTTGGTAATTTTTTTGCTAAATTTGCTAAAATATTTCTTTGATCAATATGACAGGCTACTTCTCCTTTAACTACAATTTCTATGTTTTGTACTTTACTGCTAAAATCTATGAATGATTCAAAACTTTTTACTTCTGGTAAATTGTGTACTGCTACAATGATTTCTTCCATGATTACTTCAGGACGCCCATATTTTTGCTGTAGAATATCTAATATATTATCAGGATTCTGTGCTGTTATGAGTAGCATCTCAACAGTTTTTTTAGCTTCACCAGAAAGGCTTTGGTTTAGTCTTAAAACGTTCTCAAGTGGTGAAAAGGAACATACTTCAATAGATAGTTTATATTGAGAATAAAAAATTGGCCATTTTAGGCAAGAAGAACCATCAAAGTTCATTAACTGATTGCCACATGTTTGTCTAGTTAGCATATTGTTAATTGATTTTGTAAGTTCGTTAATTTTGTCATTTTCAACGTGTTGATTGTTAGTGTCAATGTTATTTACCCATGTTTGAGTTCTTTCTTGTATATTTCTGGATCGGTTACTTTGGAGATCTAGTTCGTCTCTTTGAGATTGATCTTCAGAATTTAGAAGTAATTTTTGTCCTTGTTTACTTTGTTTTTTCTTATCTAGAAGACGAGATTCACAAATTTTTAAAAGACTGTTTAACTTCTTTAGCTGTATTTGTTTTATTTGAATACTTTCCTTGGGTATATCTGGTTGAATTTTCAGCTCTTCTATTTCTGCTTCTAAAAGAATAATTTCTTCTTGTTTATTATAAAAGTTTTCTTGAAGATTCATTACTCCTTCCTGCAATTCTAGTAATTTTGAGTTACTTTTGGAAGAAATTTTTGATGCGCTTGCTAAAGAATGATTTGAACTACTTTTTTGGCTAGAAATGTTTTCTTTAAAAAGGCGAAGAATAGTTATTACCAAGACTTTACTTAAATCGTTGTTATTTTCTGTACTATTTAGTTCTATAGAAAATAATTTACATATTTCTTGTAAATCAATTAAGCCAAGGGTTTTACTTAATATACAGCCTGTTCCAGAACTCGCGTAACGAAATTTAAGAGGTGATTCTACATCCAAAAATATGAAAAAAAGTTTCTATAAAGGTTGGTCCGGAAATGAGCCCTAAGGGAGCTACGGCCCTTCGAAGATGACGTATTGAATGGGGAACAAAAAAAAGCAACAATAAAATTTTAATGCTGCAGGGTGATTCTTCAACTAAAACTGAGCAAAAAAGTATTATACACCAAAACACCTAAATTTAATATTAAAGGAGTAATAGCCTTTTAAAAAGTAACGTTTTTGGTGGCACAAAATGTTACTTCCTCTTAATTGCATTTTTTTTTTGATAACGGTTGCTCCTACAGTGTTACACTATATGATATTTTATATGTATTTTTACTCTAGATATCTATATTTTTTACAACAAATCCAAAAAACATACACATAGAAAAGTTTGGGGCAAAAATGTTTTAAGCCTCATATATTTTGTCCGTCTGGGCACGCCTCTGGATAAATTAAAAAAATAAATTAACATAAACTTATTGCCCTTATTAATACTAGTATACATGCAAAAGCTCGCCGCTCTAGCTTAAACGGGTCCCGAGTTATTAATTAAAAACCTTATTTTTATTACAATTTTAAAGGGCCCTAGATCCCTTAGGGCTCATTTCAGGACCAACCTTTATAGGAACTTTTTTTATATTTTTGGATCTAGAATCACCTCTTAAATTTTGGCATACCAGTTATGGATCACCCTGTATCTTGATGTTGTTTTTGTTCATTGGAGTTTTCAGTGAATTGGAAACCAGAAAACGATAGAATCTTTCTTTTAATAGTTTTACTTTCTGGAAATTGTCCATACAGAACAAAATATAAAGCTTTTAACTTATTTTCTTCGACATTTTTTAATTTTTCTTCAAAACCTTGAATATACTTCAACATTTTTTTACTGTCTTCTCCTCGGACTGGTTAAGACTGCTCGAAGGACCACTATGTTTATTATTATATGTATAATAATAAATTAATTAATATTTTTTAAGAAATAACACTTTTATTCAACGTTTTTTATGACACTTGTCAATTATTCTTTATTTTCATTTTATAACAATTAAAGGTAAAACAATGTAAAAGGTAAATTAATTTGGAACAAACGTCGCTTTGCCAATAGCAGCGTTTTCCCGTCAACTCTGATTTAATAATTTTAAAACCCTGCCACAGATATAATTTTACATTGGTTATAATTTATTTTAATTTTTTTGTTTCACTTCCGGTTGCACCGGAATGGACACCCTGTAATTTTTTACATTTTTGAATTCTATGCATAAAAAACTGATTGTTTTTTTATTATTTTTTTTTTCGTTTTTGTTTTTATCGTATAAACGAGATACACATAATTTACCTCAAGTCCTCAAAGTACATCATAAGTTTGGCATAAGAAAAATAGCTAAAAAATACTCTACAAATAAAGTTTACATGGACATAAAAAAAAGGAGTTCAGAAGAAAAAAATCGTTTTTGTAACTCTGATTTGCTGTCACTGATCAAATTTTTATTTTAATCTTAGTTTTATATTTTTTTAAGCTTAAGTAAGTAAAAACAAGATAAATTATGTAAATCTTGTTTTTATATCGAGGGCTTCATATCAGGGGCGTAAACTCCATTTTTTTTTTGTTTTCGAGATTTTGATGGTTTTAAGTTTCGTTTATTCAATTTTAGCGACATTCAAACCCTAATATATAAATTTTCAAGAAAACTACCCCCTGCCCCTCAGGGGGTGGAGTTAAAACGCAAAATAAGCAAAAAAAAATTTTGAAATTTTTTGTATGAATACAAGGCATTCCCGAAATTATGAAAAATTTCAAAATGGGTAAGCAATGTATATTTATGCCACTGGAATTAAAACAAAAAAATGAAATTCGCCATTTTATAGCCAAGGGAACGTTCAAGTATTACGTAACGCAAATTTTGATAATTTGGAACCCCCCCCTGTAACGCTATTTTCCTATACCATTACATGGGCGTAACACTCCAAAATGACCCCCTCCCCCCCTAGGACCGTTACGTAATACTTGAACGTTCCCCAAAGTAAAATTATATAAATCACCAAAGTTTCGTTTTTTATTAAATGAAGATTGATCTTAATTTGGGGGGTGGACATAAATAAAACTCACCCGGTATACAACAAGTTTCAATCCATGTACACCCCCTAAAATGGGATTGTTTTCAGTTCGATCAAAGCAAACTTAAAATTTTCAAAAAATCGTTTTTTTACACGTCCTAATCTTGGATGACTTAGTTTTTTTTGTCTTGGCTCTTAGGGCCTTGAAATAACCTTCTTGAGGGCAAAGATTAAAATATATTTTTGATGTTAAAATTACAGTAATTATTGTAGTTAAATATAACAATGTTACTTTCAATTTACATACATTTAATTAAGCATATATGTAATCAAGTTTTTACTAATTCTAGTTATTAATTAAAGACTACGGGGAAAAACGATTAAAGTCAAAAAATGTTCGAGATCCTGAACATTTTTCTTTTTTTTTTCTTCTAGGAAACAACATTTTCTTGTCAAAGCTGTTATTGCAAAGGGAGTAACTTGAAACATAAAAAAATACTTTCCGAAAAAAGAAATCATTATTATTTTTTAGAAAAAAAAATTGAAAAAATTATTTTTTCTTGTTCCAAGTGAGTCATCACGCAATAACAACGGCGACATGACATTGCAGTTAGTGAATAATAGTTTAGTGTCTATTTACTTTAAAAAGTATTTTTTAAACAGACAGGCACGTTTCTTATGGAAACTTTCGGTCAAAAATTCTGAATTTTTGGTATGATGAAGATTTTCAAAAGCTTCCCTTGTTGACCCTTGATTTGACGGCTGGTTTTTGAGTTATAGGTCAAAAAGTCAAAAACATTGAAATTTTAATTTTGTTTTTTAAATAAACTGAAATAAAAAACTTAACATCAAGTTCTGTTCTTATTATATATACTCGTAACAAAAAACTAAAATTATATTTTTTTCTTTTAAAATAAAGGGAAAAATTAACATCCAAACCTTTGGAAATATGGTGAAGGCGCGCCACTAAAATATGAAAAAAAAAAAAATTAAATAACTGTCAGATTTTCTTAATAATATATAAAACAGAAATAATTTACAATAACATGACATAGGAAATAAAATGGCGTAAAAATAAAATGACGTAACTTTCAAAATGTTTTTTTTTTTGAAAATAAATAAAATAATATGTAGTTTTTTAAAAACTGTATTTTGCTGCATAGTATAACAATATAAAAAAAAATTAAATAACTTAATATAAGAGTTAAAACAAGTACATACAAATAACATGCGAAGATGGGCCTTATTAAGATTAATTCACGTGCAAAACCTTGTTGCTATATCTCAACGGGTGTCTGAGTTACTAAATAAAAACCGAATTTTTTAGCCACTTTCAAGGGAGCTTAGCTCCCTTGCGAAACATTTTTAGACATATGTCTATAGGAACTTTTTGTCATATTTTATGATGTAGTAATGTGTAGGTATATATATATTTTTTCAAAAAAATAATATTCATTATTTTGAAAGTTAGATTTCTATACGTTATTTTATTTAAATTTTTTCATTTTACATATTACTAAGAAAATCTGACCGTTTGGACTTTGGCCATATTTCCAAAGATTTTTTTTAATTCTTACATTTATTTAAAAAATATATAATTTTAGTTTTTTATTACGAGTATATATCATAAAAACAAAACCTGTAAAGTTTTTTATTTCAGTTTATTTAAAAAACTAAATTTAAATTTTACTGTTTTTGACTTTTTGACCTATAAATGAAAAACCAGCCGTCAGATCAAATTGGGTCAATGGAAGCTTTTAATTAATTAATTAATTAATCTACATCATACAAATTCAGAATTTTTGACTGAACGCCAGTTTACATAAGAAAGGTGCCTGTCTGTTTCTAATTTTTGCGTGCAAATAAACACCTTGATTTGCAGACCCGATCATAACATATTTATTAAAATAAATATTTTTACTTTTCAGATATTACCTATAGCATTAGGGATTGGTGTTGTTGTAACATCGATAGTGATATATTATTTTACATCTAAGAGTAAGTATAATCGGATAGTATCATGCATTTTCAGATACAGAGCGGTCCAAAAGTCATCCCCCCCTCTTAACTTTTGAACCAGTTGAGATATCGACTTCAAATTTGGAACTTTTAAATAAGACAACTTAAACTATCTTTTAACATATATTTAATACTTTCAGCTCTTAAAATGTGGGCATGGGGGCACATTGTTTTAAATGGAAAGGGGGGTCGTGTAATACATCATTTTAAAGCTTATAAAATTCTCCATTTAACTCCATATTTTTAAATAAAAAAAAATTGTTGGGTTTAAAATGGGGTTGAAAATGGGTATTAATGTCAAAATTCCTCTAAAAAAAACAAATAATCTTTTAAAAATGCCTAATTTCATCATAAAAAATGTTAATTATACTTTTAAACTAATTTTAGTTGACATAAATAAAAATTTATAAAAAAAAAACTTAAAAAATCGAATGTTTTAGAACAAAAAATTGAAAATTCAAAACATTTTTAAAAAAATTACAAATGTTAGTTTAAATAGAGAATTTTATTAGCTTTAAAATGATGTAGGTATCACACGACCCCCCTTTCCATTTAAAAAAATGTCCCCTCATGCCCCCTGCCCACATTTGAAGAGCTGAAAATATCAAATATATGCTAAAAGATAGTTTAAGTTGTCTTATTTAAGAGTTCTAAATTTGAAGTCGATATCTCAACTCGTTCAAAAGTTAAAAGTGGGGGGGGGATGACTTTCGGACCGCACTGTATATTGCGACAGCACATTTTGCCAGTATATCATAGTGATATCATATAAAATAATATCCGGTGCAACCTGTAGTCCAATTTTAATTTTAACTTTTTAAAATAATTGAAAGAATTAAACTAGATGACCATTTGCAAGCATCTTATCAAAATATCGGCCTTTATTTGAAACGTTATGAAAAGTAAATTTGTGTGAATAGGCAACTATTAATACACCTGCGTGTTGCATTACTAAAGTTTGAAAATCTGTATCTTAAAAACGTTATATTCTAGCAAAAAAAAAACTGTAAATAACGTTTTTGCACGACCAAGAAAGACTAAAACTAATTCGGTTTGGTGATTTTTTCTAATAAATAAGCGATTCAAACGAATTTATTTAATTTTAACAAAGAAAACCTTTAAAAATAACATTGTTTAAATTACTTAAAATTTATCGTCTTTTTCCATTTTTTTGAACTGACGTTTGTTTCAACCATATTAAAAAACAATTAAAATCACGATAGCCGTGAAACTGACTTTTCGCGATTCACAGGTATCTTGAAAATAAAAATAAGACACCCGATTTTAGACGAATGGTTTTTAATTTTAATTTTATCAACTTAACTAAATTATGTTTGGTCTTGCAAAAATAGTGTATATACCTCAGGACTAAACGTTGCTGTTTTAGTTCCTTGCATTTCTGTTTCCATTGCTACGCTCGCTCAGGAAACACTCTTGCAGCGGCACTAAAACAGCCAGTTTAGTCCCTTGATATATAAATAACTATTTATGTAGTAGGGCTTAAAAAGAGCTTTTATTTAAACTATATTTTTTTTAATTGAGTAATAAATAAGTTATGCTAAAAACATTTTACTGCTTTAAACGTCAATATCTCGAAAACAATTTATTTTAGGAATACATTTTTTAAGCAGTTTAAAAAAGTTTTTATTTAAGCACTAAATAAAGTCCAATAATAATTAACTCTATAACCAAAAAATTGCTAAAAATAGGAGTTTTACCCCATTGGCACTAAATGGTCGTAACCAAAACATGTTAGTCCCAGGGGGGACATTAACAAAGCGTGAGATCTCACGTACTGTTAATTGTAACAGAAATACCTTTTTTTTAAGTAAGTGAATAAGTAGTCTATGTACTCATCAAACGGCATTCTAAATAGCAGCGAGAAATTATACATTGCGGGCATAGGAACTAAAGGGACTGTTGTTAATAGATTTTGGTTTTTGGTCATCATTTTATTGGCCATTAATACTTTTGACTTTATATACTGGAAAATAAATATTTTAAGTCTGAATTTTTTCACTAAATGGTCGTAACCAAAACATGTTAACTCAACAGTTCCAGGGGGGGCATTAACAAAGCGTGAGATCTCACCTAACGAATTCGTTGCATTTGGACATGAAAATGCAGACTCTCACGAGAATTAACCTAATATATTAAAACATCTAATGAAGTCTGAATCATCTTATTTTAGTTTGAGACAAACTACGTGTTTTTTATTATAATAGAACTAGCTCGACTTTTGTTATATTTTTGGTAATTTATTATTAGAAATGCGTTTCTAAGATTAGTTAGTCTGTGCAGCTTAAATATAAATATTAAACTCTTTAGCACAGAGCGGTAAAAGCGGATTCATCAAATATGTTACTGGTTTACTGTAATTTTTTGCTTGTGCTTTGCGCGCAATGTCAAGGTTTTTGCATGTATTCAGGATTATTTTTTTAAATGGTACACCACCCGTAACTTTTCAACGGGATAGGATATGAATTTTAAATTTAGAATGTATATATAGGTACAACACAACAACTATCATTTTCAATATTTTTTAATTTTGAATATGTTAAATGGGGTGCCGTTTGGACTTGGACTTACTAGGTCTTGTGATACGTCATTTTCAACTGCTTATAATTTTCTATTTAACCATGTAACTACAGTATAAGCCCGATATTGTGAAATCATAATAGTCTAAGATCCGGCATAAGGTCGACCTTCACCAATCTGTTTTTCTAATAAAAAGTATTTTTTATCTAAGATAATACATATACAAACAAATCGCACATGGGTTGCCTAATTATTTCAGGTCCAGGCTACCCTTAATTAATTATAAACTAGGGGTCTTAAATTAGCAACTTTCACCCATCTGTTGTCATAAAATCATAAAATGATCCAATTTGTCCTAAAATCGTCATAAATAGTTATTTATGGTACTAGTGGGTAAAGTAAGATATTGCCCATGAGAAAATTAACCTTAAATTTAAATTAACCTGCTTGGCTGACGCCTCGCAGGTTAATTTTCGAGAGGGCAATATCGGTTTACCCATGAGTGCCATACAAGGTTTTATCCAATAAATAGCTTAGGAATTCATATTTTTATTAAAAATTTTAATGACATTTACAAGAAAATAATTTGACAAGTGACAGTTGAGTGGGTAAAATAAATAATTATCCACTCAATAAAGTAAAAGCAACGCGGGGATTATTATTGAGTTTATATATTTAAAATAAAGCTGGTAATTGTAAATCTGTATGTATTGGATAAATAAAATTACTGTCATAAAAGTCATAAAATTTCATAAAAATACTCATACTTTATACTTTAGAGCGACCTGGGAAAAAAGTTTTTTTGTTTTTTTTTTTCTGACGTTTAGTTTGGTTTGGATGTAGAAGGTAGAAAGACCCCTTTAACGAAATAAGTTTTAATTAATTTTTAAATATTTTTAATATTTTCTTTAAAATTTGTATATGGGGGTTTTTGAGGTCGCAGAAACTGAATCTGTTCATACATTTTTTTTCTACACCCCCGGCGGGCAGCGGGTAATTATTTTTAAATATTTACAATATTTTTTAGTGAAAATTGCTATACAGGGTTTTTTAGGTTGCTGAATTTAGTTTTGGAATAAATTTTTTCTTACTCAATTCCCTGGGGGTAAAAGGCAATCATTTTTAAATTTTTGAGTTGAATCTGTTTTAACTTCATATTTGCAGGGCAGGAGTAATAATTTTCAAACGATTACAGTATTTCCGTAAAAATTTGCATATAGGGGTTTCCGAGATCGCTGAAACCATTTCTGGTCCAAAACCACCAACCCTCGGGGTGGTGGTCTGTCCGATAATTCTTGTGGGCACGATAACTGAAAAATGCTTTGAGGTTTTGGTACATACCTTTTCTTCCTGAAGTTCTCGGTTGGAATTCTTTTTGGTAAAAATCGGGATGGGCAAATGGGCAAATAACTTATTTTTAAAAGGGTTATATCTAAAGAAAGGGATGTTAGAGGCGGGGCCGAATTTAGAGGGAAGCTTCCCCGGGACCCGGGTTCGAGGAGTTCCGACGTCGACAGTATATTTTCGTTTATACTTTATTTGATGAGCAAATATGCGGGTCCTTTCTAAGTGGACCATAGACCTTCAAATTCTTCAAAATTTGCGCCTTGGCACTAGGGCTTTTAACGAGGCTTTTAACATTTTTTTTTACAGTATTAAATTAACGTCAATTAACAGAATTCGTAAAAAATGTCGCCTGCGGCGCTAACTTAGTTGATGGAGTGCTGACTACCATTTTTTTTGTCGTCACTTTTCAAGTTTGTAAAACTTAACGTTAAATAAAAAAAAATCGCCTGAGGTGCTAAAACTTTCTTGCATTTTTATGAAACTATGAATTGCAACTGCTTTAAAATTAAAATACACCATAAAATTCCCCGGGGCTTCGACTGGCTCGGTCCGGCCCTGGCTAGAGATAGAGTGTTGTAGAATAAGGATTTAAAATGGAAGATTTCCGCTTTTTTGTCCAAATATTTTTCATAAAATTTGTCATAAAATCCGCAAAAATTGTTATAAAATCATAAAAAAAAATCTGAAAATTTTCGGTGGGAGCCCTGTTTTTTTTTTTTTTAATTAGTAATTTTATGATAAAAAAACGCAAATTATACTTTTAAACTAATTTTAATTGACGCAAATAAAAATATATGAAAAAAAATTAAACAATCTCATTTTTTAGTACAAAAAATTCAAAAATTAAAACCTTAAAAAAATTGTTTAAAAAATAAAAAAATATACAGTCCAATAGAGAATTGTATTTGCTTTAAAATGATGTATCACACGACCCTCCTTTTCATTAAAATCTATTATATAACGGGATGCGTAGCATTACATATGTTTACGGCTTGTTTTACTCTTCGCAGCTCGTTTAGCATTTACAGTATAAATGTTTTTGTCAAATGACAAGGGTGTAGCCAGACTTTTTGGCAATATTGGTAGGCAAGTTTAGCGCCTCTGGCAATTGGTTAGAAAAAGTTCAAACTTTAAAGAGATAGAGGCCCTCCTCCTCTATTAGAGGAAATCAGGAATTCTTAAGTTTTTGGCATTTTCCAGATACATCAGAAGTTGTAGACTTATAGACATGTAAATAATTTTATAAAATCTGTTAATTAAAATTGTAATATCACTTTGTTGGGTATCAAAACATTTTACAGTATACAGTTTTCAGGAACAGTAATTAAAAAAAAAAGAAAACCAAATTAATTTATAAAACTTCAAATAGGTAGGTGAAACCACTTACAATAACTTATGATTCCCAGCGCCGCAGGCGAAAATTTTTAGAAATATTAAGCTTTTGCATTTTCCAGACACCTCAGAATTAGACATGTAAATAATTTTTTTGACAGTTTAGATTCTTTTAGTATAGACAATTTCTAAGAATTCTAAAACCAAATTATTTTATAAAACCTCAAATGGATAAAGAAAACCTCTTAAAGCATAACTCACCATGTCTAGCGCTAGGTGAAATGTAAATAATTTGCTTAATGTATTAATTAAGAATTTAATTTCTAATTAAAAATCTCTTAAAATACAACTTATCATGTTTAACGCCGCAGGCGAAAAACTTTAGAAATTTTGATGTTTCACATTTTCCAGTTAGATGGATCATATTATTTTATAAAATCTATTAACAAATATTAGAGCCGCAGGCGAAAATATTTGGAAAGCTAACAACCAAAATAGTTTAAAACTCATTAAAATAAAATAATATAAAATAACATAACAGATTTGGGGGTCTTATTTGATACCAAAATGACATTTGTTCCGCATATAAACAATATTGTTAATAAGGCGCTCAGAATGTGTGGTTTTGTTATAAGACAATGTCAAGACTTTACTAATATTTCTGCTATAGTCTTACTTTTCAATACTATTTCTCGTAGCATTCTTGAATATGCATCCATTATATGGAGACCGTCATATCAGTGTTACATTAACCTTATTGAAAAAGTACAGAAAAAAATGACTAAATTTTTGGTTTACAAGCTTAAGTTTTCTATTGATATTAGCTATATAGACAAATTATCTCTTTTAGGATTGGAGTCACATGCAAATAGACGTATTAATATTGATAAAATATTTATGTATAAGCTTTTTAACAATTTAATTACTTGTGATGATATATTAAAACTTTTTTACTTTCGCGCATCTTCTGTACATACTCGTAATAAAAACTTGTTACACATTCCCTTTTCTAGAACCAATTTATTTCAGTTTAGTCCAATTCCTAGATTGGCTAGAAATTTAAATCAGTGTAATATTGATATTTTTAACACAAGCTTAATAGGTTTTAAGAAATATCTTATGTAATGTAATGTAATGTAACTTTGTTATTTATTAAGTATTTAGTTAATTCTAAAAATTGTTTTTTCTTATGTATTGTACTACTTGGATTTCTTCTGTAATGTACAACAATAAATAAATAAATAAATAAATTTGATGGCTTGGGGGGCTGTAGCGCGCCAACCCCCTTCCTGGGTGCGCCACTGTTCATTTATACCTATCCCCATTTTTTTGCTTAACCATTTACATTTAAAAAATATATTTTTTCAAGCAAAATTCCTTTTCTGGATAAAATCCTGTTTTTCCCAAGAATTGTTCTGTGTCTTTTTCTGTTTTTCTCAAACAGTACTATAATTAATCTTAAATCTTTTTAGGCAAAGGAAAGAAAGTTTTACTAGAAGATCCACAAGTCAAATACAAAATACCATTAATTGAAAAAACCGTTATCAGTCATGATACCAGAAATTTTAGGTTCGCTTTACCATCCAAGGAGCACGTTTTGGGTAAATATTAATAATTTTAAAGCATCCGCATCTGCAGATAGATCTAGGATCAAGTAACCATAGAAACATTTGAAAGTGACCAAAGCACAATATTGAATTGTATCCTTCATAAGACATTTATAGTACATAAAGTGCAGGCTCCTTTTTGTATAGTCTGTTCAACAAGAGCGTGTCTTCAATATTTTTTTTTCTATGAAATATATTTATTTATTCATTTTTTACATTCAAGTAGATACAAAATGCTATTTATCTCCTACTAAGTACACCGTGATATTTCCTTTGTTATCCAGAATGGCTTGAAACCTTTTTGACATACTTTCTGCGTATTTTACTGTCAATGACCTCCTTTTATCGCGAATGGCTGCTGCGAGATGCTTCAGATTCAGCAGGTTTGTTCCTTCAAGTTTGGACTTCAAAAGCCCCCACACGTTTTCGATCGGATTTGCATCCGGTGGTTGTGAACGTCTAAGTAACGTCGTGTTGCCATTTTTCCTCTTCCAATCGGTGCAGAGTCGACTGCGGTGTTTTGGATCGTTGTCCTCTTGCAATATCCAAAAACAAAGATTGGATTATTACTGACTTTAAAAAGTCCAGGCTGGTAAATTTTCAATATTTTCTGAGCGTTCAAATTCTCAGTAAACAATTTTAGGCAACTAAATCCACGTTCTGAAAAGCATCCCCAAACATGAATTTTTACGGGGTGCCTAACTGTGAGCTGGACCAAATGCATTTCACAGTAAGACCAAGCATTTTTTAATCACTTTTGATCCATGATCGCGGATGCAGGCATAAAAAGACCACCTCAATTATCTTGGCGTAAACCGAACTGATTTTCTTTAACGTGTGCTCGTCACGACAATTCGACTACTACGGGAACAAATCAGTGCTACAAAAATAGTACAGAGATAGGATAATTAAGCTGTAAAATATGGCGGAGATACCTTTTAATTTTTTTTGAATCAAAGACACGCTCTTGTTGAACAAACTATATTTTTTTTTTTACATATTTTGTAACTGTAATGAACTTTTAGGACTACCAACTGGTCAACACATCCAGATTTCGGCAAAAATCAATGACGAGCTTGTGATAAGATCTTATACACCTGTTTCTTCAGATGATGATTTTGGATATGTAGATCTAGTCATTAAGGTAAGTTTTATTTCTAAGAAAATCCATTACCTAGAACTTCTAGGTTAGAAGTTATTCATATGTAGACTAATTTTCTTAAATTATAATTTATGTGTGGTGCGGCGAAAAGGTATATTAGCGTCAAAAAGTATTTCGAGAAAAATGAGTTAGGGTAAGTTGAGGATGATATTTCGTTTACTATACATTAGTTACAGCTGCAGTAATTTTTTTTTTAAGACTAATTCAACCATTATAATTACGAAAATAGTAACCACTCTCTGCGGAAATGCACCGTTCTCCCGTGCTCGACAATATTTTATTTTATTATTTATAATTCAATTTTTAAACCTGTTTTAGTTATTTATGGTTAATGTCGGTCCATTATCGGTATCGGGGGGTTTTCGGGGTCAAAGATTACAAATGTTTTGTCAAAATTGTCAAAATTGAAAAAAATAAAATGGCGATTTCTGGCTGACTCGAACTCGAACCAAAATCGGTATCAGGGGGCTATCGGGGTCGTAGATTACGATTTGTTGGTTAAAATTGAAAATCTAAATGGCGCCGCCAACATGGCGGACGAATTGTGTAATTTTTGGGCCAAATTTAAAAAATCAAAATGTTGGCGCAAACATGGCGGACGATTTGTGCCATTAATGGCCTATTCGAACCAAATCCAGTATCTGGAGGTTTTCTTTGTCGTAAGTTAAGAATTTTTGGTCAAAATTAAAAATGTCTAAATGGCGGCGCCAATCTGGCGGACGACTCTTGTCATTTATGGCTTATTCGAACCAAAATCATAAACTGGGAATTTTCTGGGTCGTAGATTAAGAATGTTTGACTAAATTAAAAAATGGCGGCCCAAATATGGCGAATTTTGGCATTTATGAACCATGTCGATTCAAAATTGGGTTTTTGAGGTCGTAGATTACTAATTTTTAATCAAAATTAAAAAACTCAAAATGGCGGTGCCAGTAAGGCAAATTTTGGCATTTCTGAACCACTCAAGAATATATCTACTCGATAACATCAAATAGACGTGATTACGTCGAAATAATACGATACGTCAAAATGACGTGTTTTCACGTCATTATGATGTAACACGTCAAAATGACGTGAGTTCACGTCAATTTAACGTGTCATGTCATTTTAAAGTCCAGTCACGTCAACTTGACGTGTCACATCAAAATTAAGTGATTACAAGTCAATTTCACGTGTAAAAACGTCAATTTGATGTAATTAACTGGATACAGGGTTATTATTCGTAAAAATACAACCCAAATATCTCGCAAACTAAGCACAATATGACAATTCTAAAAATTTGGTCAATTTGTTTTTTTGGAGGTTTTTTAAAATTTTTACGGTAAGTAAAATTACCTTATTTTTTCTTAATGCGATAGTCTCATCGTTTTCAACGCTTACTATTGCTAATAATAATAATAATAATAATAATAATAATAATAATAATAATATATCGTCGGCTTACAAGTAAAAGGCACTAAGTCACTTTTTTGCAAAAATGGGATTTTAATGGCACTTTAATTAATTTTTGATGATCTATGTATAGGTAAACCGAACTAACTTCTAGGTGGACTGACAAGGGAGTTACCCACTATACAAAACGCACCAATTTTGATTAAAATTTTATGTGGCAATAGGGACTAAGTCACTTAGTGCACTTAGTGCGTTTTACTTGTAGATTATTTCAAATGTTTCTGCACTAAGCGACTTTCTAAAAAGAGTTCATTTATAAAAATATGATTGCTTGAATCATATATGATACAGTATCGCGTTATTTATTGTACTGACAAACGAATTCTTTTGCTATGTTAAAGTTGATGGAATAGAGACAGAACAGAAATAACAAGAATATAAAAAAAAACTAAAGTTCGCGGAAAGTTCAGAAAACAGCCCTTAGAAATGCGCCGTGAAGTGTTTTATCATTAATAATGATTCATTATAATTATTGACTTTAGGAGATGCTTCTTTGCCGGCACAGCCGATGGCCTCTGAAAACTGTCTTAGTTCGTGAATAGTAAGCAGTAAGTAAGCAAACTCTTCTTTTAAAAATCTAGTTTTTGAAAATTTATGTAAATATCTTGTTTTCTACTTTATAATTATACATTACGTTTAATTAATAGAAGGGTTTTAATTTAAAATAGTTTTTTATATTATTTTATTGACTTAGTGCTCTTTACTTGTAAGCCGACGTCGTGGGCCTACAAGTAAAAGGCACTAAGTCCATGTCTTTTTTTTAAATTTAGTTGAATTAAACTACTTTAATTTTTCTTTATTTAACTGCAAATGGGGCATTATTATGTCCAAACATGTCATTGCAATTTGCGGTAGTTTTTTTCCAAAAACAATTATTACAAAAATTAAAAAACAACAATGAAAGTTAAATTTGTCAATATCTCAAAACCATGTTTGTGGACTTAGTGCTCTTTACTTGTAGGCCGACGATATAATAGTATATTAAAGTACTAGTTTCATAACGTGTTATGAAACGAGTGCTTTATACAATTTTTTCTATTTTGCTCTAAAATTAAAAAAAAACTTACGTTTAAATTGATGACTGAATTGGGGATTTTTGTTTTGTATAGGCATTACAGTTTACACCACGTTTAAAATTCTAAGAACAAATGATATTTTGATATATTTTATAGTCATCTCTTCTCTGTTTTACTGCAATTAACCAAGCCACAATTTTAACATGGTAAAAATAACCTAAACCCAAAATTTTGTAGTAAATTGAACTTTAAAGCGACATTGACATTGTCACGGTAAACGTCAAGCGATAGACCAGGCCTGTTGCCAACCCAAAAGAACAAAAAGTACAGACCTCTTATGAGCCTATAAGAACACGCAAAATGCGTGTGATTATGAGCTTATAAGAGCCGCAAAATAGAAAATAGCATATTATGCTATTCTTGTAAAATATCTTGCTTTAATTAATATGAAATAAAAGCATCCACCCTCAAGTTAGGGGTTGGTATTTTTATTTTTTATTGTATATCAAAGACAGTACTTTTTAAGCTCTTTGAAATAAGGTATCGCAAGAATTGGGATTTCATTAAAAATAAAACAGTTAGGGTGGTTGGTAGCTAAAGGGTGGAAGTTACAACCCCCATTAATCAAACTGAAGTTATTTATTTTTAAATATTGAGCTATTTTTGTAAATATTTTGTACCAGTTATTTTGAAATAAAATCATCCACTCTTAAGTTAAGGGTTGGTATATTTAATTTTCGATTTAGCCAAAATGTTCAATTTTTTAAGCTCTTTTAAATGACGTATCACAGATGGAGTTGCTATTCAAGATTCCAATGTTGGGGTAGCTGGGGGTTAGGGGGTAAAAGTTACAACCATTAAAATTATATACTTAAATTTCTTTTTTGAAAACCCAAATTAACCTATTTTTAGAATTTTTATATTTTACTTAGTTTGCGAGATATTTGGGGTGAATCGTTTTTAAATGTTCACCCTGTATATTCTCGAGTAAAGATGTTATGGTGTAGATATTTTTTGAGTAAAGGTATTCTGAAGTTAGGATTTATTGAATAGAGATGTTATTATTATAGCCCTAGTAATAATTTCAATAATTTTTATTACATGTGACTTTTTAAACTGTTTATTGTAAGCCTTTACAAAAAAAAAATCATAATAAATAAACTATTAGAGATATTAATGTTTTTTTTTTTCATTAATTTACGTAGAAATGCACAGTGCATCCGAAACCCCAAAAATCAAAAATCGATTTTTTTGCTAATATACCTTTTCGCTGCACCACTCACATTAAAAAAAAACACTCAAATACACTTAAGAGCAAAAAAACGACCCATCTAAAAATTTTCCATTTTTTAAATTAAAATATTTTGAAAACTATTTAATGGATTTGACTGATTCTTTTTTAGTTTTGAAACTTAAACTTTCTATACTTTTGTTTTTATTTAAAATAATTTAAAAAAGTATTTTTGTATTAACAGCAACAAAAAATGTATAACTGTTTTTTTCCCGTTTACTAGGAGTTGCATGGTACGCCACCGCAACTGTTTATTAAATTGTTAAATTCTCTCTTATTACCGCAGTTTAGACTTTTTTATTTTTTTTATATTTTTACTTCTTGTTTAGAAGATATCAGGATTTTCCTGAAAGTTGTTATTTTTTCAGTCAACTCAAAAAGTACTAAATCAGTAGAGTTGCTGTTTTTCATTTGAAGCATAAGTCTTATAGTTTTTCTATTAGAGTTTATTTATCAGGAGACAACTTTCTATTGTTATATGACAGGGCTCAGCGGTGATTTCGCAGAACCGCCGCCGGATGAAGTGACCCTATTTCTCTTCTGTTCAAGTTTGTCAAACAAATGTTATGTTTTTGATAAACTTGATTAGAAGAAAAAAGAAACACGGTTAAGCTTCAAATATAAAGCACAGCAACAATCAAATTCATGTAGTACCTTTTGAGTTAACTGAAAAAATGATAACTTTCAGGAAAATTCTGAAATCTCCTAAACTCGGAATAAAAAAATAAAAAAGGAAATATTCATAATAACTGGGGCAATAAGAGAGACTTTAACAATTTAATAAACAGTTGCAGTGGTGTACTATGCAATCCCTAGAAAATGGGACAAAAATCTGTTTTTAATAATTCTAAATATATACAAAAGTAGAGCAAGTTTAAGCTTCAAAACAAAAGAGATTCATTCATTCTGAAATGTTTGAATTTAAAAAATGGCAATTTTTTAGGTGGATCGATTTTTTTGCTCCCAAGTGTATTTTGAAATAAAAAAATCAGAAAGTTGAAAAAAAAAACTTGATTCTAACGCAACGTGAGAATAAATGATAGATACAAAAAGTCTAAATTCTCATATTTTAGGTATACTTCAAAAATGTCCACCCCCGCTTCCCAGACGGCGGCAAAATGACCCAATACCTAGAGAGCCTCAAAATCGGCGACACCATCGAAGTCCGGGGACCCTCCGGGCGCATCCAATACCTGAACAACGGCAAATTCTCCGTCAAAAAAATGAGGAAGGACCCCCCACAAATCTTCAACACCACCAAGATCAGCATGATCGCTGGGGGTGTGGGAATCACCCCACTTTTGCAATTAATTAGGCATATTTTGAAAGATTCGAATGATAGGACTAAATTGTCGCTTTTGTTTGCCAATCAGACGGAACAGGATATTTTGGTGAGAAAGGAGTTGGAGGAAGTACAAAAGGACCATCCGGATCAGTTCAAGTTGTGGTATACTTTGGATACGCCTAGTGAGAGTAAGTTGATTTAGATTTTTGTGCAGGACTGGCAAAAACCAGGATTTATTTTTTTCATTAAAAGGCACTATTTTTTTTTCGGCAAGGGTAAAATTAAGAACACGAATTCTGTAAACTCTAGGAGTTTAGGAGTGCAGTGCCACCAATCTAATGTCCTTAGAGAAAAAGCCCTCTTTTTATTTTCTCGTAAAAAATCGTGTATATTCTCCAAGACGATTTACGCAATGCTTTTAGTAAGAAAACTGTAATTAACATTAATCGGAATAAATTCAGTTATGACTCATCAACGTTGAAAATAAACACAGAAACATAGGCTTACGGAATAATTTTGCCGAATTATGAGGGAAATTTTTATAAAGGTCACTAAATCGAAACATTTGACGACTAATTTGTTACACACAACAATATTGAATATACATATTAACTATAAATATGTAAATATATCGGTGTTTTTCGAAGAAAATAAAAATGTAAATATTAAAAACCTCGCGTCAACGATAGAATCGACGCGGCGCCTATGCGAGCACTGGACATTCGCCGATGACTGGTAATTAAGAATTTAACCAAAAAAAACCAAAAAAAAGTCTATTTATGACTAATTAATTTAACACGTTCACTGTCCAATGATCCATGTATGGGTCATGCCATAGGTTTCCTGTGAGACATATGGACAGTGAACGTGATAACTAAAAAAAACTGTAAGGGAACGTTCAAGTATTACGTAACGCAAAATGTACCAAAATTCATACACTTCATACCTCGGTTTTCGCGTTATCATGGCTTTAGAGATTTCATATTTTGCCTACCCCCTCTAACACACCCCCTATTAGGGGGGTAGCCAAAATATGAAATCTCTATAATCTATAATAACGCGAGAACCGAGGTATGAAGTGTATGAATTTTGGTACAATTTGCGTTGCGTAATACTTGAACGTTCCCAACGAGGAATTTGACCAATGAAATGTCAGATTTATTTGTCATCTCATTTCATTGGTCAAAATTTGACCGTCAAATTCTTAATTAATTTTTTGCATAAATAAACCTTAAAAGTTTTGTAAATCAACTTTTAAGTTTTTTTTTTACAGTTCACTAATGTGTTGATTTTGACCTGTTTATCTATCTGTATATAGGGTTTCTTTTATTTGTGCTCGTAGGTAAAATAGGTATTAAAACACGCCGGGAACGTGCATTTTTTGCCCTCGCTTATAGTATCCCAAGCAGATTTGCATTGTTTGTATATTTATATTTATAATATAACATAACCTTACTTTTTAATTGTCGGTTTAGGTCGGTATTTTGGGCTTTTTTCAATAAATGAATAATTTTTATTGCCTGTTTTACGTTTCTCAATGTTTTATATAAAAAAAATGATTTCTGTAAAAAAAAATCTGTCTCTCTGTATATCCAGAAGATTTGTAACCACAATAACTCAAAGTCGTATTAATGGTGCAGGTCGCTTGCAAAACAACTTTACACTACGATATTTCAAGAACGCTTGACATACAGATTTTTGGCCAAAAGTTTTTTGCCATGTTGAAAATCTTTGGTCCAAAATTAAGTCTTTGTGTCAAAGCTCTCTTGAAATATCGTAAGGTTTTTTTTGCAAGCGACCTGTACCATTAATACGACTAGTAAAATTAGGGTGAAGTAAAATGGGGTAAACTAAATTAAAAAAATATATACACTGCCGCACATTAAAATCCGCACACCTAAAAAATTGACATTTTTTAAATTCAAATATTTCGAAAACTAATTAATGGATTTGACTAATTCTTTTTTAGTTTTAAAGCTTAAACATTCTCTACTTTTGTTTGTTTTAAGAATGATTATTTTTTTCGTATTAAAAGCAGCAAATAATGTACAACTATGTTTTTCTAGGACTTGCATGGTACGGCACTGCAATCTTTATGAAATTATTAAAGTCTTTCTTATTGTCGCAGTTTTAATGAATATTTTCTTTTTTATTTTTTTACTTTTTTACTTCTGGTTTAGGAGATATCAGGATTTTCCTGAAAGTTGTCATTTTTTCAGTCAACTCAAAAAGTACTTTTTTAGTTTATTTTTTTGAATTTTATTTCGTTTGGACTTTGTTCGTTTTATTTTGTATTCTAATTTATTCTTTTTTTTTTTTCATTTAGATTGGAAGTACAGTACTGGATTTATCAACGAACAAATGCTGAAAGAACACATGTTTCCACCTGGCGACGATTCCATCATTTTGATGTGCGGGCCACCACCCATGATCAATATGGCATGTCTGCCGAATCTGGAGAAACTCGGACACAAGAAGGACATGTGTCTAGCCTACTAGGATTTTCCGGTATTTTAGTAAATATGTAGCTTTAATTTATGCCATCCACGCATTGCATTGAACGTTTTTATCAAGTCAAGGAGTTTTTTATATTTGACAAAGCCCTCAGGGGTCATTCCGTTGTTACGTACGTTACATTCGTACACCTTAATTTAGGTCTCAGAAAAATACTAGATAGTTCATTCATTTGTATTTCAGGTATAATCCTTACAGGCACTTTTTTACATGTTTTAGTTTACGTGTAAATTTAATAATCAATTAGGCAATAAAAATAATGCAGCTTATGCGCGCGTTTCGTATGTTACAAAATTTGGAAGTACACTTATGCAATTAAGTAAATGATAATGAAAGTCTGCTAATCTGATTTGGTTTTTTAATTATATTTGCTTAATTTATGAAAGTTTTACTTTATAATAAGCATATGGGATAATAAAAAAATAAATAATTATGATTTTCAGAAACTATTAATGTTGTTACATATACTCGTGACAATCTGATAATGCGACTCTGACGTCACAACGCGTAAACTTAAAAGCAGTCTGTAGTGTAACTGAAACTTATTTATTAAGACTTAATACCTAATTATTATATAGAAAATGTATATAAACAAAAATCATTTATTAAATCTTAAGAAATAAGTTTCAATTACCCTATAGAGTGTTATTTAGTTTACGCGCTGTGACGTCAGAGTCGCATTCTCAGATTGACATGAGTATACATACCAAAAAATGTTACGTACATAACCTGAGGGTTTTCACCAAATTTCAAGCTGAATTTGGGAAAACTACCCATACCTGCATTAAATTATACTTTAAATTTTTGGTATTTAAAAAGTTTTTTTGAACTTTTTGGAATTTCACCACAATAATTTTAAACTATAACCTTACCCAATATCTAAATAAATATATAATAATATTTATTTATTTATGTTGTAGTAGCAGTTGGCGCGGAATAACCCTCAAATTGTTTTAAATTTTATTAATATTGTTAAGTTTTTCTAAAATTGTTACATAAAATAACATGCAGCCGCGACCGCAGATTTTACTACTTATTTTTATACTATACTTATATATTTTTTATTTTATTTTTTTAATACCTGTTTGTGTTTATGTTTTTGTGCTTCATAGTATTATTTTTATTAATTTCTGATGCAATTTCTTGTAAAAAGAATTTCTTTTAAAAAAGTCCGTAGTCGCAGCTGCAGTTAATCTTACTATATTATATTTACTGCCTAAAATTTAATCTATTCCATATTCCTACGACCATTATAAATAGAACCCTACTTTTTTTCGGATATTTAGAGATTTTTTTGTTAATTTAATTTTTTTTTTGTTCTTTTAATAAATTACACAGGACCACAATTTTTTTTGTCGGTTAACGTGGATCAGAAATGGTTTTCTAGGTGTATTTTTGGTCGGGGGTAAACAACTGGAGAGTAGTAGCAGGAAACAGGAAAAATTAGAAAGAAGTTACCAAACAAGCCCTAGGCCTTCAAGGTCTGTAGCGCTAATTATTATTATTATTTTTGGTCGCTGAACACGAATCCGTCGTAAAATTATTTAAGAAAAGCCACACTTGACATCGACCCCCTCCGATTTGGCTAATTTTTCGTGGGCATGTTACTCACCTAAAGAGTACTACTCAGTAGACAAAAGCCAAAATATTAGGTCCTGCAAAAATTTATTGGCTAATCTGTAGCCATTTTTCTTTTTTTTTCACATTTTTGACCAAAATTTGAGTATTTTTGATTACGGAGAGGTTTTTTGTAATAAGTGGCTTAAAATTAGTTTCTCAGTGTAAAATTGGCAAAGGAACAAGAATATGGCGACAGATTTGATCAACGACAAATGTCTCAAAAAATATTAGCCAAAAACACCCAAAATTGGTCAAAAAAGTTCCAAATCTTGGGGAAATGGTCAAAAAATTTTGTTTGACTAGCCAAGGTGACCATCTTGTGAAATAAGAACCAACGAATCCAATGACCACAAGCCCAGATTTTTAGGGCGAACCGTTTAGAAACTGCGCGGCTTCCTAGTTAGAGGTTTTTTTTTTCTTTCAAAAATCTCAATTTTTGACCTCTTGGGACAATGTCATTTTTCCACGCTGCGCGTAAAATGTATTTTTTATTATCAGACTCACTTTTAGCTACCTCAAAAATCCTAATATATCAATTTTTACAAAAATTACCTGAGATATGATCAAACTCGTCAAATTTCGGTCATCGTCTGGATTTTTTTTTTTTTAAATTCATGTCGATAGATCTCGCTGATTCTAACAATATAGGCATATAATACCTGCAGAGTAATATTTTGGAAAATATGAGCGAAATAAAATTTTCGAAAGGAAAAAAATTATTGGTTTTTCCTATTTAAAAAAAAATTCTGACGTGATGGGCCAAAACGGACGACGGATTCGTGCTCAGCAACTAAAAATGCACCTATAAAATTATTTGATCCACGTCAATCGACAAAAAAATTTGTGGCCCTGTGCTATTTGACCTTTTAGTGGTTGTAGGAAATTTGTGTTAAAAACTAGCTGGGAAGTATCTTTCTTACACTCTTTTGATTTCCCACTCATGTGAATATGTCATTTTTCAAACTTATTAATATATTATTGTTGTACAGATAAAAGCATTTATAAATTAATTTTATTTTTTATTCTATAAAAAAAATCAATAAATTTTCCTTTCCAAAACAAAATTTTTCAATCAAAATTTGGCGCCCACCTTGGGCCCCTACCAAAACAAAAAAAAACACCCTCAGAAAAAAAAAGCTTTGTTCCTGGGTGTTCCTATAGAATTTGGCGCCACTACCAAAACAAACAAAAAAACACCCTGCAGCTTTGTCCCTGAGCGTTTTTACAAAATTTTGGCGCCCCTACCAAAAAAAAAACCTCCGGAAAAAAACTTTGTCCCTGAGCGTTTCTACGAAAATTGGCAATCCTACCAAAACAAAAAAACCCTCCACAAAAAAAGCTTAGTCCTTGTGCGTTTCTACAAAGTTTTGCGCCCCTACCGAAACAAAAACAAAAAAATACCCGCCATTATTTAAATTTTTTATTAAAAAAAAAACAAAAAAATATAACAAATAAGGATTCTTGGGTAAATACCCCCTCTACCCCCCCCCACATCTACGCGCCTGAATATCATTATATGTTAGTTAAAGTTTACTTACCAAAAATTGGCGGTTTTTGAACACCGATGTCAATCTATACTGAAAAATCCGAAATACCAACATAGCATCTTGAAAAGCACTAAAATATTCGTCTAGGTATCTAAATTACAGCGGGTATCAAAATTATTATCTTTAAAACTTATTAAATTAATGTAAATAAACTAGTGAATTTGTTCAAAGTTTACCCCACAGTTCAAAGTTCCGTTCACGGTATGTCAATTTTCACGAAAACCCCCGACCATCAGGGGGTGAAGTTAGAAATATTGTATTTTCAGATTCGTTGACCCCAAAAACCCCTTATTTTAACGAAAATATTTACCCTCAACCCCGCGGAGTTGGAGTTAGAAAATTGTTATTATCAGATTCAATTTCAGCAATCTTAAAAACCCCTATATAGCAATTTACAATGTATTTTCCCCTTGCCGCATACCAATGTTCACCAAAAACAATCCCGAGCGAGAACTTTTGGTAACATACCTGTATGCCAAATTTCAAGTATCTTAAGTTATCGTGCACACAAAATTTCCCGGACAGAACGATCGACCGACCGACATTTTTTTTTTGCTGGAAATTGATTTATATCGACATAAAACGTCATGAAACGCAAAAAAAATTTTTGGAAATTTTTGCTGTCCCAAAATTTTGAAAATTTTCAAAATGGGAAATCAATAAGGAATAAAAAACTGTTTTATACTTTAGATATATTTTATTACCATAATAGAATATATGTACCTACCAATGTAGAGAACTTTGTTGTAATGGTCTTAACTATAATAACGTACTTTTCTACCTTGGTATATAATATACTATCTAATGAAGATAATAAAATCAAATATTAAGTGGGCAAGAAACTTGTTAGCAAGTCTCTATTTGCTAATTTAAGACCTTTATCTGGAGTTCCCAGATGAACTGAAAATATTTATTATTACATTTTTAGATAAAAGCCATAAAAGCAAGTAATACATAAAAAATATACATAGAAAATTTTAAATGTAAATGAAGGGTCCAGTGGAAAAACGATGAGATTCCATTTTTTAAAAGTTGAGAAAACGAAATTTAAAGTTTCGCAAGTACTGGTGAAATAGTTTTTAATGACATTTAGAGTTCTTTCCGAGTAATTTTCTCGATCATTAGAACCCCATGTTGAATCCAGGCGCGAATAAAAACTTCATGTATACCCAACATTTTTATTCATTTCAAAGATGTAAAAATTCAAATATTCAACCGCAGTTTTTAGTGGAATCTCATTGTTTGTCCCCTGTAAGGTTTTGTATGTTGATTCTTCATGTTACAAGCTAACAGACACCGCTAAAATGTCGATTTCGAAAAAAATGGAACCTCATCGTTTTTCCACTGGACCCTTCAAATATTAAAAATATTAAAAATGATAATTAAAGCTGTATAATATTAAGGTAGTTACAACTAGCAGTATTTAAGTAGTTATAACTAGCAGATCGTAGTTTAATACATAAAACTTAAAAATAAATTACTATACATATACAGGGTACTTCAGGAATAAGGTACCTAAAAAAATATGAAAAAAAAGTTTCTATAAAGGTTGGTCCAGAAATGAGCCCTAAGTGAGCTAAGACCCTCCTAAGGGTACATCTGAAAAGTAGTTTTTATTGAATATGTCTGGAACCCAATGAGCCACAGTAACGAGTTTTTGCACTTGCCCGACAGCTGCCTTAACATTGATAAAAGTTATCATTTTATGTAATTTTTATTTCATAATTTTAACCAAAAATCTTTTTGTCCCAAACTTTTTTATCTGTAGATTTGTTGACATTTTCCCAATAAAATAATAATCTTTAATTAAAAATACATATTAAAGGTACTCTTTATGTAACACTGTAGGGCCAACCGTTTTCGAGAAAATTGCAATTGTTTGTTTGTTTATTTGTTTGTTTATTTGTTTAACCTCGTACTATTCTACTTAATTAAGCATCCCCTAAGTCCAGGACTTGTGTGGGCTAGTAGTAGAGGGAACCACCGGCTTATACTGACTTTTGAACCAGTTTCTAGGGATTGTCCGTTTCACTTATCGCCTTCGCCAAATTTCAATTATTAATTAACTGAAAAAGGCAAATCGGCGCCAGTGAGAATCGAACTCACGATAGTAGACTTGCTATACATACGCGCTAGCCACTACGCTATGCCTCCCATAATTAAAGATGCAATTTCACGTTCTGAGCACGAAAAACAGAAACCAAAAAATGCGCCAATAAAAATTTCAATACTACATCAAAAACTCTAAAAAAAGTTCCCGTATACAAATATCCACATTGATTAATAGCAGTTATTATACGATCGTTGAATAATACACTATGTTTACTGGTATTGTAAGCTCACAATTGACCTATTTTAACCTTTTTATGAAGAGAAAAAACGTCTTCCACACCGTTTCTGTCACTTTAGAGAACGGAATCATGTTCAGCGTTCATCTATAAAGAATATATTTTTTTCCACCTGGCATTAATAGCTCAAATTCAACCTTTTTTTAAAAAAAAAAACAATCTTCCACACGGTTTCTGTAATTTTTAAGGTCGGAATTGTTTTCAGCATGTCCAAATCTATAGGATTTGGTATGGTTCATACTTTTGCACAAAGGGGCTAAAAACGGCCTATATTTTTTAACAGACTTCCCAAAAGGAGGAGATTATCAATTCTATGTGTGACTTTGTTTTATGTTTTTTTTATGCTTGATCCCGCATAACTTTAAAACGGATGAACGGAATTGAATGAAACTTTTTGAAATTTAAAGAGGGCATTCCTGAGGTTGTTCCGTTCCAATTTGACCTTCGGATAATGCCGGGTAAGCCGGATAATTAAGATAAATCTAATAATTTTAACGCAATTTCACTTAAAAACGGCTTAATTTGGTTCTAATATCAACCAAATTTTTAGAGAAATATCGGATAACTCGGATAAGCCGGATAACTTGATTAAGGGATCAGTCTAATATTACGGCAGGCTAAAAATCTTTTAAATGTCGCTAAACTTGATTCTGTGGATCTGTAATATTAAAATACCAAGAGAAAATTATAAAATTTTGTTTAAAATAAGGTTGATTGGACCCTTGAACGCTAAAAAATATTACTAAATTCATTTTTTAGAAAATTATCTTAGTGCGTTATAACGTCAGCAGCTTGCCGAGATGGAAGGACAACTATAATTTAGCTTAGATGGTGTTACAAATCTACAAGTTCTGTGTCGTAGCAACCAATTTAACAACAAAAATAATTTTTACTATTTAATTTGGGAAATGGTGAATTGGCATCAACTTATTTTTTACTTTTTAGAGACATAGAAGTCGGTTCATTTTTTTTTTGTTAAAAGTTTTTATAATATTATTCTTTCACGGTTCGAGGACGAAAAATTAAATACTAAAATGTTGAAAACTAAAATTTCAATGATGCAGGCTTACTCTCTATCAAAAACTAAGAAAAAAATTCATATACAGGTATTTCCAAAAATCAATCTTAAGGAAGCTATGGTCTACTAAAAAATGCAACATTTTTAAATTTAAAAATGGTGCAATTTTAGGACCCTTAAGGGTCATAGTAGCTTTAAAAGCGATTTTTCGACCTATAGGTATAAAAACTTTTTTTCTTAGTTTTTGATAGAGAATAAGCCTGCATCATTGAAATTTTGGTTTTCAACATTTTAGTACGTATTTATTTATTTTTCGTCCTCGAACCGTGAAACTTCACCTTCAAATAAATTTTTCTCGAAAATGGTTAATCTTACAGTATTACAACAAGCGGGGTCGAACAAAGCCAGCCCGGGCCCCGGGAAAACTTTATTCCTGGACCCCCTCGCCTCTGAAAAAAAAAAGCTCTACCCCTGGCAGAACATTTTCGCCGGGCCCTCCTTGGAGAGGGGATCTCCCCCCCTGAAGCGGCCCTGACAACAAGAGTACCTCTTTTATGTATTTTGACCTGTGTAATCATATTCCAAAAATAAAATTACAAAAAAGCTACACAGAAAAAAGTTTGGGCGAAAAAACCGATAAGGCCCCTCCGTTTCGCACATCCGTAGTTAAAATAAGTAAATGAAATAACATACGAAGATGGGCCTTATTCAGATTAGTTCACATGCTCAAAGGGTTTGGACTTTCAAAGGGACTTAGCTCCCTTACGACGCATTTCAGACATATGTTTATGAAAACTTTTTGTCATATTTTATGATGTACAATTTCGAACCTTATTTCAAATAGACCTTGTGTATTCGACGGTAAATCACATCCAAAATTTAATAACCTTCAAGATTACCCATATTTATTTTGGATTTACGGATTTTCATTTGGGGCCAAATCGAAAAATCTTGTGACCCGAATTTAGCGCGAGATTAACCTCGGTTTAAATAATAAATTTATAATACTTTCTATACATGAAACAATCTTTTTGATTTAAAATTTTCTAATTCAGATTCGTATACTATAATGTAAAATTAAATATAAAGGTTTTAAAATAAAAAAATTTTGTTCTTAGAAATTGCTCATAATAAATTAAATTTTATAGATAAAAAAACGTTAAAATGATAATAGAATAAAACTAGTAGATATTGTCAAACACCGACAGATATATTTAAAAAAATATTAAGCTAATGCCTGATGCATTTCGAAATTTGATATTTCATCTTCAGTTACGTGCAGAAATGAAACAACATTTGTTTCATTTCTGCACGTAACTTCGCAGTTAATTTTAATTTGGTATACTTTATTGTATATTTAACGTTAAATGTTAAATGTTTGACAAGCCTCTGAAGATGAAATATCAAATTTCGAAATGCATCAGGCATTAGCTTAATACTTTTTTAAATATATCTGTCGGTGTTTGACAATATCTACTAGTTTTATTCTATAATATACATCGACTATATCAGGATGATATCACCTCACGAATTAAAATGATAATATTGTTTGAATAGATTTTAGTAGATTTGATAAAAATTTTAACTTATTGGACTAAGAGACATTTTAATATTAGATAATAAGTTACTTAATATTATTTTAAATTAAAACATTTTAGTCCTATAAAATTCACATAACTATACAGGGCGACTCAGAAATAAATTACAAAATATTAAGGGGCGATTCTAGGTCCAAAAATATGAAAAAAAGTTCCTATAAAGGTTGGTCCGGAAATGAGCCCTAAGGGTGCTAAGAACCTCCTAAGGGTACATCTGAAAAGTAGTTTTTATTTAATATCTCTGGAACCCTATAAACCACAGTAACGAGTTTTTGCACATGCCTTAACATTGGTAAACGTTATCATTTTATGTTATTTTTATTTGTTAATTTTAAACAGGGTCGTGCAAAATGGGGGGGGGGGTGATGTCACTTTTTTGACATTTTCTCAATAGAATATTAATCTTTAATTAAAAATTTATAAAAAAAGGTAATCTTTGTGTAACACCGTAGGGCCAACCGTTTTCGAGAAAATTGCAGTTAAACAGGCAATTTCATATTCAGAGCATCAAAAAAAGTAACTAAAAAAATGTAACAATAAAAATTTTAATACTTTAGGGCGATTCTACATCAAAAATTATAAAAAAAGTTCCCATAAACAAATATCTACAAATCGCTTTTAAGGGAGCTACGGTCCCTTAAAAACTGTTATTCTTTAAGAGGCCGTAGTATAGTTTGATGCACGGATCTGTGGCTAAGGGAAATATGTTTGGAATGTGTGTGCAAGTGGGAGGCCCGATGTAGGCACGCACGCCTTATAGCGCTCTTGACGGAAAGAAAAGAGCGCGAATGATTCCTCTCCCTTACGTCGGAGACTTAGTTTCATACGGAGAACTATACACTTAAATCTGATTTTCGAACCTAGATTTATAGGGGCCTTTTTTCATAGTTTTTAATGTAGAATCACCCAATTTTTATTGGTGCATTTTTTAGTTTCGATGTTTGATGCTCAGAATGTAAAATTGCCTCTTTAATTGCAATTTTCTCGAAAACGGTTGGTCCTATGGTGTAAGTGTAAAAGTACCTTTTTTATGTATTTTTAATCAAAGATTAATATTTTATTGAGAAAATGTCGAAAAATTTACAGATAAAAAAGTTTGGGGCAAAAAGGTGACATGCCCCCCCCTCCATTTTGCACGTCCCTGGTTAAAATTACCAAATAAAAATTACATAAAATGATAACCTTCAGGCATGTGTAAAAACTCGTTCCTGTTGTTTATAATATTCCAGAGATATTAAATTTCAGATGTACCCCTAGGAGGGTAGTAGCTCCCTTATGGCTCCTTTCCGGACCAACCTTTATAGGAACAGTTTTTCATCTTTTTGGACCTTAAATCCTTAAAATTTTGTAATTTATTTCTGAATCACCCTGTATAGGAAGGATTAAAAAAAAACAGATTTTTTAGTTTCAGAAAAAGTTCCAGCTTTCTGTTCCATATAAAATTTTATCTCTCAAAAAATTAACTTTTTCACGTTTGATCTTTAACACCCCTTTCTGACTAAAACAGCGCTCAAACTTTATGAGTGTGTGAAGGAATGGGAGATTTATTGGGTGTATATCCATACAAAAATATGGAAAATATAACAAAAGCAGCACCTATGGCAAACTGCAAGGTCAAAGTAAAATCAAAAATATAAATCGATGCTACACACGAAATGATAATCGCGAGAGATGTCGCAAATCCTTTTAAAATATTATCAGCGTATTTAACAACCACAGCCACGATTAACCCTCCACAAGCTTGTAAGACTATCAAATAATTAACAAACTTATCATAACCAAAGAAAAAACCGTTCTGGCTTATTCTATCACCATCGTAAAAGAAACAGGATATTAGACCAAAAGGTATGGAACAGAGACTCAATTGCACGTTCCTCATCCACACTGTGACGTCACTTCCCTTCAGAATCTTCTCGAAGTATATGCCAGCGAAGCCCGATAGGACACAGGCGGACAAAGCGGCCATGAACCCGATGAACCGATTCTGCTCGGGCCCCGTGTAGCTGGGCGTTTCGCCGGTTTGCGCCATTTGCACCAGTACAACGCCTATGACGAGGGTAAGTAGGGAGATCCATTGGGTTTTTATCAGTTCTTTACGTAGGATAAACACGGCAAACATTGCTGTTGTTAGGATTTTTAGTTGATATGTTACCTGAAAAAAAAATTTATAAAAAAATCATTTACATACTTCAAATTACTTAAGATCGCTGCAAAAAGTAACGGTTTGCAAAGTTTTCTGAAAATATTTAAAGGCCCATGAGGTTTATACAGGAACTTTCTTTTTATATTTTTGTACCTAGAATCACGCCTTAGTCCATATATTACGTAACGCAATTTTTCAAAAAAATTGACTCCCCCTGTGTAACAAACTGTCACATTTACCAACACCCCCCCCCTCCCCTATGTGTAACGCGTAACAATATAAAAATTTGTATTTTTTTTCTAACATATCTTGATACAGAATTCCGCATAATGCAAGACGGTAAAAAGACAGTGTAAAAATGATGCATATTTATTATAATAATACATAAAGCACTTAATGTACTTAAACGAAAAAATCACTCAAACTTTAAAAAAATATTCATAATCAATATCACACAGGGAAAAAATACTAGGTACCTCTTTTTACACTGAGTGTCACATATAACACGTATATTGTTTATGCATAGGTACACAAAATAAAAAAATATAGTACACACATTGGTGTTCTGAGAGTACACATTCCGCGCGAAAATGTATCATCGCCCATGGTTCATCGGCAAGATCACGCAAGAACAGGGACGTAAGATTTTTTTTTAATATCAATGTCAACAGTTTTTTTACTGATTACAATATTATTTAAATATGCATAGTTTCGTCAATTTTTGTGTGAAAAGGGGAATTATGGGCCACTAAATAGTAATTTATGTTGAAATAAAAATACATCTGCCAAGCTTAGGAAATAAACATTAAATTTATTAAATTCCGTTACGTAACGTTTACCTAGACCCCCCCCCCTGTCACAAACTATAACAATTTCTCTGACCCCCTCCCCCCTAGGCGCGTTACGTAATATATGGACAGCCCCTTAACACTTCGCTGCCGATTACGAATATTTGGCGTCATGTGGATTTATTCACAGAGGCCGATGACGCAAACGTGGCTGGGATTACAAATTAAAATCAGCAGCGAAAATGTTAAATTTTGTACCTTTTTCCTGAATCAACCTGTTGCAAAATTCTTTGAGGGCCGTTAATAATAGTTACATCTACAAAATATTTTCTGTAGACCGTTACTTAAGGTCTACAAATTTAACAATAGTAACGGTCTACAGAGTAATCTTACTTTCCGTAAATTTCTTTGATAACGTTCTACATGTAGGCCGAGGGGCATGTCACAGGGGTGGTATTTCGTTCCTTCGATAGGCGATATGAGGCGATATCGGGGGCAATATCGAGGCGATATCGGGCGATATCGAGGCGATATCGGGCGATCTCGAGGCGATATCGGGCGATCTCGAGGCGATATCGGGCGATCTCGAGGCGATATCGGGCGATCTCGAGGCGATATCGGGCGATCTCGAGGCGATATGGGCGATATTGATTATTCTAAAAGGCGATATTTCGTCGCGTAAATGAAGAGTGACATACCCCTCGATGTAGGCCGTCGCTAACAGGAACGGTTTAAACATTTTCCGAGGGCCATTATTAATAGTAAGTTGTTATTGGTAACGATCAAAAAGGTTTTCTTTATGTAGGCCGTTGCTAAAAGTAACGGTTCGTTTTTTTTTTTCGAGGACCGTTATTATAGTAACGGTTCACAATTTTTCTTTATGTAGGCAATTTCTAGGATTAACGGTTTCCAAAAATTATTCTAAACTTTTGTAAGCCGTTTCTAAAAGTAACGGTTCCAAGTTTTCCTGAGAACCTTTATTAATAGTAACGGTCTAAAAGGTATTCTTCTTCTTCTTTATTTGTGGCCTTTTCTCAAGGGGAAAATTAGCCAGATTAGAAAGATATTCTTATTTACTGTACCTACGGTACCAATTTTTTTTTTGCAAACCGTTATTACCAGTGTCGGTCTTCAAATTACACAGCCACACAAAAAAAAACGTGCCAGAGACCAACGCACTTTAAAATTTTCGGGGTCGCTGAAACCGAATCTGGTCTCAGAATTGCTCCATCAGGTCACAATTTTTTTATACACTTAAAAAAGGGGTGCGAAAATTCCTTAAAATCAGATGTTTGTAAGTGTAGAAAAAAATTGATGGATCAATTCTGAGGTCAGATTCGGTTTCGGCGACCCCGAAAATATTAAAATGCGTTGGACTAGTCCCTAGCACATGATTTTTTTTTTGGTGGCTGTGCACAGCCAACCAAAAAAAAAAACAAAAAACAATTTTCGGGATCGCTAAAACCGAATCAGATCTCAGAATTGCTTCATCAAGTCACTTTTATTTCTACACTTAAAAACATCTGAATTTAAGAAATTTTCGCACACTTAAGTGTAGAAAAAAATTGTGACCTGATGAAGCAATTCTGAGGTCACATTAAGTTTCAGCGACTCCGAAAATATAAAAAGGCGTTGGTCTAGTCTCTTTCACGTGATTTTTTTTGTGTGGTTGTATTATATTCATTTTCTGTATGCCGTTGCTAAAAGTAACGGCCCCATTTTTTCTAAAGAACTTTATTAATAGTAACGGTCTAGAAGTAATTGTGTAGGCTGTTGCCAAAAGTAATGGTTCAACAGTTTTCTGAGGATCGAAACTTTTCGAAACAAAAAAATCCAATATTTATACCAAAAAAAATATGATAAAACTTACTTGGTATGTGGCTGCGTCTAAATGCGAGGCAGATACATAGAGCAAATTGTTTTGAATCAAATAGACCAATGAGGGCACGCAAACTTTCAAGGTATCCATCGGCTGTTTTATAATTTGTTTGTCCAGTGTACCCAAAAGATTTACCACTCCTCCAGCTTCTACGTAAACTATGGCCAGACATGTTACTAATTTTACAACTTCTGACATTAGAACCGCTGAAAAAATATAAAACCAAATTAATATTACTTGTCAATACGTCTGTCATCAAAATAAGCAACAACAAAATTATTCCTGTCTGTCTGCCTGTATCCACGATAACTTAAGAACGCTTTGAACTAGCGACTTGAAATTTGGTATGCAGATGTATTTTTATCTTAGATAAGTTAGTATTTGAGTAAAGTATGTTGTTGGAAGGGGGGTAAAGGGAGAGGGGATTAAAATTTTGTTTTAGTCGTAATTTTTTAATTATTTACAAAAAAAAAATAAAAAAATTACATTAAAAAAAATCTTCTTTTGAAAAACGAAAAACTAAAAAATAAAAAAAATATTCAAAAAAACTAAAAATTTTGTCTAATTTTTTTTTTTGCGAAAAATGAATATAGGTCCGAACAAGTCCAAACCAAATGGTTTTTTTTTAAGTTTTCTTGGTCGAAAAAAAAATCCGAAAGATTTAAAAAAAAATCTGTGGAAATATTGCTAAATAAAAACGATTCATGCCAATACTTGCAGATTTTAAAAATGATCAAAATTTGCGTTACGCAATACTTGAACGTTCCCTAACCAGACTGTTTTTCTTAAGTTATTTTTAGCGATTTAAACAAATTTGACAATAAAGGACCTCCCTGATCCCCAATTTGTTTGGACTTTTTCAAAACCAAACGCACATTGGCAAAATTTTATCTTAAATCTAGTAAAAACCGAAAATAATCTTTTTGCAAAACTGGTAAACAAGCGCCTAAGCTTATGGAGGTCCAAGGATGTATCGGCGCTAAAGGTTTCTTCCATTTAAGTGAAACTTGTAACTGTAACACTTTTAAATTTAAAATATACTATCAAATTTGAAAAAGAAATCCGCTGCGGCGCTACAACTTCTTTGCATTTGAATGAAATTTAAAATTATACCAATGTTTTAAAACTTTAGACACACAACTGTAAAAAAATTGCCTGCGGTGCTACGGCTTTCGTAAGTTTTATTTTTAATTTATGTTTTTAAAACACGAGTTTTACAATATTACATAAAAAAAAACGTCAAAAATTAACAGAATTCGAAAAAAATATAAAGGGCTGACGATAATTTTTTTAGTCCTCACTTTTTTGTTCTTTTTATATTGTTTGTATTATAAGTATAATATCGGGTAATTTTCTACACAATTATTTTTTTATATAATATTTCTTTAATAAATATATTATTTTTCTCCTATAGCGCAATATTTTCTATGTTTTTACTTATTTAAGAAAATTTCCGTATAATTTCGCCTAATTTTAATTAGGTAGTTACAAAAATATGCAAAAATTTTCGCCATTTCAATTCTTTTCCAGAATTGGGAAAAAATGTGTTGAGAAAAACAGTCTGGTTAAGGGTATCAGTCAATTTTATGATATTTCTTTTGTCATGTGCAACGTTAAACGCCCTCCAGACGGTCCACCACTGGAAATAAAATAAAATTGTTAATTTTTTGTAAAGCATAATATACATATTATGTATGTAGTAGTATTACATATATAAATTTTTGGCTGTATCTGTATTATTTATATAAAATTTTTAATGAAATATATCGAAAAAACACGAAAAAAGTGCTATATTTGGATTTTGTGACCCTGTAAAAAATTAAATAGGGTAGATCATTAAAATCTGCAAGTATTGGCATGAATCGTTTTTATTTAGCAATATTTCCACAGATTTTTTTATCTTTCGGATTTTTTTTTCGACCTTGCATGCATACAAAAAAAAACCATCGTGCGCTATAACTCAAGATTTTTTTTTCATTGCCATATTCGTTTTCAGCGCCCAAAAATACGTAGAAAAAATATAGTCTGGTTTACAAAAAACTAATTTTATTTTTTTTGTTTTGTTTTTATTATAATCATTAAAAAATATACACTTCTGCTCAAAAATATCGGCCCACCTAAAAAAATACACATTTTCAAATGCTAATAACTCCAAAACTATTCAATAGATTTATTTGACCTTTTTTTTATTTTAAAGCTTGAACTTTTAGCTCTTAATTACTGGAATAAAAATTATCAAAAATCTTTTTTTAAACCGGCAGCAATGAAAATTACACAGCTATGTTTTTTTACTGCTTCTTTCGATATGCGCATGGTTTGCCACTGCATATTTTTTTACAATTTAATTAATTGATTTTATAGGCCAATTAAATGGGAGTAATTTCTTTTTTAACTTTTTAATTTTCCTTTTCTCGTTTAGGAGATATACGGTTTTTTCTGAAAATAAACATTTTTGAAAATAACAAAAAAACTACACAGTGGATTTAATTGATTAATTTTTTAATTTGAAGCTTAAGTCCTTAACTTTTATTTATTTAATTTAAGTTTCTGGTGCAAACATGTTTAAACTGGGTTTACATTGCTTAAATAGTCATGTTTTTTTTACCCAATCTTTTTTGATGCAATTTAACCACAAACTCAAATGTTTCCATAAGTTTTAAAACTTATTCTAAAAGCCACACTTATTGTGACTGATTCCTTCTTTTATTTTTTATCATAAGTCTTCTCATTTAGGAGAAATTAAAGTTTTTCGGAAAAAGTGACTTTTTAATCAGTGGGCTAGTGCCACCCCTGTAAAACTGTATATGACGGAAAAGCGTCGATAGAATATAAAGATCTATTGCACTTCTATAACTTTAGCTTAAATAAATACATTTAATTAACACGTTTTCTGCGTTAGCAACTTTTTGGTTCCCAGCTCAGACTGCGTTTTGAGGCATATATGTCGAACGAACTTTGCACAGACTGTTTAAATCTCTAATGGTACTCCAAAAACAAGTTCTAACGTCTTTTTAAGGACTTTTTGCTTTTTAATTTTTTTTAAACAAAATATTTTATCAAATAAAATAACAATAAACAAATTTTAAATTTTATTAAAATTATTTAATAACAATTATAAACACAAAAAAACGTATTAGACGTGTATGTTTTTTTACAACAATGCTGTTTTTCGTTATTATTAGTTACATTACATTATGGTCAATAAAACATTCAATTTAATTTAACAAAACAATAAAACTAACCAACATTACACGGTTGAGGCTAGGTTATCAATGTGTATACACTATAGTTAAAATTTATCTACATAAATATTATAGACGTTATAGTCATATTTCCCAATGTTTTTCATACAGAATTAGGTTTTAAAAATGGTTTGAGGCAGCTGTATATCCCATGCCTGGCAGCATTTACTCCTATTCTTTTCAAAATAATAATTCCATTCCTTTTTTGTACATTTTCCAATTTTTTTTTCACAAATATTCCATACCGTAATTTAAAACAACAATAGTTCAGAACCACACAATTATAGTCCAGCCACATATATTCCATAAGCAGTTTATTTTAAAAAATATGTATTATTTTTCCATCAAATTTGTTCCTATTTACCAGCACTTATTTCCAAGCCACCCATGAGGTAAAGTGATTAGCTCGTTTTTTTTATACTGGTTTCCCCATTAGGCCTAATCCACAAAAAACTTGCAAACTCAATAAGAATAATACAGAACACAATAACAGAATACTTAATAACAGAACACAATAACAGAATGCTAAATAACAACCATACAGAACACAATAAAAGAATACTCAATAACAAAACACAATTAGAGAATACACAATAACAGAATACTCAATAACAATAATACAGGACACAAAATTTTGAAAAATGTGTTTTTAGTGTAATTACTGCTCGTATTGAGATCTACTGATCTGTATAACTGGCATATTACATGAAACTATGCTATAGTTATATGTAATATGCCAGTTATACAGGTCGGTAGATCCTAATAAGAGCCGTAATTACACTAAAAACACATTTTTCAAAATTTTGTGTTATAACACTGTTCTGTAACGGGTGCGATATGTCTAATATTAATATCTGGTATTTCCCCCCCTAGCCCTAAGTACATCCTGTACTCTATTACTCATAGAGAGAATTAAGTTTCTTATAGTATTCTGAGGTATATTTTCCCATTCTTCCTCGACTGCTATAATTAGTTCTGGAATTGTCGCTGGCGCTGGGTTCCTTGATCGAATTCTTCTTTTTAACTCATCCCAGAGATGTTCGATTGGGTTAAGATCGGGGCTATTAGCTGGCCACTCTAAGACGTCGATACCGACATCTCTTAAGTATCGTCTGACATTTGCTGCAGTATGCGGCTTTGCATTGTCTTGCATGTAAATAAAGTCATCGCCTATAAATCCGGCGTAAGGTACGACGTGCTCTTCCAAAATTTCTTCGACATACCTTTCCGCTGTAAGACTTCGCCTTTGCCGTCCACGTTCTTCCCTTATAATAAAAACGGGTTCAGTTTTAGCTTCCAATGATATACCTCCCCATATCATGCACGATCCACCACCATAACTAACTTTTTCTGCAATGCAGGCCTGTGCATAACGTTCTCCAGGACGTCGGTAGACACGCTGTCTTGCATCATTCCCAAATAGACATATCCTGGTTTCATCAGAAAACATAACCTTTGCCCATTGGTTTCTGTCCCAGTTTAAATGTCTTCTTGCAAACTGCAGCCTGGCACGACGATGGTTAGCAGTGAGTTTAGGTCCAGTTGCGGCCTTATAAGAGCAAAGGTTTCTTTCAAAAAGCCTTCGACCAATAGTGGACCTACTTACTGCTACACCTCTTGTTTCTTGAAGCCGTGATCTCAAATTAACTGAATTTAGACGACGATTCCGCAGGGAATTAAGCTCGATAAATCGGTCATCCCGAGCGGACGTGCACCTATGTCTGCCAGCTCCTTGGCGTCGACTAAAGGAACCGGTCTCCTCAAAACGTCGGAATACTCTTCTTACCGCTGCTCTCGTAATATTTAACTGTTGAGCAACATAACGCTGACTGTGCCCTTCTTGTAGCAGAGCTACAGCTTGGGCAGCTACTTTCGGACTTGTTTCCATTTAAATAATACAATTAAATAAAATTTTAACGAGTTAAAAAAGTATTGTCACATAAGTGACAAGTCTTGTCAATCATAAAAAAGTTAGTTACAGGGGTGGCACTAGCCCACCACTTAAAACGTCCTTATTTACCAAAAAAACATAATTTCTCCTAAATGAGAAGACTTATGATAAAAAATAAAAGACGGAATCAGTCACAATAAGTGTGGCTATTAGAATAAGTTTTAAAACTTATGGAAAGATTTGAGTTTGTGTTTAAATTGCAACAAAAAAGATCGAGTAAAAAAAACATGACTATTTCAGCAATGTAAACTCAGTTTAAACATGTTTCCAACAGAAACCTAAATTAAATAAATAAAAGTTTACGATTTAAGCTTCAAATTAAAAAAAAATCAATTAAATCCATTGCGTAGTTTTTTTGTTACTTGCAAAAATGTAAATTTTTAGAAAAAACCTTATATCTCCTAAACGAGAAAAGGAAAATTAAAAAATTTAAAAAGAGATTACTTCCATTTAATTAGGCTATAAAATCAATTAATTAAATTGTAAAAAAATATGCAGTGGCGAACCATGCGCATATCGAAAGGTGCAGTAAAAAAACATAGCTGTGCACTTTTCATTGCTGCCGGTATAAAAAAAGATGTTTGATAATTTTTATTCCAGTAAGTAAGAGCTAAAAGTTCAAGCTTCAAAATAAAAAAAAGATCGAATAAATCCATTAAATAGTTTTGGAGATATTTGCATTCAAAAATGTGTATTTTTTTAGGTGGGCCGATATTTTTGAGCAGAAGTGTATTTAACAATTTTTTTTTTTAACTTTCGTTTGTTTTTGAAAATCAAAAACTGAGATTATTTTTTGAAATTTTCCTGTTCACTAAAAATTTTTTTTTTCGAAAAATTAAAAAAGCATTACATTTTCATATTTTTACAGGTTGTTAAATAGTTGTTTAAAGGTGCAACCAATGTTCCCTCCAATAAATTCATGAATAAATTATTTAACAAAACAAGTTAATTAATTCTCCTAGCATAAAATTAACATTTTTGTAGTAAGTTATGAAATAATGATAAGATTGTAATGGAATTAAAAGATTTATTTTTTGTAATATTTTAAATTTAAATAGTACCTATATAGTTTCTTTGAAGAACTACCTATTTAACAAATTAAGGTCAACAAGATTTATTGAAGGCCACTATAGGTACATCACTTTCCTTTTCATTTACCTTTGTGTTAAAGATATTTTTATTTTAGCTGATGTTTTAGGGAACGTTCAAGTATTACGTAACGCAAATTTTGGTCATTTTGAACCCCCCCCCCCGTAACGCTATTTTCCTATACCATTAACATGGACGTAATACTCCAAAATGACCCCCACCCCCCCTAGGAGCTTTACGTAATACTTGAACGTTCCCTTACGTATATTATGTAACATAAAAAGTTTTTTTTTTTATTTTTTTTTTTAATAAATAAAAATAAAAAAATATTAACTTTTAAAAAATAATTTTTGTCATTTTTTCGCGAAAAGTAGTCGTTTTTACCCCCTTTGACCCACTTACTCAAGCCCGATTTTTTCCAAAAACAATTCCGGGAAAAGAACTTTGAATAAGGTCTAAATTTGAAGTCTAGTTAAAATCATTCTTGAGTTATTCTGGTCACAAACTTACCCAGACCAGCCAACAGATTTTTTTTTGTGGAAAGCGAGTTTTACTATAAGAAAAACTTTAAAACAAATAATTTTTTTATTTCTTATGATAGTGGGAAGTAGAGGTTCTTCTAATTCGTCAAAGTTTGTCAAAGAAAAAAATTAGCAGGTTTGCATAGAGATATAATTTTGGTCACTATTTAGACTTGGGAAAAAAGTCCTAGAAAGAATAAATAAATGCAACAAAAATTGACCCATTTAACATGTAAAGAATTTATAAATAATTATTTTAAGGCAATACACTGACATGCTATCAAGGCCTCCAATTTGGAGGGATCAAAAGAAAATTTATGTTTTACCTGTTGACGATAGGAACATATCTCCATCTTTTGTTCTTGCATATCTCATGCTCAATCCGAGAATTGCATTTTGTAACGTTAATGTAACCAGGCTTACGTATTTCAGCGTTTGGCCATGTCCCTCATCTAAAAATACACAAAAAGTTATTTGCCTCAAAAAAGGTCAATTTATGTATGAATACTTACTAGAAGTCTTCATTTTTGTTGATTATGAATTAAACTATCACAATATTCTTACGAATTAATAAATTAAACTAATAACTAGCGTGTATACATCATCGAATGTAAAGAATTTAAAAACTATTTTTGACACGTCTAATGTTTACACGAAAGTAGGGTTAAGTTAGGGGAAGGTCAGGGTTTTATTTATTTATGCTTTTAAGTAGTTTATTTTATTATATTTATTATTCTTTATATTTTAATTATCCGATAACGTTAAAACATTTAAATATTCATTTTCTTTTAAAATTTAAATATTTTTGACAAAAATGGCACCACCGCTGTCTATTGGGGCTAATTTGAACTAAAAAAGATAATTACAGGTTTCTTTTTCAATGCTGGCGTCACCTATTGATGGCGGTTACAAAACAAAATACAGGGTTCTTTATTTTTCAATACTGCCAACTTCGGAAGTAGTTTAAATCAATCAGGCAACAGTTCCACCTGACGAAATATTCTGTTAAAAGAATATACCTAACCTCAAATAATATATGTGATTTTTTTTAGTTTTTGATGTTTTAAGAATAGTTGTGTACATTATGTTTTCAAAAGCAACAGTAGCAGATATCCTGCGAAGTTCCCAACGCGATAATTTATTTGTTAGTGATGTAGACAGCAATTTACAGTTATTTTTAAGAAATGTGGACCCTAGAAATATTCAAATTAGACAGTCTGCTACTACAATTTCCAATTTATGGTATTATTTGATGACTTCGTTAAGTGATACACAAACGTTAGGTGAAGAATACGCCGGTATAATTAGAGTGGATAAAGATAACAAAATTCCTGGGAAATTGGTTTGTAAAACACATTTTTAAAAACGCGGTCGTACATTCATCTTAATATCCTTTTTTGGGTTTTATGGCATTTGTTGCAAGTAATGAGTCCTACACTTGGGAAAGTCTAATTTGATGATCACACACAAAATAATTTAAAAAAAATATTATTCGGTGAATATTAAATCAATTAAGTGCGGTCACTCAGGGTAGGTGCGGTCACTCGTCCTCTTCAAGACAAAGTGGTTTTGGTTATTTTATCGCCCCCAGTGCTAAAGAGGACCAGTGACCGCACCTACCCTGAGTGACCGCATGAAATTACCCCATATTTGCATTTTTATCACGTTTATTGTTTTTGGGGGCGGCATTGAGGGCGTTACAACAACCTAAACCACTTTGTCTTGAGGAGGATGAGTGACCACACCCATCCTGAGTGACCGCACCAAATTGCCCCATATTTGAATTTTTTATCACGTTTATTGTTTCTGGGGGCGGTACAATAACCAAAACCACTTTTTCGTGAAGAAGACGAGTGACCGCAGAAAATTGCCCCAAATTTGCATTTTTTATCACGTTTGTTGTGTCTGGGGGCGGCATTGGGGGCGATACAACATCCAAAACCAATTTGTCCTGAAGAGGACGAGTGACAGCACCCACCCTGAGTGACCGCACGAAATTGCCCCATATTGCCATTTTTTATCACGTTGATTGTTTCTGGGGGCGGCATTGGGGGCGGTACAACATCCAAAACCAATTTGTCCTGAAGAGGACGAGTGACTGCACCAACTCTGAGTGACCGCACGAAATTGCCCCATATTTGCATTTTTATCACGTTTATTGTTTCTGGGGGCGGCATTGAGGGCGTTACAACAACCTAAACCACTTTGTCATGAAGAGGATGAGTGAGCGCACCCACCCTGAGTGACCGCACCAAATAGTCCCATATTTGCAAAACTTGTTGGGTGTGGGGGCGGCGCTGGGGGCGGTATTTTGACTCAAAGTATTCTATTCAATAGTGCACATGTGACCGCACGTACCCTGAGTGACCGCACTCAATTGATTTGATATTCACCGAATAATAATTTTTTTAACTTATTTTAAGTGTGATCATCAAATTAGGTAGACCCCCTACAGTTTCAGCCAAATCATTTTGCCCCCACCACTTAATCTGTCTGTTTCTCTTTACTGAAAAATTAGATTCTTAATTCTTATAAATGTAATATGCATGATTTTGGTACTGCGTAATATCCTAAATCTAATGTTGCTATATTACAAAATGAATGGTTTTATTTTTTGTTTTTAGGTTCAAACTCTTTGGTTAATATGCTACATAGGAGGAGATCCATTATTGGAAAGACTTCTGAAAACCTTAAAAATAAAAATTAATGCATCAGAATCATTAACAAGTAGTTCAAAATCAATTTTATTGAAAACTATAAATGTTTTAAATAACCATAAATATGAAATCAAGAGATTTCATCAGTCACTTTTCTATGTTTATGGGAAATATTATAATTTGTCCAACAGGATTACAGGAATTCAGTATGTAAGTATCAAGCCAAATTGTTATTTTATGGTGCCTAATTTTCTCCTTTACCAATAATTTACATTAAAAAATGTTTTGAAGAAACATTACCGAATCTTTGACAGATTGCCATATACCGTGCGATTATAAAGTGCAAAACTGGCATTAGCGATGAGCAAAATGCAAGAAAGCTGTGTGCGTTTTACTGGCCACCGAGCTGTTGTACGTAGCAATCACATGGGCTTGTCGCGCACAACTCTGACAGAGGCGTGGCTTCAAACGAAGAGTATTTTCTTTTTAAACTGTTCGACACTTTATAATCGCTCTGTATATATATATATATTTTTTTTTTATTAAAAAAAATGGGTTTAAAATAGGGTTGAAAATGGGTATTTTTGTCAAAATTACTCTAAAAAAAATCAAAAATTTTTTAAAAGTTATTAATTTCATGATGAAAAAACTTAAATTAAACTTTTAAACTAATTTTAATTGACATAAATAAAAATTTACAAAAAATCTTGGTGCTAAAAACATCGCATTTTTTTAGCACTAAAAATTAGAGGATTTAAACCTTAAAAAAATTGTTTAAAACATTAAAAAATATACGGTCCAATAGAGAATTTTATTTGCTTTAAAGTGATGTATCACACGACCCCTTTCCATTAAAAAAAAATCCCCCATGCCCCCCTGCCCACATTTTAAGAGCTGAAATTGTAAAATATACGCTAAAAGATAGTTTAAGTTGTCTTATTTAAGATGCTTTTCGCAGAATTTGATTATTTCTTGAAGTTTTCGAGAAAATCGTTGGGATAATAAAGTTGGGACACCCGGTATAGGGGTTTTTGGGACCGATGAAACTAAATCTGATATAAAAATTTTTTAACTCCACTGTACATGGTTTTTTTTCTAAAAAATCCTTTTCGCCACATATGGCAAACTTGGTATTAAAGAGTTTAATGCAAAAACCTAATTAAAATGGGCGCGCCGGTAAAGCCTGGTAATAAGTAGTGCTCTTTATATCCAGACCTTTAGTAATAAGTAATATCAAAATTAAATAATATTGACCCTGGTAGAAAAGTACATAAATCTAACTTAACATTAGATTAGTGATATTTTTATGTTTAGTCTCAAACGTTATACAAAAACGTTATAAAATATATAAATCTAACCTTAAAAACTAACGTTTGACAAAAACGTTATAAAATATATAAATCTAACGTTAGTTTCCCAACTAAATTCTAATCTTTTTCTAACTTTAAATATTTTTTAAAATTCCATTATTAATACGTAAGCTATAGTAGAAAATACTCACTTCAGATAGCTATGTGCCTAGGTTTGATAATTATTTATTATTTCTATAATAAGTTTAAAAAAATATCCCCTCAAAGTCAAAATTATAGTAAGTCTGGCAACGCTGTACTATAATTGAAAAAATATTTTAAGATTCTGAATGTATAAATAAAAATTAACTAACTAAATATAAAGTTTTTCTGAGAGGTAAACATATTTATCGAAGCATAACAGCATATTAAACGAAATATATTTAGGGCCACCTAAAAAGATGGCTATTTTATAAATAAATGTAACGAAATTATGTTTAAAAATATTATGATTGCTAAAATACATTAAGATTTATTTATATGAATAAATCTGTCTCCAGCTGCCATTTTATGATGCAGGTAGAAATTTCCTAGTTGGCCACGCCCCCTCCGAAAGTTAGAAATTAAACGTACTTATAACGTATTAAAAACTTAACTTAAAAATCTAACGTTAGATTAACGTTTGTAACTAATGTTTAATTCTAACGTTAAAAAGCGGGACATTTGCACATATTTTATAACGTACTTTTATACAGTTTCATACGTTAGAAAAACGTTATTCTAACGTTAAATTTCTACTAGGGGAGATATTATCTCAATGATTTGAGATATTTAATTTAAGTGACCTTTGTCATTTTGTTAATATAATTTTGTCAATGTCATTTTGATATTTAATATTAAGGTTATCTGTCATGCCTCTTGTTGGTGAATTTAGGTTTAAATTATTTTGTTTTGCGATTCTCCTCACGGTCCGAGCTAGGCGTAATTCGATCCTTGACGTGCTAGTTCAGTGTAGCCAAAAAAACCAGTGCAAAAACGGTGCAAATAAATTAACAGTGCAAAAAATAAGCAATAAAAAGTCTCCAAATTGTGTTAGGAAAAAAAGCAATGAGCAAAAAGGAAGGAACTCGCTGAAAGGCGTTGAAAAAAAAAGCATCGATAAAGGTTCTTTGTCAGATTTACAAAAAGAAATTGAAAGTATTGAGTATGGAAACTATGAAGAGGAGCGTGTTTTAAATGCAGATGATTATTCAAATGAAAATGAAGATGATCAAAATGAAAATGAAGATCAGAATGAAAATAAACAGTTATCTAACGAAAACAACGATTTTTCAGATGAAAATACAGAGGACAATGAAAACGAAGACGAGTCCAACAAAAACCAGAGCAGTAACAATACCCACGTGACAGAATATTTTAATTATAATGTTCCCAGATGTATTTTAAATTACAGTATGCAATCAAGACCCGACGAAAGAAGAAGAAAAAATCCTAGTCAAAAATCATATTCTTATGGTCATCATCAAAAATTAAAAGCTGAACGTCGTCATCATACAGAGTAAGTGTATACCTACTGTAGGTAACATGTATACTAAAATTATTTAAAATAACAATTTTGAAGAGAACCTTGAAACGGGTGAATTTTTCTTGGCAACAACGCCTAAAATTATAAATTATTGTTGATAATCAGTACTCGGCGAATTTCCAGTGCTCACATAGGCGCCGCGTCGACTCTAGCGTTGACGCGAGGTTTTAAATATTTACATTTTAATTTCTTTTTATTTTGATTTTTTTTAATGATTTCATTTAAACGAGTAAGGTGGGAAAAAAGTTATCGATAAATAAAAATTAAAAACTTTCGTATTCTTAAAATTTAAAACTCGAATGTCGGTTTTTTCTTTTGAAAAACACCGATATATGTACATATGTGTAGTTAATAAGACTATGTTTCTGTGTTTATTTTCAACTTTTGGGTTGGCACCAGACAAAAGCGTATCGCTTGACGTTTTCCGTGCAAATGTCAATGTCGCTTCAAAGTTTAAGGCCGAAGCCAGAAGCTTGCATAAGAACATAAAACATAAGAATGCGACGCCGTGATTAGCTTACAAGATACATAGCGGCATATCAAGCCAATCACGGCATCGCATTGTTATGTTTTATGTTCTTATGCGAGCCTGTGAATAGGCACTTAATTTTCTACAAAACTTTGTGTTTAGGTTATTGCTTACCTTGTTAATTGCAGTGAAAAAGAGATGACTATAAAATATATCAAAATACCATTTGTTCTTTTAAACATGGTGTAAACTGTAATGCCAACCCAAAACAAAAATCCCTAAATCAGTCATCGCTTTAAATGTTTTTTTTTTTAATTTTAGAGCAAAATAGAAAAAAATGTGTAATGCACTCGTTTCATAACACGTTTTTAGCGCACGAGTACAAGTTTAGAAAACGAGCCGCTTGCGGCGAGTTTCCTAAAGTACTAGTGCTAGTTGTTTAATATACTAAACTCGGGTGAGTGCGTTAAGGGGTTAAAAAAAGTGGGAATATTTGTTAAAGAAAATTTTAATAATTCCAAAAATTTAGATGATAAACGTGTTCATTGGACGCCGTTGGACTATTTTTTAGTTTTCAGTATTAACCATGTGTCATGTGTCCAGTGTTTGTTTTATTTGTATTTGCATTATTTTAACATGGAATGAGACATTAAATCAATTATTTGTTAAAGATATACAGAAACAAGGTCTCTGGGCTAAAAACGATAATTTCGTCGTTTTGTCGATTTTGGTTTTGTGATCACAATACGTTCCCTTCCACTTAGGGACGATTCGAGGAGGGGGGGTGTTATATCCCCCCATGAAAAGTAGTAGTCGGCAAAATCAGTCACTAGTCGGCAAAATCAGTTAGTAGTCAGCAATATAGTCGTGGTGAGAAAATTTGGTAAAAATTTATACGAGCAGAAAATGTCAGGGGTAAACCTTTTTTCAGAGGTGAGGACCTTTTTTTATTTTTTTTTATTCATCAAAATGTTGGGCGAGGGGTAAAAAAAATTTCTGGCAGAAACTGTTTCAGGGACAAAGCTTTGTTCAGAGGTGAGGACCTTTTTTTTTAGTCATCAAAATATTGGGCGAGGGGTAAAGGGTAAAAAAAAATTCTGGCAGAAACCGTCTGGGACAAAGCTTTTTTCAGAGGTGAGGACCTTTTTTTATTTTTTTTTGGTCATCAAAATTTTTGGTAGTAGAATTTTTTTTATCAGTCGGCAAATATTACCTTGACACCCCCACCCCCACGACAAAAGGCTCGGATCATCCCTAGGGATGCTTAAGCAGCTGCTTCCACTGGTTGGAATAAGTTGTCCAAGGCCTCGCGAGGGTTTTCTTCAAATCTGCAGAACTTTAATGTTATTATTTAAATAATTTAATTCGATTTTTTAAAAGCTCACCTTGTAGACAATCCTCACAAAAAAATGCTTCTAATCCAGTCGATGTTTTCTTTAATAAATCAGTCGTCATTGCTTCTGCGCAATCGCAAAGGAAAAGAGGAAAATGTACTTGTCCAAAGCCAGGAGACAGAGGTTCATATAATGGCACAAATTCTTTTTTAGATCAAGGTAAGGGAACGTTCAATTGTTACGTAACGCAAATTGTACCAACATTCATACACTTCATACCCCGTTTCTCGCTGTGGAGATTTAATATTTTGGCTAAGTCCAAACCAAATTGTGGTATAATTTGCGTAACGTAATACTTGAACGTCCTTAACATTTTCGGGATGGAAAACGACCGGCAGCAGATTTACTTTGTCCAATCTGTGCTTTTTTTAATAAAGATTATGGTGTCAGCACTATTTGGTGCTAATTGGAGTTTTTTCGCAGCGTGTCATGCATAGACAAGGAAATACCTCCAAAGCCGTTGCGGAATACTGTGATAAATGTGCCTAGCGCATCTGAGATAAACTTGCACATGCGCACTATTATTGTTGTTTTTGACGAGTATTTTTAACCTTAATTTTGTGTGTCAAATAAAAATTGTAAAAAATTCAACACAAACAATAATTATCTACGAAGAAACGTCGAAATAGTTTTTTAAAATTATTTTATAAGAATTTTTCGAGGTGTGTTTGAGTTTCGGGATTTTGTACACCTACTTTGAGTACACCAGGGATTGACCCTTTGCTCTTCATAAAGCAACAATACAGGTTAGGTTTAAAGTTATAAACAAATGCAGCAAAAAAACAATTAAAACACAGTAGAAGTCGAAAAATGAACAGAAACAAACGACGATCTGATAGTACTGACAGTATAAACAAACTACTAATAATTCGTCACCCCAGTATTGGTTTGCCATATCTCTATTTTTGGACATTTTAAGATTTTTACTGGGGGATTTTTGGAGATACGACAAATAAATACTGTTTGCCGAATTGTTTTACAACCGACAGTATTTCACAGCTGATAGAGATGCGTACTGCGCAAGGTCAGATATATTGCGTTACGTCATTTCGCTGCCCCGTTCTGTCACAAAATAATCTTGCGCAGGCTGGACTAATGGTTCTCTTTCCTTCTCTATGGTGTCATGTAAAGGGGCTGTTGATAAAATCGTAGGAACCATCAAACGTGTTGCAACTCGAGGTGCTCCCCTTCTGACTGGCAAGAAAAAATTATGCAACTTCGATCGTTTCCCGTCCCGAAAAAGTTAAAGACAGAATTGAATAAATATTAAAACTATTATTCTTCGTATTATAGGTATTATTACAGAATTTTTACGCATGTATAACCAAGGCGTGCTTTACTTCCAGGCCATTCTGCTGGCTTAGGTGTCACACTTCCTAGTAGGCCATTACATGATTAAAAAAGCAAAATGTCATATATTTGTCCAAAATAATTGTGTTATTTGTGAGAGAAAATAAATCTGTTATTTTTTATAAAAACAGCAAATAATATTTTATTATATTATTATCAGAGTTGATACTTTTATTACAATAACAGGGTCGGACAAGAGGATTTTTAAAATATTTCTAATTTTTTGTGAGTTTGTTTAATAAATACCTATGCCAAATGAGATTATATGTCTGTATATAGTTTTTGAATTTTGAAACCTGAAATGATTAATTTATTGTTGATCATGTCATGACTGACAATTACTGATTGTTGACTTACATTTTTGCTTAGAATTCACACATAATCTCACAAATAACACAACATTTAGTGTGACAATGACACGTAACAACATAGTTTGAAACACAATATTTCTTCATTTTATCAATTTGAATATGAAACCATAGAACATAAATGAATGAAACACTCTCTGAACTGCGTGTGGCGCCATCTAGCAACGAGAATAAATTACATACGCCTGATTCTAGTCATTTGCATTTATTTAATTAATGTTTAACTCTATTTTTCTTAAAACTTAGTACTTAAAATGGTACATAAACTCGATTTATATAAACATAACCTAAAAATAAAATTTTCACTAATAACTTTGTTCTCTGCTAATAGAATTATGAATTTAGTGAATAACTATAATGTTGAATTATTAGGTGTCTCTTATAATGGTCTTAAATCATATTTATGGCGCGTACTTCCATAGAAAATAATATTAATTTAAGTATAAAGTTTATTCATTCTTTTTTTTTTTATTTTATATTTTGTTATATAATATAAATAATATTTCATATTTAACTTGTAATGGGGTTTCCCGTATAAATAAATAAATAAATAAATAAATACCTTACGACGCCGCGAAATCTATAAACAAGTAGATGTACTTTTATAATAGCCAAGGAAGATTTATAAGATAATATCTTTTCAATGAATTTAAATATTAGGGCAATCCGGGTTTGTTTTCTCTTGGTCAGTAATAAAAATTGTTAACTGCTTTTTAATAACTTTAACAATACACTACTTTCTTAAACACTTATAGTGCAAGTAATGTGCTTATTGTAATATGATTGTGAATAAAAACATTATTTTTACTTTTATATTGTTTTACTAAAATCTGTTGTAGGTACTCAGGAAACCTTTTTAGAAAATGATCAATGCCGCTGTAATATTGAGAATATAAACCAAGACATACTTTCAATCAAACAAAAATTAGATATGGCTTTACCAGTTTCTATAAAAGGAACTAACGGGAGTTATCGAAATAGCCGTAACGAGTACAATTCTGAGTTTAGAAATCACAATGTTTATTCTCGTGACGAAGAAAAAATTATTCCAGAATATCAAATGCTTTGTTCTTGTGACAAAGAAAGACATATTCAAGAAAATTCCAATTACTGTTCTTGTGATAAAGGAAATAAAGATTGTAGTGACTATACCTGCGAATTTAAAAATCGAAAGTCATGTTCTTGCGATAGAGAAAAAACTATTCTACAAAATTCGAATACTTGTTCTTGTAATAAAGAAAAAGATAGCTGTGATGATTTGACTTGCGAGCATAAAAATCACAAGTTATGTACTTGTGCTAAAGAAAAAGACAGAAACAAGTCCTGCTTTTGTAAAAAAGAAAAAGATAACTGTGATGATCACACTTGCAAGCATAAAAATCTCAAATTATGCACTTGTCATAAAAAAAGTAAAAAAAGAAAAAAAAGCATGTCTGGAAAACATATTTGTAACGACGATACTTGCGGGTATAAGAACACCAAATTCTGTACTTGTGCTAAAGAAATAGAAAAAAGCAAGACCTGTTCTTGTGATAAAGATGACGGTACTCAAGAAAATATTTGTAACGACTATACTTGCGAGCACAAAAAGGAAAGGGATAGTCCAGAAAGTTCCGATAAGTGTTTTTGTCATGGAACAAACATTGAAAAAACATATGATAAAAATACATGCAACGACAATACTTGCGAGTTCAAAACCTCAAAGTACAATACTCTCAATAAAGAAAGAGATATTAATTCCATAAAAGATTCTCTACGGGACAATAGTAGTCAGGCCGGATACGGAGATTTTAGCATTCAAGTTAGTGAGCTAGCAAATAATTACGTGCAAACAGAGGAACATTTACTCGACCAAAGTAGGATTGGTACGAATTCTCAGACTGAACCAATTAATTCCATATCAGGACAATATTACCCATCACAAAGTCTAGCTCCAAAATCAAGCATGTCTCCTAATGCACAAAGTAGGACAGGTTCTCAGATGGTGCCAATAAATTCTAACATATCTGCTATAAATTCTATACCAGGACAGAATAGTATGGCGTTAAAATCAACTATATCTTCTAAAAATTCTGCATTCAGTATGCAAGAAAAACCCTCACATTCATTTATTTCTACTAAAAGTTTTATACCAGGTCACACTAAAGCATTACAATCACAAATGTCTTCTAAAGTTGGCGAAAGTGACTCAGTTGGGACTCAGAGTGAACCTCTACATTCTATAATTGCTCCTGGTTCTAGGAATACATATCAGAGTGGGGCTTTTCAATCGGCAATGATTCCTGATTCTAGCAATAAATATCAGAGTGAAACATTAAAATCGGAAATGATTCCTGGTAAATACCAAAGCGGTGGATTAAATACGATGATGACTCCTGGTTCCAGCACTAAATATCAGAGTGAAGCATTACAATCGGCAATGACTCCCGGTTTTGGCAATAAGTTTGAGAGTGAAACATTACAGTCGGCAATAATTAATGGTTCAGGTAAATATCAAAGCGGTGAATTCAATACGATGATGATTTCCGATTCCAACAATAAAAATGAGAGTGAAGCATTAGACGCCGCCGCAATGACTCCTTATGTTAACAATAACTATCCAAGGGATGGATTACATACAATCGCCTCCACTAAAAATATTTCCGCACCTAAACAGACAAGAGAAGCGTCTTCAAGCATATGTGAACAGAATCAGTGTGATATGTGTATTAAAAAAAATACTTCAAATATATGCAAACAACACCAGTGTGAAATAAAGGCTCCAAATATATGCAAACAACACCAGTGTGAAATACATTCTTCAAATATATGCAAACAACACCAGTGCGAAATACATGCTCCAAATATATGCACACAACACCAATGTGAAATACATACTCCAAGTATATGCACACAACACCAATGTGAAATACATGCTCCAAATATATGCACACAACACCAATGCGAAATTAGTAATCGTCAAGATCATAACCAGTATTCGACTAACCAAACCAAACCAAATAGTCATTGCATGAGGTATAACTGTGAAGCAATGAATAACAATCATGCACCAGAAAACTTTCAGGAAAACAACTATTTGAGTAATTTACCAATAAGTTATTGCAGAAATTATGATTGTAAAGCAATGAATAACAAATACGTACCAGGGAACTTTCAGGGAAATAACTATGTATATAATAACGAAAGAAACTTTCAGGGGAATAAATTTCCACCTTATAACTTCCGGGAGAATACAATGCAAGGGTATAATCCCAATATTATACCAGAGAAATGTAGGCAGTTTCACTGCGAAAACTTTGATTTTAAGCCTAATTTTGACGACACTTACGTTTTTCCTAATCAAGTAAGAAACTTTCCATATAACAATGAAGTAAACTTCCAGGAGAAAAACTTTCCTTATAATAACGAAAGAAACTTTCAGGGGAATAACTTACTACCTTATAACTTCCAGGAAAATATAATGCAATGGTATACTCCCAATGTTATCCCAGAGAAATGTATACAGTATCAGTGCAACAATTTTGATTTAGAGGATAATACAAAAAGCAACTTTCCATATAACAACGAAGTAAACTTACAGGGGAACAACTTTGCTTTTAATAACGAAAGAAACTTTCAGGGGAATAACTTTCCACCTTATAACTTTCAGGAAAATACAATGCAAGGGTATAATCCCAATGTTATCCCAGAGAAATGTATACAGTATCAGTGCAAAAATTTTGATTTAAAGGATAATTTTGATGATACTTACGTCCTTCCTAATCCAGCAAGCAACTTTCCATATAAAAACGAAGGCAACTTTCAGGGAAACAACTTTCCATATAACAACGAAAGAAACTTTCAGGGCAATAACTTTTCACCTTATAACTTTCAGGAAAATACAATGGAAGGGTATAATCCCAATGTTATACCTGATAAATGTAGACAGTTTCAATGCGAAAATTTTGATTTAAAACCTAATTTTGATAATACTTACGTCCTTCCTAATCCAGTAAGCAACTTTCCATATAACAACGAAGAAAATTTCCCGGGGAATAACTTTACAAATAATAACGAAATAAACTTTCAGAGGGATAACTTTACACCTTATAACTTGCAGGAAAATACAGTGGAAAATAATTGGGGACCTGGTTATAATCCAGTTATTATCCCTGAGAAATGTAGACAGTATCATTGTAAAAACTTTGAATTAAAGCATCCGGCAGAGATTGATGATACTTACATCATTCCTAATACAAAACGAATTCATGTAGCGCTTTCAGAAGAATTTGATAAAAAACGTACTGCTCCATTGGTATGTCCAGCAAAGGGTACCGAAAATTGTGGATGCACTAGTAACATCGTTCTATTTGAAGACGATTCTTCACTAAGGCGAGATAAAGAAAATGTTCCTAAAAATGAGGTGATTCAAGATATATTATCTGAAAGTAAAAGTGGAAGGCAGGTTGAAAATCATTTCCTAATGTCTACTGAAACAAATAATTTCAAGCGACCCCAACATGATAAATCATCTCTAAAATATGCTGAACAAAATGACTTTATTCAAGATATATTATCTGAAACAAGAAGTGAAAGGCCCGTTAAAAATCTTTCCCCAATATCTACTGAAACAAACAACTCCAAGCGAACTAAACGCAATAAATCATCTGCTAAAAATGACGAGGTCATTCAAGATATATTATCGGAAAAAAAAAGTGAAATACAGGTTCAAAATACTATATACTTAAGTCATACCACTCCCAACTTTAATCCAAATAGAGAAACTCATGATGTAGTACGAACCAATGACAGCAATAAAAATTTAAATTATTCAAGAAAAGATAAGAAAACTGGCTTGATACCATTAAATATATATCATAAACATATTGATGATAATGAAAGTAGCAATATTTTCTGTGAAAATATTAAGTGTAATCATTGTTTTAAACAAAATAAATATAAAAATACTGACCGAAGTCTTGATAAAAAACGTTTAGCAAATCAAAACATTCAGGAGGTTCACTTTAGTACCAAAAACATCGTACATACATACTCTACAAAAGAAATTAATGCAAGCAACGAGAGCTCAAGTCCGACGACTTCAAGGAAAAATAGCACTATCTGGTCATCGTCAAAGTCCGCACAGGATCGTAAAAGAAGAGTATCAGTGAATAATTGTGATTCCGAGTCCTTTAAACCTGAAGTACACAGTTATAATCCAAAAAGTTCCAATTGTCTTAAGTCATGTTTGAAGCAGTCGAATTCATCTGGACTGGAGCATTCCTCATTATCCTGTAATAGAAGTATGTGCTCTTGTAAAAGTCTAAAGGAAAACCAGGATAAGAAAAACGAATATAAATTTCCCAATAAATGTAACAGAGTTTATTATATTGAATGTGCAGGTAAAAATCAAATTTTCAATAAGTCAGAATCATTAAAATATGCTCTACAATTTTTTTAACGTATCTTTATTTATTTTTTTTAGAATTTATTATTTTGAATATTCCCTATTTATATAGAATTATTTCGACTGAATTTCATTCAGTTTGGCCCTATTTTATGAAAACAACCGCAAAAATAGACTAAATTTTATCTCTATAAAAATTTGGACATAGAACAATATAATTATGGTGTAAGATATAAATGATTATTTCGTAGATAACATTAATTCAAATAAAACTGGAAGTAAGCATCAGTATGATATAAATTTGATAAAAACTGAAATAAGTAAACCATTGGAAGATCAAAATGAGCATAGGCAATTTACCTGCACCAACTCGAATAGCTTTTCGGACTATGATCAATCTGATAACAAGTATGAAAGGTACTTTTCCTATTCTTTTTTTTTTAATTTGTTCAAGTTATAAAAAATTTACTAATATTCAAAATTTTCTTATGCATCCATAATATGGATTAACTGCATTAATATAATTTTTAGGCGAAGTTCTTCGTTATATCGATATATGGTGGATAGACATATTCAAACAGCTGGAAATATGGGGAAAAATATAAAAATAAAAGTCAAACATATATATTTATCTGAACAAATATTGCTTAAAAACTAATTTTTTCGAATGGATTTCTGTAAATTTTTGATTCAATTTTTCAACAGTTAAATCTTTCAAAGAATAAACTGGAAGGTTTTCAATAGTTTCCCTTATTAAAATAAAATTATGTATTTTTTGGTCTCAATGACAATAAACTTTTTACCTACAAATCTCGTTTTTTTCCTAGCTAAAAAAGTTATTATGAATTATAATTATCTACATGTATGATTCCTGATTTGCTTTGTTGAAGTAGTACTGCACAAACACCTGTTTTAGACCCATCCACAATATATAAAGTATAGAGTACCCATCTATATCCATATTTGACGCATCTGCTAATATGTCGAAGCGTTTGGTTTATTTAGGGCTAATCAAACATATCTTAAAAATGACTCATTTAAAATGTATCCTTTGTTTAGGCACCATAAATTTTGAAATGAAAAAATCGCTGTTATTGATTTTCTACACATTTAAATTGTTCGTTTGATTTTAGGTTTTACTACGAAACTGGCTGCAAGACGACTCTTTTACTGCAAGTTTTAAAATCTTAGGGCTTATGTCCTTATTCTACTCTTGCTTTAATTTCGTTCAACAGTTACTCTCAGCATCACAAAATGATAAATTATTAGAGACCAATGTTTCGAACACCCCAAAATCTTCAAAAACGTGCGTGTTGTGCACAGACAATCTACAGTCTGCTTCTACCACTCCTTGTGGTCATATATTTTGCTGGAGTTGTATATATGATAGTTTAGCGTATCAGAAACAATGTCCAATATGCAGAGAAAATGTACATCCCAATAGAATAGTGCTTCTTCAGAACTATGTGTAGAAATTACGTTTTAGGATTACTCAAATTCCGTTTTGGTTTGACGTAGATATATCTATTTAAAATTTAATTACTAAATAAATTATTTATTATATTATTTAATAAAGTACAAAATAATATCACTATTTTAAAATTTTTGACCTTCTTGTTCGCAGAATAATATGTAGGCTTCCCCTGTAATGATCGATCTTGGTAAAATTGATGATACTATAGAGTCGTTGTATTCGTGCCACAAATGCCTATAGGGATGTTTACAATAGGCGGTGTAGTGTCCGCTATATGTGGTACCACTGTGATTTGAAATGGCGTATAAGTTGTATCTGGAGGGTGCAACGGACTCTGCAGTATAATTGCTCATATCTAATTCTTCTAGAGGGAAGTCTACGGTGACGCTGAGCTTTCTCTGAAATTGTGACATCGGCGAGAAGCGTTTAAGGTGGATTACTAAGATTTTCGGAAATTTTTGAATTGTAATAAATTTTGTGCGCTTTCGGCGCTTTTTGCATTTTGAACATGTAGGTCTTTCATCACCGTCTAACGATTCTTCCCGTGTGAAGGATTCCAAACATTCTGATAAACTTAATTGACCGGTGTGTTGTGGAAGAGAGAGAGAAAGGTCCCAGAATGGTTCAAATGTGACGGAACAATGGCTGCAATGGGTGCATTTGAGGGTGGATTTCAGTTGTCCGACGAAGAGGTCCAAAATGTGAGAGTCGTCCATCCGGAGGTATCTGGACCATGATTCTGCAGATTTTTCGTTATCATTTAATTTTTTATTTATTTTGGTCAATATAGGTTTAGATTTTTCCGTGATCCTGTTAATGTCCTCGTGAAGTCCCTCCAAAAGGTACCGCAGAAATTCTTGAGCGTCCTGTTGTGTGTAGCCTATAAAACGGGGGGCGAAACGCTGGATTTGGCTCTTGAGAGAAACCGTGTTTACTACCCGTTCAGACGAATCTTCTGACCATAAATCCTTTATCACATCGGCAAATGTCTTAATTAAAGCTCCGTGTATATTAGATATATTGATGTTGATGTCCTGCTAAAAGGTCAAAAAGTCAAAAACAGTAAAATTTAAATATTAATTAATGTAAATTCTTCCATTTTACATATTATTAAGAAAATATGACCGTTATTTCTCTTTTTCTCATCAAGTCAAACATCAAACAAAAAAATAATAATTTTAGTATTTTATTACGAGTATATATAATAAGAACAAAACTTGTAAGGGTTTTTAATTCGGTTTATTTTAGAAAAAATATTAAAATTTTACTGTTTTTGACCTATAACTCAAAAACCAGCCGTCCGATCAAGTTGAGTCAATGGAAGCTTTTGATCAGAAAGATGAAATCTACATCTACAATTTATCATACTAAAAAATGAGCATTTTTGACCGAAAGCCAGTTTCCATAAGAAACGTGCCTGTATGTTTGTTGTTTTTAATTTTTTTGTAGGATCCGATGTGATTAAGGGCCACTTGCACCAATGATGGTTTAACTTTAAACTTGGATTAAAATGACGGCCGACCAATTAAAACGCAGCATTTTTAACTTAAACTCGGTTTAGCTGAGATAATCCCAGACCAAAAGTTGGTGCAAGTCGCCCTAAAGGATCCGATTTATTATTTATTATTCTATACGTTCATGATTTAATCTAATAAATTATATTTCCAGAGTAAAAAAAGTTTGCGGCTTTTCAGAATTCTGGCTCTGATCCGCAGTCCTTGCAAGGACTGTAGAAAACTTTTTTTAAATCAAACGGCGAAGTACCAAAAATAAAAAAAAATAAAATTATCGCGATATGTCGTTAAAACTTGATGCTTTTATGTATTTTTTTATAGTGATGTAAATGTACAAATATTATTAATATTAATATCTAGTATAGTAACTGATTTATTATACCGGGTGTTTTTAAAGGTGAATGGAATTTACATGTTTACTATATTATATCACCTAAGGTATGATATTTTTTTGACTTCCGGTTTAACCGGAAACAACCCCTACTTTTGATTTTTAAATGGAACACCCCGTATATTTTTACATGCTTATTATAAAATATAATATATTTTCCGTTAAATTTTGTTTTAGATTTTATTTATCTGGAAAGTAATAAAATCTATTAATTTTGGATCAAATATTAGTACAGGGTTCCCACCAATCCTGGAAAACCTTGAAAACCTGGAAATGCATGGAATTTAGATTCCCACCTGGAATACCTGGAATTTAATATTTTTTTCCTAAAAACGTTTTTTTACCTGGAATTTTGTAATAGCACCTGGAATTTAACAAACAAAAATATAATTTGCTTAAGAAAAATTAAATACCATTAGCACAAAAATTTAAGGATATAAAAAACATCCTAAATTTTTAGGTGATTTTAAGAGCCTGTAACTTGGCGAAAAATGGTCGTAGAGCAATGATAAAATAGTATATTACGCACTGAGTACGCGAACCTAGTTTTTAGTACACGAGCGTGCTTTTTTCTTACGAGGCACAGCCGAGTAAACAAAGTACTTTTTTATTTTTTTTTCAACCTCAAAGTATCCCAGAGAAACCCCCAAAGAAACCTTCAAACGTTCAAAGCAATTTTTTTTTTCATTGTGATCCGAATGATTGAAATTGTCTAAAAAGTGCTAAAAATCAATTAAAGGATCAATTTTTTCTTGTTTTTTATTCATTTTTTGAAGATTTTTGTTCGAAATTTTTTTTATTTTACTAAATTTACAATGCTACGAGGAATAACAATTACCCGAAATGATTTTTTTTAAATTTTTTGTTACTTTAATATTATTATTATATACTAAAACTATTTTACTATACCTGGAATTTTAATAATTTTTACTTGGAAAACCTTGAAAATACCTGGAATTTTAATGTCAATTTTTGGTGGGAACCCTGTAGTAGAAAAATACGAATTAGGGTCAACTGGGGCTAATGTGATACAGTCAAAATGGGGATATTATGATACAGCTAGCTCAAAAATATTTACAGTCTACAAATTAAAGTAAGAAAAATTGGTGAAGTAGATAATAATATACTTAAGTCATATTCACTTTTGCAAAAATCTAAAACATTTGGAAATTAAAAAAAAAAATCTACTTTAATTTGTAGACTGTAAATATTTTTATCCAATACATACAGATAATAAGACAATTACCAGCTTTATTTTAAATAGATAAACTCAATAATAACCCCCGAGTGGCTTTTACTTTATTGAGTGGATAATTATTTATTTTACCCACTCAACTGTCACTTGTACAATTATTTTCTTGTAAATGTCATTAAAATTTTTAATAAAAATATGAATTCCTAAGCTATTTATTGGATAAAACCTTGTACGGCACTCATGGGTAAACCGATATTGCCCTCTCGAAAATTAACCTACTTGGCTAACGCCTCGTTAATTTTCTCATGGGCAATATCTTACTTTACCCACTAGTACCATAAATAACTATTATTTTTGAGCTATCTGTATCATAATAGCCCCATTAAAAAACCTGAAATTAATTTTCCGTACCTAACTTAAAGGATGGCTGTCAAAATTGCAAGGCAAAATGATAAAGGACAATAGTGCATCATATCCCACGTATTTTTAATCTATCTCCAACACAGAATTAAAGCATTGTATCACAATAGCCCCCTACTGTATCCACAAGAGCCCCAAACGTGGGGCTATTTTGATACAGCATTTTGTTGTATTTTTATGGTCAACCATTGTTTTTCTGGTATTTTGCCATTAAAACTGGGCAGAGAACCCCACTGTTTACAACAAGGAATATTTTGAGATTTTTAAAATAAAATTTATATATTTTTTTTGTAAAAGTTTTAATTTTTGTATCATATTAGCCCCAGTGGACCCCATCAAAAAATGTTTACTTTTAATTAAGATTATTTTTTACTCTTTACAGTGATACCAAAAAGTTAATATTTATTTTTATAATCTCTTTAAATTAATAGAAATTTGTAAAAATAATATTGAGCTTGCAAGCACGCTTATGTCTGCGGCGTTTGCTTTGTGGCATGATCAAAGGAACTAGTACGGGCCAAAAACACTTAGCGTATATTATTTTACAAACTTAAATTATTTTAAACAGAAAAAATAATTAAAATCTATAATTTATTTGAGGTATATATATTTACAGTATTATTAATAATTAATATAATAATAATAATAATAACTGACTAATAATATTTTTTAGGTAAAGAAGATATAGCAGATAAGTATTATTTTAAACGCAATACCTTACCAGCGCATCTAGAAATAGGTGCGCCTGATAAGAACATTTTAATTTTATTTTCTGTTTTAGATTTTTTATCGATATAAATAGTCATTGAGGCGAAATGGCTCAAATTAATAATACTGTAAATAGAAAAAATAATTTTTCTATTGATATCGGGAGCCATCGACGTAATAAAGCAAAAAATTAAGTTAAAGCAAAAAAATATGTTTTTCCAAATTTAGTTTTCTTGTAAAATCAAAAGTAAACATTTTTTTAATAAATTGTATTTTTCTACCAATATTTGATCCAAAGTAAATAGATTTCGTGACTTTCTAGATAAAGGAAAATTGAAACAAAATTTTATTTAGAAAATGATAATTTGATAAAAACTTTGGGATAATACACAGAATTTAATGAAGAATCCAAATATGTAAAAGGGTGTTCCATTTAAAAATCAAAAGTAGGGGTCGTTTACGGTTAAACCGGAAGTGAAATATAATTCAAAATATGATCTTATAGACATCCTATAAATTTAATGTATCTCTAGGAATAAAAAAGTTATAGGGGCGAGCCACCTTTGAAAAACACCCGGTATATTGTTAATGTATACATCTATATACAGATAGGGTTATAGGGTAACATTTTATTAAGAATATTGTTAATATTATGTAAAAATAAAAATACTGACGATTACTTTATTATTTTTAAACAGGGGCTTGGTTCTCAAAGGGCCGATATCGCAAAAATGTTTTTTTAGGGAAGATTTTAAACGCCAGCCGCAAATTTTGTCAAAAAATGTAAATCCAGCCTCTGAGAACCAAGCCCCTGATATAAAAACATCCTTAATTTAACGCTAAATTCCAACAGTGAAACAGTAATAATAATTTACCCTTAAATAAATCAATTTCGAGCAAAAAAAAATTTACGATCGGTCGTTCTGTCGGGAAATCTTGTAAGCACGATAACTTAAGAACTCTTTAAGCTAGAGACTTGAAATTTGGCATACAGGTATGTTACCAAAAATTCTCGCTCGGCTCGGGATTGGGCAGGGTGCGGCGAGGTGGGCAAATGGGGAAAAATACTTTTTTTTACAAAAATTTGAAAATTGCTATATAGGGGTTTTTAAGGTTGCTGAAATTGAATCTGATAATTAAAAAAATAGCTCTCTACCCCGCGGAGGTTTTTGGGATCGACAAATATGAATCTGATAATTTTTTTTTCTAATTACACCCCCTGAGGGGCGGGGGTAGTTTTCGGGAAAATTGGTATATTGGGGTCTTTGAGGTGGCTGAAAGTGAATCTGATAGTCAGGGCCGTAGCGAAGATTTTGTGGGGGGAAAGGTTAAAAATTACAATTCTTTTTAGCCTAAAAATACACATTTTTACTCGAGAAAAAAGATAATGACTAAAAAAAAGTCCTCGCCTTTTAAATATATAACTTTTGTATTTTGAATACCTGCATTATACGACTTTTGTATTCTGAATCCACAAAATATGCACTTTTGCTTTGGACCAATGAAATATACAACTTTTCAAAATGATAAAATATACAACTTTCGTTTTAAAACCAATTGGTTCAATGAAATATACAACTTTTCAAGATGTGTGGGGGGGTGCTCCGGGTCACTTGTGTTCGAAGCAAACGACCCCAAAGGGGAATTCAAAATACGATAGCATTATCAATTTCTTTAAAACAATGACCAATAAATTTCTTCATATACAATATCAATTTTCGAATTCATTGGATTACTTGCTATGGCACATTAAGGGCCACTTGCACCAACTTTTAAACTGGGATTATCTCGACTTAACGGAGTTTAAGTTAAAAATGCTGCGTTTTGATTGGTCAACCGCCCATTTAATCCAAGTTTAAAATTAAGCCATTGTTGGTGCAAGTGGTCCTAAGGGCCACTTGCACCAACTTTTGGTACGGGATTATCTCAGCTAAACCGAGTTTAAGTTAAAAATGCTGCGTTCTGATTGGTCATCCGTCAATTTAATCCAAGTTTAAAGTTAAACCATCATTGGTGCAAGTAGCCCTAAGGGCCACTTGCACCAACTTTTGGTCTGGGATTATCTTAACTAAACCAAGTTTAAGTTAAAAATACTGCGTTCTGATTGGTCGGCCGTCAACTTAATCCAAGTTTAAAGTTAAACCATCGTTGCTGCAAGTGACCCTAAAACTACTATAACATTTGGATACGGTTCCATCAGGACGAAATGATATTTTAAAATGTCAATTTTAGTGAGGTTATGTTTATAAATCACAGTTCGTAGGTTATGATTTATTTCCTATTTTTAAGTTATAAATAATTTTAAAATGATACGTTCTGAGATTTTCAAGAAAATTTTACCTTTAGGGAGGTATGCAATCAGAAACAGTTCACAAATTAATATCGAAAAGTTGGAACAGGACACAGCAAATTTGGAAGGTAAGTCAGAGTTAAAAGACTCACTTTCCCATTAATTTCTATTCAAATCGATCCCTATTAAGACAAATAAGCCATAGGCACTAAGCCTGTCTCTTAAATACCAAACGGCAGCAGTGTAACAAAGGTTTAAACGGGGTATAAAAATGATATTCTTACATATTGTACAATTCAGGGAAAAGGTCATGCAAACTAGGCCATCAAATTTTGAAAGAAAGTACTGTCTGGACTATTGTGGTTGCTAGTGGGTTAAAGCCTTGGGTTAAATTTCCTTTCTAAATGTATAATTATTTTTAGTTATTGACGAAGAAGCAATATTAAGAGAAGAAGAAATAGAAAGAAAACGAAACAAGTCAAGACTCAAGGTTGCAGATCGTAACTTTCTTCATGAAACCAATCCTTACCCAGAACCCAATTCTTGGAACCATGGTACCTTAAAGTACATCAGACGTACCTATGGTAGATATGGTCAAGCCAGTGGTGTTGATCCAGCAGTATGCTGGCCAACAGAAAAAGAATTAAAAGAAAAAATAGAATATGAAAAAGTGGCTTATCCATTTACCATACCACAGATGATTCAAGCAGCAAAGGAAAAAAGAGAAAAGAAATATGAAGAAAGAATGAAAAGACAGGAAGATATTGTTAAAAAGGTCGCTAAATTAGAGGAGTGGAAAGCAGATTTGCATAAACGAATTGCTAAAAAGGAAGGAGAAGCTATGGCTTCCAAGGTATTACAACTTTCTAATAACAATTTATACTGCTGCTAACAAAAAATACTTCCCCTACAGTTATTTTTGCAAAAAAATAAGAAATTTTAAGAAAAAAGATTGCATTTATAAAAAAAACAAGCTATGAAATATGTAGTGCTACTTATTCACAGTTAATGGTGTATTGCAGTTTCCCAAATACTTAAAAAAAAAATAAAAAAAAAAATTAACTTCAAAAAAAAAATTCAAGTTTTTTTTTCGTTTTGTGAAAAACGAAAAACTTTTTATTATTATTTAAAAAAAAAGAAATAGGATCTATTTTTTTTATAATGAGATCTTTTCTTGAAAAACAAAAAATGTAAAAAATCCATACATTTATCTTTTTAAATTAATTTTGCATTTCCCCCTCCCTGCCCATCAGACACCGAGACTGAATGATGACTCATCATTGACTTTTGTATCCTATAAATAAAAACTAAAAAAAATAATACTCTACGACATAAGTTTTCACTAAAACTTTTAGTGAAAATATGTTAATTTTTAATTAATTTTGCACATCCCCCTCCCCCGCCCACCAGACGCCGAGTTCAAATGTCTATTATTGATTTTCGTAATCTACACGAAAAACTGAAAAGAATAATACCCCACAACATAAGTTTTCATCAAAGTGACCGGCCAGAAAAAATATATAATTTTTTAATTTCCAAGAGTCTTCATCAAGTAGCACACGGGACCCAAAAAAGCCGATAAGAAAAAGCACTAAATACAGATTGACAGATGCTGAGATAATTGTTTTTTTATTATTTTTTACCAAAAATAGACATAATTTTCGTTTTGATCCTGCAAAAACACTTTTATTTACACCTCTAATTTTTTTTAATTCTGTTACCAAATTTTTCGTTTTTATTTTAGGAAAGAAAAGAAAGATTAATTGAAGAAGTAAGAAGACATTTTGGCTACAAAGTTGATCCAAGAGATGACAAATTCAAGGAATTGTTGGAAAAGAAGGAGAAAGAACAAAAGAAAATGATGAAAGAAGCAAGGAAGAAAGCCAAAGAAGAAAAAATGGTTGAAAAATTACTGAAAAAGAAGGAACCAGAAACAGAAAATATTAGTTAAATCATTAGTTACTTATAAAAGAATAAAGTATTAAGTTAATATTTTGTTTTTATGCATTACACAGGACCACAATTAAAAATAAAGTTAGTTTTTTATAAACCAAACTATATTTTTTTATGTATTTTTGGGTGCTGAAAACGAATATGGAAAAGAAAAATCTCTTGACCAATATCTTGAGATATAGCGCACAGTGGGTTTTTTTCAAAAATTTAAGAATCGGAAAAAAAAAATCCGCAACAATAATAAAAATACATTTCAAAGCAATTTGTACATATGCTTTTTGGCCGAATATCATCTCTTTTATCGAAAAAGTGATTTTTTAAGAACATTAAGTCTGCTTTTTCCGATTTTTTTTTTGTTTAACCCCCCACAACTCTTCTGTTTTTAAGGGGATTATTTTCGAAAAAAAAATAGGTATCTTCCTCTCATAGACCCCATTTTTTTTCTAAAAATTTCGAGTCAATCGGATAATTATTGTGTACACAAAAAAACGAATTAAAAAAGAAAATTTCGTATTGACTACCAAAGTAATAATTTATTTTAAATAACCAAAAAGTATGTAATAAATATAATTTATAAAAAATTACTGTGCTGCCCCACCTTCTGGATTTGTTGCAGAGGAAATTGCCATCACAATAACTACAGGGATAATATACATCCACTGAAATAAAAAATGTTTTAAAACAAATTATTAAAAAAAAATCTAAAACAATTTTTCAAGTAAAAAAGAATATCATTTTATGATTTATTACAAATACAATTTTGTTAGTTTTTATGAACCAAGGGGTACTGCTGCGCCAAAATTGTAAATTAAAAAAAAAAATTCTATTGGTACCTTTTTTTCATTATCTAATACGCAATTTTACTTTTACATACATACACAACGTGTCAAAAGTCCGCCTCCTTTACTTTTGAACAGCTTAAGATATCAAGTTAAAATTTGGAAAACCAAAATAACATAACCCAAATATTTTTTTGGCTCATATTTTATTTATTTGGGTAGCACATTGGTGGCAGGGGGGCAAGGATTGAAAGGGGGCCGTGTAATACATCATTTTAAAGCTTATAAAATTCCCTATTTGTCCACATTTTTTTTTTATTTTTTCTGAGCAATTTTTTGGGGTTTAAAATGGAGTTAAAAATGGGAATTTCGACAAAATTTCTTTAAAAAAATTAAACAATTTTTGAAAAATGGTTTATTTTCTTATGCAAATACATCAATAACACTTTTAAATTAATTTTGAATGATATAAATAAAATTTTACGAAAATATCGCATTTTTTAGCAAAAAAAAAATTAAAACCTTAAAAAAAACTCAAAAATTAAAAAATATATGTTCGAATAGAGAATTTTATAAGCTTTAAAATAATGTATCGCACGACACCCCGTTTTAAATTAAAAAAATGTTTACCCTTGCCCTCTGTCTTTATTGTGCCCCCTAAGCATATCAAATATATACAAAATGTTAATGTTAAGTTGATATCTTAAACCATTCAAAAGTTAAAGGGGGGACGGCGGTCTTTATTGAGCCTCCTAAGCATATCAAATATATACAAAAAAACTATTTGGTTTATGTTATTTACGTATTCCCAATGTTAAGTTGATATGTTAAACCGTTCAAAAGTTAAAGGGGGGACGGCGGACTTTTCGACACGCTGTGTATAAATATATGAGCAGTCGCGAATAAAAAAATAAATATATATGAATTTTTATAAGTAAATATTTGCAGGTAATAGCAATTTGAGATGTTTTTGTTGTAGCTGCACTCATACAAAAAGTGTAGCTTCTGATTGGTCAAAAGTATTATGTTGGCCAATCAGATGCGGTTTTTTTTGCATGCGTGTATGAGGGCAGCTGCAATGAAAACACTTCATAGAAAATAACCAATTTTGGCACCTCTAGGTGTTCACTACTTTAAACTCTCTCAATATAAATATGGAAAATATAAAATTTACTTACATATTTGGCTAAGAAGGACCTATTATCTTTTACATCTCCTCTTTCTCTAGCTTCACGTTCTCGCTCCAATTTTTGAATATAACTGGCAGTATCAGGGCTGTAAAAAAACATTTTTCTATTTTGCGACTCTTATAAGCTCATAAACACACGAAATTTGCGTGTTCTTATAGGCCTATAAGAGGTTAGTACTTTTTTTTCTTTTGGTTTGTCAAGACTGGACAAATTAATATCGCTTGCGTTCCCCGTGCAAATGTCAACACCCTTTTAAGTTTAGTTTTCTATGAAATTGTGTTTTGAGTTAATTTTTACCGTGTTAAAATTGTGGCTTGGTTACTTGCAGTGAAAAAGAGAAGAGCTGACTATAAAAGATATAAAAATATCGTTTATTATATGAATTTGCGAAAATTGTAATGCAAACCCAAAACAAAAATCCCCAAATCGGTCACCAATTTAAATGTAAGTTTTATATTTTATTTTTAGAACCAAATTAAAATATAAGTATAAAGCACTAGTTTTATAACACGTTTTTATCGCACTAGTACTTTAAAAAACTCGCCGCAAGCGCTCGTTTTCTAAACTTGTACTCGTGCACTAAAAACGGGTGTTATGAAACTAGTACTTTAATATACTATTTTGTTTTTAAGATTCAAAACACAGGGCCATGAAATTATCATGGCCATGTATCTAATATATTTTTTTAATTATTTTTTTTTAAAGCTTTACCCCAGACGAAATTTTTTTATTTTTTTGACTAAAAAAAAGGTCCTCCCCTCTGCAAAAAGGCTTTAACCCTGACGGATTTAATAAATATTAAAAACGTCTTCCGCCAACTCTACTGCTCCGGTTTTTCCGACTGATAGATAATACCACTTTCCAAACTGTACCACCCAATTTTCCCAACCAGTAAATTTTATACCTAAAAAAAACTCATTGCCTCTACCCAACTTTGCAGGGTATCCCAGACCCCCTGGGGACATCCCTGAGATCATCAACTCTATAATTTTCTCATCTGGACAGTAGATTTTCCCAACTCCCAACAGTATCATCCCTGCTTGAGTTATCTTGGGCAAAAACATTCCAGGACCCCAGAAATAACTTTTTTGCATATAAAAAGTCAATAAACTTAAATAAGAATATTATTGGCTTATACTTACATTGGTCCCGTTTCTGTATGTCTGACATACACATTGGTGCTAAATTCTTTAATTTTACTCAGGGGCACCACAGCTCCTTCACAGGTTGATTTTGAAGCAATTAATGAAGTGACTCCAATTACTCTACCATTGTAGTCTAGAGACACAGAGAGTCTATCATCTAGCTCTGATTCAGCTAGCATACACTAAAATTTACATTAAATTAATTAAAAAAGAATGACTGTGAAAAAAGGAATACTTTTGCCCAAGTTCGAACTTAGTATGACAACTAATTGTATACAATACACATATTATAGTTTTTAATATCACAAGTAAAGTATTAGATACCAATGGTGCACCACCAGTGGCAATATAAATAAAAAATATTTATTTACAAATAACACTTAGTATGTAAAATACAACAAAATTTGGGGGATAAAATATCCGCAAATGTAACTAGTAACATTAAACATGCAATTGTATGTATACTTATAAGTATTAAAATAAAATCTGAATTTTATTACAATTTGGTTTATGCAATAAAGATTTATAAATTAAAAATTAAAAAAATATTACAATTTTTGTATTATTTTCCTTTTAGTGAGTTACGTCGAACTGACGTTCATAAATGGCAACTGAGGAGGTTCCAAGCAAAACCCCACAGGTCACCAAATTCATAAAGTCGAGTTTGTTTGATTAAATCAATTAAATTTAGTGTCTTATGGGGTTTTGCTTGGAACCTCCTCAATCTAAATTACGTCCAGTGACGTCTCTAAATTGCGTCTAGCGACGTTTCTAAGCCACTTCAGATGATATAAATGACGTCAAGTGATGTTTTAAATCACGTCACTCTACGAGACAATTTCAAGTGATATATCACTTCCGGACGTAAAATTCACGTGAATTTGACGTGTTGGCTGCGTCATGATATGTATGTATTATAAACTCATTACAAAAAGTGATCTTTTTTTAATTTAAAAATATTAAAAAATAGTTTATATGCCCATTTGACCCCGCCCCGATTTCTATTAAAAACAATCCCAGCTGAGAACTTTGATAAGGAACCTATGGTCCAATTTCAAGTCTTCATTTCAAAGCATTCTCCAGTTATCATAATTATGACTTTTTCAGGTGGATTTTCAACTTGGATAAACATAAGAATAGCAGCAAAGATTCTATTATTACAACGCTTTTTGAATTTAATTTGAAAATTTTATTATTTTTTTTTATTGGTTTTGCTAATAAAACTTACTGCTTTTATAGTTGATATAAATGTTTCTTCTGTACCATCTTGGGCAGTAACAAGTGCTTTTATTTGATACAACTCATTTTTAGCAGCCAAATCCTAAAAATATCAACAAATATTTATAAATATAATTTATTTTTTTATTATAGTTTTAAAAGGGCACTTTATCACAGTCCTTTACTTCATATGGGGCCACACACAAGGGGAAGGGAGACTGCTGTAGCAATCTGTAATGGGGGAGGGGGTTCAAAATTGCAAAATTTTGCAACACTCATTTAGTATGGCCAATTTCTAATTTCTATATAACTTCTACAGTTCCCATCCTATATGATTTGTGAACAGTAAAATTAAACTTACCCTTATCTTAATCTGATCTTCTTGACTCAGTGGGTTCTGTTTAATGATGGCTTGACCAGATCGTAGACTGTGTATGACAATGTTACCTCTTTCAGTGAATATTGAATTTTCTGGCGTTAAACGATGTAATAACTTAATGCTAACTGAACTATCCTGCTCTAAACTGTACTGTAAGGAAGAAATGAAATAAAATAGAGTATAATTACATATCAAAGTAAAATTAACTAAAAAAAAAATAATCATGATTTACTTACAGAACTATAAATCTGACTAAAAGCTACTATACATAATATGTAATTATACATCTTTGGTTTAGATTTCACTAAATATTGCTATAAATTAGGTATTTTCCTATTATTTTATCGTCTTCATTAATTAACCTATCAACATTCGGTTAAATTGAGCATTTCTAGATGTGGAACGGTTGATGTTATCGTCATCTAGCGGTTTGGGATGAACGTGCGGTGTTACTGGCGTCATCTATTGGTGAAATATTATATTATTGTTGTTTGAACTAATTTTTAAGTTGGCTGCACCTTAAGAAAATCGACCAACTATTTCACATCAGGAAATGCTCAATAAATAAAAAAGCGAAATATCCCTAGAAAAGTAACCAAACTGTCTACGCACGTGTTTTTGAGGTTATATTTTGTTATTGTGACGTTTTGAAAAAAGTTGTAGAATGCAGCACGACGATGTAAGTAAATTGTTTAAAAGTTAACTTGTTACAGAAAATACTCAATAAATTATCATTTTAGGTTGTTTGGAGTATTATAAACAAATCATTTTGCTCATACAAAGTAAAGTAAGTAAAACACGCTGTTTTTAAAGTGTAATTTATTAAAAAATTAATAAACCTAAAGAGTTATATTAGTCTGTATATGATGAATGTGTTTTTTTAAATAATAAACATTTTTTAGCACCAAAACACAGAGGTTTTGTCGTAATGAATACAATTTAACAGGTTTGTGTAATAGATCATCGTGTCCCCTGGCAAACAGTCAGTATGCTACAATCAGAGAAGATAAGGGTATTATTTACTTGTATATGAAAACCGCAGAAAGGTAAGCTCACTCTCCACTTTATTTACAAACCTATATTAGGAGTCAAATCCCTTTAAAAGCCTGCTGAAGAGTTGCAAGCACCTTGTAAAAACATCAGCACTAGGAACTAATTTGAAACATTATGAAAAGTTGTGTGATCACATGAATAGCCAACCATTAATACACCTGCATAATTTATTAAAGTTTAAAATTCTGTATCTCCAAAACTTCTATCAAAAATTCTAACAAAAAACTGTAAATAGCATTTTTTATAGGGCTTAAAAACAGCTTTCATTTAAAATATAATTTTTTAAAATCGGGTTATAAATAAGTGAGATACACTAAAAAAATGTTTTGCTGCTTAAAATGTCAATATCTTGAAAACAATGCATTTTAGGAAAAAATAGTTTGTAAATTTTTTTGAGCAATTTAAAATTATCTTTCATATAAGTGCTAAATTAATAAAATACAATAATAATTGCCTTAATTATAACCAAAAAACGCTAAAAATAGGAGTTTACCCCATTTTTACCCCCTTACCTCCCTCTTTTTCTTTATTTTAAAAGCTAGAGATTTCAAATTTGGAACATCTCTTATTGCCATAAAACGTGAACTTTTAACATAAAAAGTCACTTTCGATTTTTAAATGGGACACCCTGTATTTTTTTACATATTTTAATTCTACACTTCATTCTGAGTAAAATGATACCTAAAAAGTGACATTTTAAATTTCAAAGTTGTTTGTATTTCATTTTTAGTTTTTATCATAGGTAGGCCATGATTACTTAAAATTACTCGAAATTATCTAAGTAATCCTAGAAAAATACATATATGCTAAAAATTCCATTTATAACTTAGTTGCACCATTTTAAAAATTGTGAATATGGGTTTTGCTCAAAAACTCATTTTTTTTTAAATGACACCATATTAGTACACCGGTAACATTGAAAAGTATCATCATTAAGGAATCTAACAATATGTTTTATTTTTTTTATGACAAATACAAACGTTTTTATAAATGAAATAAGCCATATATAATATACGCAGTGACTGCTACCCCGTGCGCACGGAACAATAGGTATGTGGCTCGCGCTCCGTGCGCACGGAACAATAGATATGGGGCTTCTGCACCATACCCATGGAGTTGCGACGTAAACCAACCCCCCCCCCCATTAAAAAAAAACACCAAATGACAAAAAACCAAAACAAACTTTGTGCCGATCTCACGATTTAGGCTCTCCTAATGCGAGGCGCTAGAGAGTTTTTAATAATTTCGTAACGTATAATACTATTATGGACAAGGCGCCGCGAATATATAATAAGGTACTTACAAAGATTTTCTAATCGCTTTTCCACGACTCTTGAAACGCTTTCCGCTTTTCAAACATGCATACTCAATAAAATAATACTTAATACTATTGATTTCCTTTTCTCTAGAATACCACCCCCTGTTACTAAGAAAACTATTTGTATTCAGAGTGAGGGGGCCAGCCAATGATTGGCTTTGCTCATATCTTGAAGATAGGTTCCAGCAAGTTTTTATAAATAACATTAAGTCACAATTTAAAAAAGTTAAAAAAGGTGTTCCTCAGGGGTCCATATTAGGACCCCTATTATTTTTGATTTTTGTGAATGATATTGTAAAATATTGCAAAAATATATTTAAAATAATTATGTTCGCGGATGATTTAAATATTTTGATAAAAGCGAAGGACCTGGAAGAGCTGCTGTATTTAGCTAACCAGGTAATCACATTAATACAAAACTATTGTAGTGAGAATGGACTTGTCCTCAATGTGGCTAAGACGCAGTTTATGCGGTTTGTCCCCAAAAATTTTACCAACAATAATAGTATTCTTATCAGATTAGATGATAAGACTATTCCTCAAGTATCAAGTTGCAGATTTTTGGGTATACATTTAGATCATAAGCTGCTTTGGAATTCTCACATATATAACCTGACTTCTCAGTTGAGTAGGTACTTATTTTTACTAAAACAAATAAAACCAACGGTTTCGATGGAGGTGTTAAAGATGTTGTATTTTGCTTTCTTCCAATCAAGGTTATCATATGTCATTGAATTTTGGGGAATGGGAGCAAATTTTAATGACATTTTTACATTGCAAAAAAAGGCAATCAGAGTGATGGCGGGTCTTAATAAAAATCATACATGTCGGGAAAAATTTGTTGAGTTGGGTATTTTGACAGTCCCTAGCCTTTACATTTTTAATATTTTAAACTATATTCATAAAAATGAGGAAAAAATATCAAGAAATAAGAGTTTCCATAACTACAACACCAGAAACAACGATAAGTTGTCAATTCAGAAGTCACGACTTACACTTACTCAAAACGGGCCACTGTACCGGGGCACAAATATGTATAATAAATTGGGCCAAGAATATAAGATACTGGCTCAAAATATTTTTAAAAATAGAATTAAAAAAATTCTCATAAAAAAGGCATACTACTCCATTGATGAATATTTTAATGGGAAGATATTTTAGATGTTTAATTGTTATTGACTTGTTCATTGTATAATTTTGATGTACTTTTTTTTTATGTCAAATTTCTTATAATATGAAAATAAAGACTTACTTACTGCTTTGTTACCGCTTTAAATAATTAACAGGAATCCCTTTTTTGTAGAGCAATTAATTTAGTTGTTTCATATTCTTTTACTTTCTCTTCCAATTCTTCAAACGTTGCAAACAACGCACCTTCCTTCATTTTAATCACTTAAAACATGAACTAACCTAACCTATATGAAAGTAACAATTTGCGCACGGAGCGCGAGCCACATACCTACCGTTCCGTGCGCACGGAGCACGAGTCAGTTAACTATGGTTCCGTGCGCACGGGGTAGCAGTCACTATCTATAATATATCACAGTGCTTTTTTGCGGGTATTTTTTGTTTTTTTTTTCGAAACCTTGAAATTCCTTTACCATTCGTTAGTACCGTCCATTTATATGATTTTCAGCGAAAATAAAACGTATCTACCGAGCGCTGCGTTTTTTATTAAAAAAAAATAAATGCTAAACGAGCTGCGAAGAGTAAAACAAGCCGTGAACATATGCAATGATACGCATTTCATTATATACTATTCACAGTAAGTGCGTATATTGCATTTTTTCAATTATTAAAAAAAAACTTAAAAAAAATTTTCAACAATTTTTTTATTTTCTTTATGCGAAAAAGAAAAAACAAATTAAAAAAATTGTTGATTTTTTTTTTAAAAAAAACCTATAAATAAATTTTAAGGTCTGCATTTCCAACAAAAACATGGGAAAAAGTAAAATTATCAAGAAATTTTGAAAAAGCAATTCATCAAATTAATGAAAATTTATTGTATTGGCCTGGATTTATAAAATCAAAATGCAAACAGAGATTTGTTAAAATAACACAATATTTAATTAGATCAAGAAAACTTAAATTAAGAAGACAGTAAGTATACAATAATAGTAGATTACAGGTCGACTAGGAAAATAGTACTTTTCCAAGACCATTTATTGGTCGAGGAAAAGTACCATTTTCCGGGAGACCTGCATACTATTTTATTCGCAACTGTTTTTATTTAAAAATAAAGTGCTAAAGAACTTTCACTTTCGGGTTTAGACTGTGTTAATGGATTTTCACTTTCCGACGTTTCGTCTCTTACTACTAGAGACATCTTCAGGGATTAATCTGAAACTAAGTTTCGAATCAACTTGTGTCACTATTTATGACGAGTTGTGGTTATTCACCCGTGACGAGGTTTTTCCTATCAGAGACTTCCATATTGCAGGTAAGTGGTAACCAGTGTCCCGATTGATATTGTTAGGATGCTTGATGATTTCTATTGATTCCCGTATCTTCCTTGGCATTTTTCTGTTTTCTGTTAATATTTGTTTTGTTTCAGACAAATTGATTTTATGACCTGTTTCATGTACATGTTCGGCTACTGCCGATAAGGAAATTTGTTTTTTTCTTATATTGCGCTCATGCTCTTGAAGTTAGTTTCACCTATGTAAACCGTACCACAGGAGCAGGGTATTTTATATACGCCTTCTGAACTCAGGGGTATTTTGTCTTTTGTTGAAGTCAAACATTGACCTAATTTTTGGTTGGACCGAAATATAGGCTTAATATTTGACTTTTTCAAAATTTACCTATTTTATCCGTGATATCGCTTACATAGGGAAGTATAACTTGTGTCTGTCTGTCATTGTCACTATTGTCCTGTTGTTTGGGTCTGGGATTTCTGTATTTGTATATGGTCTTATTAATGTCTTTTTTGGTATAACCGTTCATGATCAAGGCTTTGGTTAGTTTAAGGAGTTCTGTATCTAGGGAATTCTTGTCTGAAATCATGAAAGCCCTATGAACAACTGAATTAACTACCGAGCGTTTTTGAGAGGGATGGTGATGTGAAAATGCGTTTAGGTATCTGTCAGTGTGGGTTTTCTTTCTGTATACCGAGTGTCCTATTGAGCCATTTTCCGTTTTGTAAACCAAAACGTCCAAAAAGGGAAGTGATCCGTTGTTCTCAATTTCCATCGTAAACCGTATGGATTTATGTTGGGAATTGAGGTGATTTAGAAAACCTTGAAGGCTTTCCATGCCATGGGGCCAAATAAAATCTAAAATAAAGTGCTAACTTTACCTAGATGTTTGAATTCAAATGACGAAAATAATACTACAATATTTAGTTTTTTTAGTTCTTTTCATATTTACCACAAATATATTTTCCTGCATTTCACAAGAAAAGCCCAATCATATAAAACTGAAGTTCCACATACGCGTAACCCAAATAAACAACCACAAAAAACATTTGTTGATAGCTCACAAGGCACCGTTTATAACATTTATTATCCTTCTTAGTCTCAAAAGTAAAAAACATTGACTAAAACTGTACATTTAAGTTTATTAAACAAAATGTATTAGATTATATTCGTGTTTAACATGACAACAGCAGTTCAGCCTTGTTTTAAGCATTAATAATGACATTTTAATCGGTGGCGTCATCTAGAGGAAATGAATGATGTAAATTGCAGACCAGTAATAATTAGTTTACTGGTCTCTATTTTTGATTACGGGTCAGGTCCAGGCGTGGAAAACAGTGAGACAAGAAATCACGTACTTCCCAAACTTTATTAATACATGTAATGTATGTATTACATATACAGTTGCGAATAAAATAATTTAAATATTCTTGCATTACAAAAAGAGTTTGAAGATCATATACATTTGTCTTTCTAATTTGCACTTGGTAATTTTTATTTTTAATTATTTTTAGAAAACTTATAGTTCCATTACAACGTAATATCGAAAGAAGAGAAAAAAGAAGAGAAGAAAAGGCTCTTATTGCAGCAAGAATAGAAAAGGGTGTAGAAAAGACATTGTTAGATAGATTGAAAAAAGGAGTGGTGAGTAAAAAATACTCCTCCATCAAAACATTACTTTTTCCTATTTCATCTTCCAATTTTACAAAAAAAAGTTTTCAACCTCTTTTTTATAATTTCATTTTTATAACAAAAATGCTTTAGGCAAGCTCTCACAAAAAGTATTAGTTTTTTACTTTTAGTGGTGTCGCAGGTCAAGTTTCCAGTAAAGTGTTTAATAATTTTTCCCCAATTGGGGGTGGGGTCGGAGTTCAATTGTCGGATTTTTTTCTGTGGTCGTGGTGGGATACAAATACTAAATTTCAAGTTTCTAGCTATTTTAGAAGTGTCAAAGGTCAAGTTCCTGATTTTTCCTGGGGTCTTTGGTCAAGATTTTATCTATTCTAGAAGTGTGTTTAACATTTTTTTCCCAATTGGGGGGTAAGGGGATCTGACGTCATGTTTAGGATTTTTTCTGAGGTCATAGAGGAATACTCCATGTACATTCAAACACATCCATCCATCCATACATACACAGTTTTTTTTTATATTATACAGGGTTATTCTTTTAAATGGCACAACCACCGTAACTTTTGAACGGTATAAGATATAAACTTTATATTTGGAATGTGCATATCACACAACAAAAACTATCATTTGTCCTATTTTTCAATTTTTTATTCGGTAAGGCGGCACCAGGGGGGCAGTGATGGACAATATTTTAAATGGCACCCTAGGTCTTGTGATAGGTCATTTTAAAGAGCTTAAAATTTTCTATTTAACGATGTAACTATTTATTTTTGAATATTTTTTTTTGAAGCTTTTTTTTCTTCAAAATTGATGAAATTTTCAGTATTTTTGAAAAATTAATTTTAGAAGTTTTGCACAAAAAGTTCCAAATAGTTAACACATAGTGTATTATCATGTTAAGACTTATTATTTATCATTTTCATGTAATATTTTTAATAGATAGACAGATAACGCTCTTTATTGTACATTTTTTTTTTATATATATACATTTCATTAAACCTATATATCTTTAATAAATCTTAAACAAAATAAAAATATACAATTGGCCATCGGCCTTTGGCCCTTCAGCCTAAGTTCATATACACAATTTAATACTTTTAAGACAGTATTTTGGAAAAAGAAAAAACTAAATGTTTGATAAGCCATAGTAATTAAAAAAAAAATAAATAAATAATGTGTGGTTAAGGGTTGTCTACATTATCGCAAAGGTTTTCTAAAACAGTCTTTAAGGGGTTCTTGCATCTAGCTCTGATGGCCATGTCTCTTGGGGAACAGCAATTTTTAATGAGATCCAGATTAACTGGGGTTGAAAATTTTTGACGAAGTCGATTCATGCGTTCTTCTATCGGATCAATATTGGTTACCTCATATAAGTAGACGTTTCTGGGATTGTGCAACGGATTGCGCGGATGTCTTATTCTTGTGATAGTTCTGAGAGAAATTGTTTCAGCTGTTTTCATGATACGTATTGCTGGGTTGGAAATATTTGAAAAAATTGGAAATCCATATTCCATGACTGGCCTGCATATTGATTTATAAATGTGAACTGCGTTCTTTAGTGTAATTCCTTGATCTCTATATGTAAGATTTTTGAAGTAGGATGCTCTGTGGATCATTTTCTTTTTGCATATTTTTTTGCATATTGTAAAATGGTTTTTAAAATTCAATTTATTGTCAATGCTTATTCCTAAATATTTTACCAAAGAATTTGGTTTTATTAGGTGATTTTCTAGTTGTAACTTGGGGGAGTTTTCTTTTATCTGGTGCTAGAAAATAATGAACTGGGATTTTGTCGGATTAACTTTAAGCCTCCATTTCTTAAACCATTTATGAATTTTCTCAACTAAAATCTTCATGTTTTCTATGCACTTTTCCTGTGATATGAGAGTTGTGTCGTCAGCAAACTGTATGATATGACAGCTTTTATGACTAGCTGGGATGTCATAACCATATATTAAATACAAAAAAGGTGATAGTGGTGACCCCTGGGGGGCTCCTTGATCTTGAGAAAAGGGTTCTGAAAGCTGATTTTCTATTTTTACATAATTAAGTCTGTCAAACAAAAAGTTTCTCACAACCTGGATTAGGAAGTTTGGAGTATCTAATTCATGTAGTTTATAGAGCAGTCCTTTATGCCATATAGAATCAAAGGCCTTCTCTATATCTAGTAGCAAGGCACAAGACTTCTTGTTTTCCAGTTTACTTTTTTCTACACTGGCAACAAGAGCAGTAAGGGGGTGGGTAGTTGAGCACTTTTCTAAGAATCCATATTGGTGTTTTGGTATTTTTATTTTGAGATGTTTTTCCAACTTGTTCTTGATAAGAGTTTCATAAATTTTTCCAATTGTGGGTAATAATGTGATTGGTCTATAATTTCCAATGTTCTTGCTGTCAGTGTTGGGCTTTGGCAAGTTTAATAGAT